>BMAV01000097.1:0-19310 GCA_019973955.1 Trichonephila inaurata madagascariensis | reverse complement strand
CGAAGATAAAAGGTTTTCTAACTTAGGTTTCCAAAGACATTTGTTACAAAGAATATTCAAAATTGCTAAAAATATTTAAAAATATCACATACATTTTGCAACAAATTTTATAAATATGTTTAAAACCTCTCCCTCAATTTAAGGGGGAACTAAAAAAATAGAAAACTAAAACATTTTTTTTCTTTCTAGTAGAGATTCGGAAAAAAGTTTCATTATGATGCAGATCAGGCATTTTTAATTGAATTGTTTTAAATTTGAATCACTTTCTCTGAAATTAAAATATTAGTACACCTTCTATTAAATGATTTTTTTTTCTTTCAGTTATGGCGGGTGAGCACCGTAAGTATTTAATAAATTTGTACAATTATAGTAATTTCGCATGTAATTTTTTTTAAAAAAATTGATTTTAGGCTATTTATTACAAATTTAGTGAAAATGTTTTTTCTGTAAAAACGATTACACATATATTTAAATAAATCAATTAATTAGAGACTAATATTATGTTTTGAAAAATTAAAGCTTTTTTAAAAATTTAATTTAATTCGATATTTAAATTAAGTAATAGTACATAACACTCATTATACATAAAAAAATAATTAAAATTTTTCAGCTCAAAGTGAACGTATTGAAGCTACAAAGATAAACAAAATAGCAAATAAAAAATCAATAAAATTGGATTAATTTAAATTTTTATATAGGAGAAAAGGGGTTTAAAAAATAAATATGTTTCCTTTCTATAGAAAAATTTAAAAATTTAAAACCATTCCCTTTTTTTGTTCCGTCTTTAAAAAAATAGTTATTTATTTTTTTTAAATATTTTTAGTGTAGTTTTAGGTCTGTTGATATGAATGAAAGAGGTTTGTTAATTGAAAACAAATATATTGCAATAACTTTTTTTTATTTTACAGATTACAGAGTTAGGGGTAAGAAAATTAGAAGAACTCCTAATAAAATTTTAAAACTTACTTATGAAAATTTTACATTCATATATAGAAATTATTTTTTTTGCTAATTAATTAAATTTTATGCAAGATAATCACTTAATTTATTATTTAACTTTCTTTCATTTTCTGCAGATCATCCTCATAACGAACATGACAGTGGAAGTAAGCCGTTTTATTCTTTTTACATAATTCTTCAGTATATTTTTTAAATAAAAGGAAAGAAAAAAAAATAAACATAACATTTATCTGCTATATAATGCTATATTAGTTTGAGATTAATAAGCAGTTTTCTTTTCTTTCTTCTATATTTAAGAATTCCCGTTTTAAACTCTCTAAAATAATATAATTAGAAGACTCTTTTAATGTGTATAAGGATTCAACTAAACCCTTTCCTATAATGCCCTTCTCTTTAGGAACGAATAACTTTCCTCATTGTCCCACTTATATATTTCTCTCTATGACATAGGTTACATAACATAAAGGGAATTTAATTATTGTGAGAAAGGAAATTAAAAATACTTATTTTGATAAAAATTCAAAGAAATAATTAGAAAAAAGTTTCATTTATTTTTGTGACATTCCCCTTTGCAAGCGCCCATATATTAAAATAACAATCCTAAAAATTTATTAAATTTATAATAAATAAGAAATTTTCATTAATTTACTTAATTCCTGATGAAAATCAATCTTTGAAATATTTGATACTACTAGTATGTAACAAATAACATCGAGTTAAATTATCCAGCACAACATATATTTTTTTAAATATTTAAGTGTACTTATAGAAAATATTAGGTTAATGAGATTATTTTTAAGAACACACACACATTTTAGTAACATCGATGAAATAAACCTGTAAATAAAATATGGAAATTTTGTCTTAAAGATAAAATAATAATAAAAAAACACATTCCAGTATATATATTTTAAAGATATAGTAATATTTCAAGGAATCATAAGCTGACAACTAAACGTTATTTGAAATTTGAAACATTTTTGAAAAAATTGTGTTTCATATAATAATTTTTTTATTAACCTCTTAAATGTGATATATATTTCTGAAAAATGACCAAAAATGGAAATTTTTTGAATGTTTAATTTTATTCTTTATATTATTATGAAAGTTAGAAAATTGTTCTTATTACAAAAATGAAATTTTAAATGCAATAACTACTATATTTAAATAATTTTTACATACATATGAGAAAGTAAAGGATTACACTCACATCTTATTCAATTGCAGCAAATGAAACAAAATCTTGTAGCTAAATATAAAATAAAAGCACTATAACACAATATGATTCTCAAATCTTTTATAGTATGGTATATCCCGAACACGGTACTGCACACAAGTCAATATAGCATTTATTGCAATAAGCTCGTGTCTCATGTTTTACCATCTTCCCTATTTCATAAATTATGCGACGGTATATAAAACACTATGTGGTTGGAGAAGATTTTTTCCTCCGTTGGTGGAACGTGTTCTTGAAAGTGTCGACATGTAAGGCGCAGCAATCTTATTCTAAGAAGCTCAATCTGGACGGAAGACATAATCGGTTAAAAATTAGGATAACTAATTGCATTTAATAGGAAAAAAGTGAATTAAGTATCTTAAACTAGCAACGAACTCAGCGTGAACTTCACAGAAAAGATAAGATAACTTTTATCCTGCCCAAAGTCAATTCGGTGATCACAAACACGCTCGTAGCAGTTGTTCGATTCATTTTATACAATTGTTTAAATTTTAGTTCTTTAACTCTCCCTTTCTGAATTATATATTTATTAGGGAATAACGAAAAAAAATATGGGGATCATTAATTTCTTGATTTACTTTTTACAATTTTCCTGCTGAAACACAATGATAATAGCTTATACAATGCTTAACCCTAGTTCCATACCTGATTCAGTCATATATCCATGTTAAATTATCATATATACTCTAATGTTGGTCCTATTTTTAAGCATTTTATATCATATTAATATATATATATATATATGTTTTATGTTTAGTTTGGTGTGTTAGTGTTTTTGTTGGGTATTTAGGTTATATTATATATATATATATATATATATATATATATATATATATGTAAAAGATAATTAAAATAGATTAAAAATTCAATTCCCTATCTAGCACTTCCCTTTTATTTTTCTCCTCATCTCTTCAAGTATCAAACTATTCACCCATTTATTTCTTCCGAACCTATGGACTAGCCATTAAACATGTCTAATTCCAGATTGTAATATTTAATTGCTCTGTATATCAGCATTAACTTTCAAGAGCACTCATGAACGCCGCGATCGGTGTTTTAAGTGTTTAACTCATTTAAGATTTTCGCTGGTGTTCTTTTTCTCTCTGCCTCTTGCGTCAGAAGAGATGTACTCCTACTAGAATAAAGACCTTTTTAAAACAAAGTCTGTTTATGACTCTAAAATCATGTCACACACACACACACACACACATATATATATATATATATATATATATATAAAGCGAGAATGATGAAGCCCAGTAGCTGGATGGTTAGAGCATCGCGCTTCCAAACCACAACCCCGGAAAGAGCAAGGTTGACTTAGCTTCCATCCATTCAGTGGATCGATAAATGGGTACAAAGCTTGATTGAGAACTTAACACTGGGGTTTCGCGTCGGACTTGTCACCTGTAGGGAACATTTGCTCATGCATCTCATGACCCAAGTTTGCGTATACTGAGTATGCATTGTCCCTAGTGGGCTATTGCGCAATTGAGTTAAATTTATACATAGGTAGATATATAGATACAGTGATAATTTGTAGCTTTTTTAATGGATAGTGTAATGTTCGAGATAACTATAATCTGAAATAATTCCTTTAGAATAACTTTAAGAATTCATCCATTTCTAAATGAGATACACTGCATTAATTATATCTATTATTAAAAACACTTATTTGCTTTTCTGAAATAAAATATTGTTTCAAATATTTATTGTGAATTTCCTTACCATCGCTCAATTTTTTGTCCATAGCTGTTTTTGATGATGCTGCAGGTCTTGCAGATGGAGTTGCAAGTGGACTTACAGGTGGAATCTTGTAAAGAAAAGAAAACTTACTGTTGGTTTTTTTACATGTGTCAAAATTTTTTAACTTATCACAATAATCAATGACTATTGTGAAATAAAATAATTCTCTGCAAGTGTTTGAGTTGCGTTTTATAAAATTTTTATTTGAAACAATTTGTAAAAAACATTTATGCATCTAAAATTATTTCAAAATGTACAAAAAAAGTTCAAATTTGTTGTGAAAAGACGTACAAAAGCATATATACATATGTTTGTGCACAATCATATATCATAAACTAAATTCAAAGAAATCAAAGATATCTATACATTAATTTGAACTATAAAAATACAATGCAAGCCAAAAGTAAAGAAAGACGCAATGTTTAACACTTAAACTTAGGGATTAAGACTGTAAAATTAAAGATAAGTTTAAGCCTTTCACATTTGCCTATACCTTTGGCTAGAAAAGGAAGACAAAATATTGTAAGAATCATTCTCTGGAAATATTTCTTAGATTATAAGAACATAATAGTTAATTATTAATACTTAATATTAGTTTAGTATTATTCTGAATAAGAAATATCACTTAAAACTAGTAATCCACATACCAGAAAAAAGACGAAACAAAAAGTCTAAAAACATATAATATACTTTTAAAGTATCCAAATTTATGCTACAATTGATTAAATAAAAATAAACACTGTTATAATCAAAACATATTAGCAAACAAAGAAAAATATTGAAATGCATAAAATTAAATTACAATTGCAATAG
The DNA here is from genome assembly GCA_019973955.1 of Trichonephila inaurata madagascariensis. Classification (NCBI taxonomy): domain Eukaryota; kingdom Metazoa; phylum Arthropoda; class Arachnida; order Araneae; family Nephilidae; genus Trichonephila; species Trichonephila inaurata. The sequence continues at coordinate 14,554 of BMAV01000097.1, read as the reverse complement.
GAAAAACATTACAACCATACGATTATTTTAAGTATTTATTTGAAAGAAGAGATCCAGATTTACTTCATTAAAATCCTAAAAAAAAAAAAATTAAAAAATAGAATTTAAAATTTCAACTTGCAAAAGCATACGGAAATAATAAATAAAACAAGCATAAAAAAATATTTTTTAATAAAATTACAATTAATTTTTATTAGAAATGTTTGTGTAAAGAAAATTAAATGGATAGTATTGATATAATCTAAGGGTCTTCAATATTCTCAGCTCGCCGGCTTAATTAAAAGTTTAACAGCAGCGTGAGCTGCCTAAACATTCAAGGTCCAAATAAAAACGAATTAGAACGTAGTTGTCATTTTTAATTATTTACTTATTACTATTTTAGTCATTAATTATTTTTAACACATTGATATATTACTTGAACATCGGTACTTGTCAGAACAATTAAATGGTTTTCTGGACGAAAAATTGCAAACATTTCTGGCATCAAATGTGATATTAATAACATCAACATTGATTTGAGATTATCATCAGATATTTAATCAAATTGTTCATCCGGTATTTCATTCTTAAAACATTTTGTTCATGCCTGTGTTTTGAAAAGTTACCTTGATGGAAAAACTTTTACATGAGGAAAGTGTTAGTTGGGTAAAAACTTGTAAAAGCCCCCTAGTACTTTGATGTTTTCCCTTAGGAGGTGATTTGCTTTTAACCCGTTGCCCCCAATTTAAAATTTTCATCTGGGGAAACAAACCAAACTATTAAAATTTGTTTTTAAATTGTCCTTTCTGGAGAAATAAGGAAAACGAAACAAACAGAAGTTTGAAAACCTAATTTATGGTCTCTTTTTAAAAAAACATCAAACAAAGGCATACGAAGCACCATCTGTGTCATTAAAAAAAATTTTAGGGGTGTGTTATTTTGTCTTTAGAAACGAATATGTGGGAAAAAGGGGTTTTCAAAAAAAAAAAAGGTTATTTTGCTTTTGAGACACGGAAAAACCCCCTTATGTGTTGAAATTAACGACATAAAAATTGATCCTTTCCCGATTAAATATAAAATTAAACTATTTGGGGTTAAAAAAGGCCCCAAATGAAGCTTTTACGGTTTTTTCGTATTACCCAAACCAAAAACCAAAAACGGCAAAGGGATCGGGCAAAAAACCCAAATTCAGCAACCATGATGGAAAAGGGAGGTTTAGAGCAATGTTTTTTAAAATTTTTGTGAAAATTTTAAATTTTTCTTTTAAATTTCTAAGTCGAAGAAAGAAGGTTAAAACTTTTGGGTGAGGAATTAAAACTAACTGTGCCCGATAATGCAAAAGATCTTGATTTTTAAAAATTTTTAAAGAAGGGAGTGAAGTGTATAAAAAGACAAAAAATTGGGTTAAAAAAAATTAAATTTACTATGCTGTTGAAGAAACAAAAAATTAAAAAAAATTTAGGGGAAATTTAAATTTAAAATTTTGAAAAAAAAAATTTGGGGCATTTAAAAAGGGCCAAAAAAGTGGGAAACAAATTTTAAAAAAAAGTTAGAAAGCAATTAGAGCCTTTCAATATTCAGAAAATTTCCCACATGATTCTTCCACTTTCAAAGTTCCTTTACCCATTGTTCACAAAATTAAATTCACAATATTAGTACCGAATCCTTTTAAAAAATTTTAAAAAAAATTTTAAATATTTTTCTGTTACGTGTTGAGTCATAAATTTATTTTTTTAGTCATTGGAAAAAAGCATTCAAAACGAAAGGTGCCCGAAAATTGGGAAAACAAAAATTTTTAAAATCCCAGGGAGAAGGAAAAAACTTAATGAGATTTATGTGTCTGGGAAAAATTTCGCAGTTATGATAAATAAAAAATTTGTTTTGGGAAAATTTCAAACCCCACACCGCCAAAATGTTTTAATTTAAAAATTTGTAAAACCCCAAAAAAATTTAAATTTAAAGTTATGTTCAATTTGCGTCTAAGGGTTTAAATGCAATATTTGAAATAATTTCAGTCAACAGAAATTTAATGAATTTAAAAATCATTTTGTGAATTAATTGTTCGGATAAAAAAGAATGAGCGCTCTTGAATGAAAAATTTTTACTCATATTCGAAAAAAAGGGAAGCATTTTTTAAAACCCCCGGGGTTAAAGGGGGAATGTGATATTTATTTATCTTCTAATAGTAAAATAAAAGCGAGTCTAATACATTTTCCAGCTCCTTCACTGGAAAATTAAAATAAACGATTCGATTTCAATTAACACACAAAAGAGATATAAAACCTCGCGAAGTCAGAGAGGAGTTTCGAGTGTATTTTTTTCTGAAGTAAAGAGTGAAAAATATGTGTTGCGTTAAAATGAAGCACATGCTTTGCAATTTTGCCCTGAAATTCAAAGTTTTTCGATTAAATGAAAGAGAAGATTTTGTTAAAAACAATAAAATGTGCTTTAAATGTCTATTCCCAGAATGTTGTGTTAAACAGTTGCGCTCTAATATAGCATAATTTGTAAGAAGCCGCATAATAAATTGCTTCATTTTCAAAGAGAATTAAAAGTATCCAGACTCCCCAAATCAGGATTTCTTCGGTCCTTGAAGAGAAACCGCAAATGATATACCTTTATTCCACAGCTTCTCCTTTCATTCCTAATTCAAATATAAACAATCAAGAAGTCGTGAGAGGCTACTTTTAGTCATAACAAAAGTAAAAGATGCTTATTGAGCACTGCTTGCATCTTAAGCACTCCGACTACGTTCGGAACCGTGATTTTGCAGAACATTTATAATATTTAGTGTCACTTAGATTAGAAAATGTATTTAAAATTATTTTAAGAATAGTATTACAATAAAAAATTATTTAAGTACAATATTTTGACAAAAAAAGAACATAGATTGATCCATTTTCTAAAATTCTCCTTTACTGAAAAATGCTTCTGTTATAATATTTTTCCGGTATATAACTTAGACCTATGCACAGATGCTCAACTAGAACTTTTGAAATAAATAACTTTGAAGTGGGTTTATTTATGTTTTCGACAACAGAGGGGAGAAATTTTAAGAAAATAACTTCGATAATTATTTCAATAGAATATAACTCTGAAAATAATGCCCCATTTTCTCAAAATCATAGTTGAGTCTGTACTGAGGTCTGAGCTATATACAGGCAAAATATTATTATAGATAGAAGCATTTTTCACAAAAGGAGAACATTTTGAAAAAGGTTATTCTAAGGTTATTTTTTGCCGAAATATAGTATTTAAATATTTTTTGTCAAAAAATGTCCTTAAAATAATTTTATACATGTTATTCTAATCTAAGTGACACTAAAAATCATAAAATGTATCCATTTATGCGCTTTTTTAAGATCACGGTCCGAACGTAGTCGGATTTCTTAAACAATTATTAAAATTTTATAAACATACAAAATCTAAAAGAGGAATTAAAAACATAGTTATTGTCACAAACAAATTTTATTCTATGATGTCATTATTTCTTTGACTATGCTGAGGAAGATATTTTTTTCTGTATAATTTTTTCAAGGAATTTCAAATATAGACAAATTAACAATTGCTTAAAAAAATATTTAGCTATCTCTCATGCATTTTACTACAAATGTTTCAAATATCTAAAAATTTTGCTCCCTCCCTTTTAAATTGAGTTCTAAAATAAGAAACCTCTTTTCCTTTTTTTATAGAGCTTCAGATAAAAAGGTTTCATATTGAGACAGATCTGAATTGTTTTATTTAATTTGCTTAAGACTTGAATTAATTTTTCCTAAATTTTAATATTAGTATTTTTTCGATTAAAAATTGCTTTTTTTCTTTCAGTTATGGCGGGTGAGCACATTAAGTATTCATTTGTATAAATAATTTCATTATCTCTTTTTAATAAATATAATGAAGTTTCTATAAATATTTACATTGCAATAATTTCCTATATAATTTTTTTTTTTGTAAATACCTTGTTTTTAAGCAATTTATTATTACAAACTTAGTGAATTATTTTTTACGGGGATACAGATTACACAGATATTTAACTAAAAAGAAACTAGTGACTAATATAATTCTTTCGTACATAAATGAAACTTTTTTCATATTTTGCTCTAAATCGGCATTTAAATTTAGTATCATTTCATTATAAAAAAGAAATAACATAAATTCCCAGCTCGAAATAAAAGTATCGAAGCAACAAATATAAGCAAAATTTCAATTCAAAGATTGAATAAAATTGGATAACTTGCAACTTTTATGTAAAAAAGAAACAAATATAGGGTTAAAATAAATATAATTTTGTTATTTCTCGTCAAAAATCCTGATAAAGTTTAAAAACAAACAATGATTCATTTAAAATTCCATCAATTAAAAATTGTTAGTTTATATTTTTGTTAATTTTAGTTTACTTTTAGCTCTGTTGAAATGACTGAAAGAGGTTATTTAATTGTAGATTGCATCTAATATCGTAAATTTATTTTTATTTTTATTTTTATTTTACAAACTACAGAGTTAGGGGTACGAACATTTGAAAAATTTCTAGTAAAACATTTAATATATACTGATGAATATTTTACATTTATAAAAATAAATTTTTTTTCAAACTAATCTAAATGTTTATATTAAGTAATTATGTAATTGTCGTTCATTTTCTGCAGAAGAACCTGAACATCCTGGTGGAAGTAAGACTTTTACTTTGTTTAAAATATTTCTTCACATTAAAAATGTTAGATAACAGAGAAGAACTAACACAATAAAAATAACTATTATCTGCTATATAATTCTGTATTATATTAGGATTAATGAGCATAGAGTTATTTTGTAATTTTTTGTATTTGAGAGATCCAGCCTTAAACTATCATAGGTATTGCAACTAGAAGACTATCATAGTGTGTAAAAGGATTCAACTAAACTCGATCAAAGATTGGTCATCTTTTTAGGGATTTAATAACATCCTCCATTGTGTCAAACTTATATATTTTTCTATCGTGCGCAACATATAATTTAACGGCAACCAATCTAATAACTGTGTAAAAAATTAAAATAATAATTTTGATTCGAATTTAAAGAATGAATTAGAAAAAGGGTTTTTCATTAAATTTAATTGTGTGTGTGAGAGAAAGAGAGAGATAACTCTTACCCTAACTAATCATTGAAAAATAAATAATGGGTGAATTTGGCAAATCCTAAAACGGATATAACATTTTAAGCATATCTATTATTAAAAGCAAATCCATAGCTTTTCTGAACTGAAATTTCTCCAAATATTTATTGTGAATATTTTTACTGTTACTTAATTCTTTTCTATAGGTATTGTCGATGATGCTGCAAGTCTTGCAAATGGAATTTTTGGATGAACAGAAAGCATACTGTTAGAAAGATTTCCAGATTTTGTTTTAAAATTTATCAAAATTTTTAAATTTAAAAAAGTAATCAATGTAGATTGTTAAATAAAATAATTATTTGCACATATTTCTGTTGCCTTCTTATAAATTTTATTATTTGAATCAATGTAATAGAAACATGCATGTATTCTAGAAATATTTCAGAAATTCAAAACGTAAAGAGTTTTGTTTCGAAACCACACATACAGGTAGATATATATATATATATATGAAAGAAATTTATATAATATATCAAAAACAAGAAATAATAGATAATGAACACTACAAGAAATAACGTAATAAAAATATAAAAGCTAAACATGAAGATTGAATTTACAGAAAAATATAAAAAGGGAAGTACAAAAAAGAACCTAGCTAGTCACAAAAGAATTTCGTACTTAGGACCGAATAAGTCGGGTTAAACTAGTTTTAAGGCGCTAATCTTCCCCTTAGCATATCGGTAGGAAAAACCAACTAAAATAAACAAAAATTCAAAGTATATAAAAACTCACAGAAAGTATGATAAAACCAATGACTACTATTCTGCACCCAATTCTCCCTAAATTCTTAAAGCAGAAAAATCCCAAAACAATTACGTAAGAAAAGTAGAAAAATCCAAAAACAATTTTACGTAAGAAAAGTATTTTTCAAAAAAGAATTTAACAAACTTTCTTTACTCACAGAGCTTTTTCCAAGAGAATCCAGAGTCTTGAAATTAATGAAAAGCAATTATTCACCGAGTTGAAAAAACCTGAAAATACATAAACGCATCTTTTGAACTATCTTTTAAACTAGCCAGCAAACATAGATACCAAGAAAGATGACTATCAAATTTGGTAGGCTGTGAATTGGTTGATTATCAAAAATGTAAATTTGCTATGTTTTAATTTGGTTGGTTGTCAAAAATGCGTAAGATGTTCAAGATGTGTGTGGAAAACATGTAAACTGTGATATGAGTGTTATGATATAAACTTCACAGCAAGACCACAAACATGGTGTCTTTGAAATCCTATTGTTGTGTGGTGGATTTGGAATTAGAAGTAGCAAGATTAATATATTTGTGATGAATATAAACCCTTAAGAAGTTAAAAGGGTATTCATGATCTAAACAGCATTGAAAAACTTTTTGATATTATTGAATTTATCTATTTTGTGGGTAGGTTAATCATCATTTATAAATAAAAAATTGAAAATAATATCTCTGTAAATTGATAAATGTAAGTTACAATTCCACTCAGGAATTTTAATTATATGGAACTTAAAAGAATCTCTTATGTCAAAAAAGTTAATGACTACAATACTGTTAATAAGATGCAAGTCTAAAACCAAGAATTCTACCATATTAGAGTTTAAGTTAGTTTTAAGGAGGTTGAGATAGTCAGGATAGAACGTAATATTTGGTTTGTATTCACTATTTTTACCAAAAAGTATTAGATTATCTATATAACGATAAATCAAGTAAGAATCCTTTACAATATGATCAATTTCCCAAAAAATGTAAATATAGGTTCGTAACAATTACTAGCTGGACCACCCTGAGGTAATCCTTTGATCTGCTTATAAGGATTCTGATCGAATGCAATGAAATTTTCTTTTAATACGAGGTTAACAAACATATATATGTATATATATATATATATATATATATATATATACCGTAAAATCTGGCGTATAACGAGCACCTATATTTTCAAACTAAATTTTTTTAATTTTTCAGGGATATTCGCCGTATAACGCACCCCTTTTAATTAAGAAATCTGAAATGTATATATATATATATTAGTATACATTGCTCTTATGTTTTGAAGCCATTTTTCCGATGTGTTATCTCAGACTTTTGAAAAAATAGCATACTTCCAGAATTACTACTCTTTTAGTTTATAAAGCAAGTCGCGTTTCTTTAAAAGAAGCAGTATTTCCATACGTATAAAAGCAAACTTTTTTATACTCATCTCTTTTGTTATTTTTAAGGTATCCGACTACGTTCGGAACTATTTTCAAAAAGCGCATAAATGGATAATTTTCATGATATTTAGTGTCACTTAGATTAAAATACATGTATAAAATTGTTTTAAAAACATTTTAACAAAAACCATTTATTTAAAAACAATATTTTAGCAAAGAAATAAATTAGGATAACCTTTTTTCAAAATGTTCTCCTTTTATAAAAAAAAATGCTTCTAAAATAATAATATTTTGCTTATTTAAAGTAAAGACTTCTCCAGAGATTCTGAACTATTATTTTTTTTAAAAATTTATATATATATATATATATTACTACAATGATGTGTCATATAGTAAATTGCCATAAACTTAAAATGTCTATATAATAAATAGAAATGTAAAAAAACAGTGGAAGTCAAAAGAAGAGAAGCACAGCAGCAAATATATAGTCTTAGGGGAGTAGCACACACAGGAATTTTTCAAGGGGGGGTGGTCCGGGGTTGAAAGTTCACCATTCTCATATCATGCTATTTTTGATTTTATCCATTTTCAGGAGCACTAATTATTGAATAAATAATTAGCATTTATTAATAAAATTAATCATTAATAACAAATATTTAATTAAATTTTACTTATTATATACTTAGAATTATAACCAATTGGAAAAAAAATCAAGGGCTTTGGGGAGGGGTCCAGACCCCCAGGGTCTTCGGGACTAAGATTATAATGAAAAAGTTGGTTTTTAATCACCACTTTTGCGTGTACAAGTAGTTTAAAAAAAAAGAAAAGAAGTATTCTAAGTAAATTTACTAAAAATGTTAGTTAGTTTTAAGCATAATTTAAAATTATTCTTAGTTAAAAATATCTGAGATATTTTTCAAACAGAAATGTAATCTAAAAATAGTAATAAGCACACCAAAGACAAAAAACCAAAAAAATCTAAATCCATATCATACATTTTTAAATTATCCAAATATGTTCAACATATGATTAAAAAAGCAACAAGCACCGTAATAAAACAGAATAGAACATAAGAAGAAAATTGTTGAAATACATAAAAGCAAATTATAATTCCAATATAAAAATTATAAAAATAAGTTATCTTAAGCATTTTTTCAAAGGAAACATCGAGATTTTCTTCTTTAAAAGAGATTTGTATCAGTTCAAGCTATAGCAAGTTTATATGAGAGTAAATTTATCGTTTGGAATTTGCAAGATATAGAATTTTGTTAGATTTTCGTCTGTGTTATTTTTAATCATCACAGTGAAAAGAATAAAAAGTGTACTTCATTTTTATTAAAACAAAAGAAATTCATTTAAAATTCGCAGTTATTCTTTAACTATAGCGGAAATTTTATACTGCATATTCAGATACTATCAATGACAGTAAAATGTGAATTTAGCGTATTTGATTGCATTGAAATTTTTTAAATGAATTTTTTAATTAATTTAGGCTTAGCGAGGAAATTCGCCTGGTCCGGGGCGCGGATACTTTGAAAATGGGCATGGGGCCTTCTTTCCCCGGGTCCTAAAGGGGGTTGGCCAAGAAAGAAAAAAATTTATCAAAGGAAATATAAAACTGACCCCAACTTCCAAAACATTAAAAAAGCGATATAGAACCCCCCAAAAAAAAATTTTAAATATTTAAAAATTTGGATATAAAAAATTTTTTAAAAGAATTTAAAAATGATGTTATAGTCTATCCCAAAGGGGTTTTTTAAAAACCCCCTTAGCTTGATTTCTATAAGTCACGGACTGGCTAAACATTCAATAAAATAAAATGAATCAAAATATAGATTTTATTTAAATTATTTTTTAAAATTACTTTATTCATTTATTATTTTTTTTTAAGTTTATATACTACATTGATTAACGTTTTATAGGGAAAAATTTTTTCCCGGGACGTCAAAACAGCACACATTTCTGATTCCATTAACAAAAAACAACTGTGACCTGAGATTATTATTCGATAAGTTCTCAAATTGTTCTCCACGTATTTCATTCTTAAAATTGTTTGTCCATATACGTGTGTTAAAAATTTAACTTGATGCAAATAGATAAATACTGGTAAAACTCGTTCATTGAAAATTTCACTAAGGACGTGATTTACTTGCAACTAAATGAACTCCAACAGAAATTCATTTAGGAAAACTGGTCAACTTTGTTTTAAAGGGATTAAAAATCTTTAACTTCTGCCTTTGAATCCAAATAACAAAAAAGCAGCTTTTGTTGGATAATACAGTATGGAAAAGACACGGAGTACTCAGCAGTTCATTCAGCCATAAAGAACTTACACAGCTAAAAGTGCTACAGGCTATTGATACGAACTGATTCCAAGAGCAAGACATGTTTATAATTGAAGTCTTTTAAATGTGTGTGATGATTAGAAAATAGATTTTTCTTTCTTTCTAGTTTTTTAATTTCATAAACTTTCAACGAATAGAATTCACTAGATTTACCAGTTCGTTTTAAGCACCCACTATGTAGGATTTTATATGTGAAAAAATATATTCTTAAGTTACTTATGATGTAATTTCAATCAATTTAAAACTTTTCGTCATCAAATTAAAGAGATCGGATATTTTTTTCATTTTAAAAAACGATATTCCTTGAACCTTTAAACAAAAAGCTAGTTTCGGGAGACCCTATACTTTAAGATTTAAATTGTTACATTTTTGAAACACTAAAATTAACCTTTATTTCACCCCCTTAGTTTTGATCCTGAGAAAAAATAAATTATAAAATTCAATAATTTTGTAGATTAGATTTAGAAAATATTAGAAACCCTTTTGACAAAATAAAAGATTTAAAGTAAAATTGTGAAAATGTATTAGAATCGAAGGTAAATGTAGATGTTTAGATGGGGTAGGGGGAAAAAATTGTTCCCTGATGTGCAAAAAAAAAGGTTTGAAGAGAGGTGAATAAAAAAATTAGAGACTATAAAAAAGATATATCTGAAAGATGTAAATAAATTAAATTTATATATTTTTTTCAGAAAAATAAGTAGAGATGTAGCAAAAATAAAGTAATAGAAAAAGTAGTAGAAAAATAAGAATTTATTTTGAATGATTAAATGGAATAGTGTTTCATTTGATAAAAATAAATTTTTTTTACCATGTTCTACCAATATCCTCAATTATTTGTACAAATAACCGTAAAATATATATAAATCATTTTATATATACAGTTTTTGCGTCAACTTTATTAATATCGAAGCAATAAAAAAAAATTCATTAAAAATGCCATTTGGGGGTTTATTTTTAAAGTAATTTCCTGGTAAAAAACATGTTGTGGTTAAATGTTTAAAAAAAATTTGAAACCTTTTGAATTTCTGTTTAAAAAATTAATTAATTCAATTCAGCCGACATTCTAAAATAATATGTCAAACGATGCACATTAATTTTAAATAATAATAATTTCATATAACAGTTTTTAAAAAATTAAAAGGTCTTAACACTTTTTGGGGTACCCTTATTTTTTTTTTTCCTTCCTAGATATCTAATTTATATTTATCTACTTTTGAAAACCATTAATAGGGTATTTGATAATGTTTTTCACATAGCCCAGAGTGATTTGTTATATACAATAACGTTATATATTTTCCACATAAATTAAGATAAATATTTTGATTCTTTGGCAGCAAAATTTGTACATCAAATGATCAAAGTTCCTTTTTTTAAAGAATAAATATATATACACATTTCTATGTATATATGTTTAAAAATAAAAAGACGGGGTTTTTTTTCGCATCAATTTGACAAAATTTAATTAAAAAAAATGTGTATTATAATTGTTCCAATTTCTAACAACGGTCTTAATTAATTTTTTGGAAAAAAATATAAAACATTACAGTTGTATAATACACAATATATCAATAAAAGTAGAAATGTTTCATGATTTAATCATAGAACTATTTCATGGAAAATTTCTTTCCATCAAGTTTTTTTTTTTCACAAAATCTGAATATTAAACATTTTACGATGTAGAATATTATTTTGCTATACATATAAAACCAAAAAAATTGGGGGTTTTTTCCCCGTATTTATTATATTTTGACTTCTATTTACCAAATAAAAAATTTTTTAATTTTATTTTTCATACTTATTTTGTTTGACACATAACTACTACTGAAAATTAACTATGAGAGATTTTTAAAAATGTCCATGGATACGAATAATGAATTTTTTTTTCCACGAAATATAATTTAAAATTTTATCATAATTTTCAAATTTAAAAATTTTTCTAAACAAAAACCCATTTTGGAATTATCATTGAAATTTTGTCAAAAAAATTGCTTTTACGAATATAAAATAAAAAATTTTAATATTAAGGAATTTAGAAAATAAAAATTATCTAGTTTATATTGTTGGTAATTGTGAAAAAAGAATACCCCCCGATAGATATCTTTTAGAAAAAATTAATACATATTTAACTTTAAAACGCATAGAAAAGATTATTTCCCAAATTTTTGGAGAAAAATTCTTACTGAATAATGTTTATTTATTTTTAAGATAGAAAAAAAAAATATAGAGGGTATAGAAACATTTTAATAAAATTCCCCAATAGATTTTTGAATTAAAAATTATTCCCTAACTGAAAAGATAATAAAATTTGTTGGGAAAAAAATTTAAAAAATTTTTCCTTTTAAATATTTTCAATCATTTTTGAAAAATAATATATAAATTTTGAAAATTCAAAAAAATAAAATTGGGTTTTTTGATCTTATTTTTGGCAATAGGGTAAAAAAAAAAGTAAAAAAGGGGAAAATTTATAAAATGTCTTTTTGAAAATATATATTAAACTCAATAAAAATAATTAAGATCCAAAATGGTCAAAAATATTAAAAAGGACAATTTGGATGGATAAAAAAAATTTTAAAATTAGTTTAAAAGTGCCCAAAAAAAATATGCTTTCTTGTAACTAAAATAAATAACGCTAATTCTTTTAATAATCAAAAGAATACAAAATAAGCTTAGACAACCTTTATGTTGGATATTTAAAAAAGCGAAACAAAATTATGTTACATGCTGTTTTTTATTGTCTCTTGATCAAAGTGAATACTTAGAGATAAAGCATAACTCTTTCCTTAAAATATTTCTTGCAATCTATTTTCCGATGGATACGTAGTTTCAAAAAACTAAATTGATACTTCTGATTTCTTTTTTTTTCCTTAAATAGGTAAAAATTACTCATTACAAAGTTAAGTATACGAGCTAACCAGTAGTGACATAAATTTATTAATCGTTATCATGGAGCTAATGCATAATTACAAACAAAAAATAATTTGCTTTTTTAACTGTATCAATAAGAATTTCCTTAAAAAATATTAAATGATTTCAAAGAGAAAAGAGATTAAAATTTCCCAATTTTATGATCAAAAAGTTTTTTTACGAAAAAATTTACAATTATACAATATTTTAATGTTTTTTTTAAGGGTAAATATTTAATTTATTTGTTCAGGTTGAAAAGGGCAAAGGGACCTCAAAATTTGATTTTACGAAGTACGTAAAATCAGAGGATTATTAATTATTTTTCTTAAGAAATAACTTATAAATTTATTTACTTTATTTTTTATTTTTTATTTGAGTTGTTTGATTATAAGAATTAAGTTTTTTTCGAAAATTAATATCTTTTCCTTACATTTAGTTTTATATGTATTAAAAATTTTTGAGCATTAATTTTTTCCTATATAAAGAACAAATTGTCAGCATTTCACTTGGAGGATTTTGACAATCCGAATACTTTTACAATAAAAGAATTTTTTCTCGTTCTTTAGTAGCGGTTTTTGCCATGGGTAAGTTCCTATACACTCACTTCCTCCATAGTTTGTTTTCTATACACTAAAAAAAAATACATAGATCCGAAATTTATTTAAAAAAAAAACTTGAAATATTTTTGGCATATAATTACAAAATAATGCCTATGAGTTGTTTTTTAACGATAATAACGATAGAATAGTAGAATTAATTATTTCTAATTTATATATACTTTCTGTGAAAAATTAAAGCTAAATGTTTAATACATAGGAGTAATATTGCAGGTGCTTTTAGGAATGTTACTTTTTCTTGCATAATTAATTAATATGTAAATAATTTCAATGTTATGAAATATGTTTTATTACTTTCAGTCGTGCATTAAGCGATTATTCAGTTATTTTCTCATCAAATACAGGTTTTTGTTTTAAGGTATCCGACTACGTTGGAAACCGTGATTTTAAAAGGATAAATGGGTAATTTTCAAATATTTATTTCACTTGATTAGAATACAGTATAAAATTGTTTTAAGGACACTTTAAAAAAAAAATTATTTAAATAAATATTTCGGCAAAAAAATTAAATTGAATAACCTTTTTTTAAAAGTTCTCCTTTTTGAAAATTTTTCTATTATAAAATATTTTGTCTGTATAACCAGACCTCGTACAAACCCCAACTATGAGTTTGAAAAATTCACATTTTTTCAGAGTTACAACCACTTGAAATAATTATTGGAGTTTTTCTTTAAAAAATTTCCCCTCTGTTGTCGTAAAACATGGATAACACTTCTAAGTTATATACAAAAAAATTTTAGTTTAGCCTCTGTACAGAGGTTTTAGCTATATACAGGCAAATATTATTATAATGGGAAACATTTTTCACAAAAGGAGAATATTTTGAAAATGGTCATTCTTGTTTTTTTTGTAAAAATATTGTACTTAAATAAATTTTTATAATGATAATATTCTTAAAACAATTTTATAATTTTCTAATCTAAGTGACACTAAATATCATAAATATTATCCATTTATGGGCTTTTGCAAAATCATGGTTCCGAACGTAGTTGGATATCTTAATTATTTATTTTGAAAATTTAGAAGTTGTTAAATATTTATAATAGCGTTTTTGTATTTTTGATATTTTTATTTTATTACTATAGAGTATTAAAATTCTTGGTTATTTACAATATCTTTAAACTATTACGTGGTCCTTTTTCTTTAATTATAACTCTCTTGCATATAATTTAGCTCTCATTGCAGTTTTTTTTTTTTTTTTTTTCACACCAATGAAGAATTGATAAAAATTTTGGATTCTTAGAAAAATGTAACGAGACCACAATTAAAAAAAGGTAAATTTTTCGTAGCTTTTATAATGGTTCTAATATTTTTATAAATATTGACTTTTGTTTCTTTTACCGCACCCCCAAGAGAAGGGAGGGGGGCTTTTTTTGGGTTTTATTATTATCTCTATATTTCGTCATGCGTAAATTTTTTGTTTGGGGTTTTC
>BMAV01000096.1:0-15197 GCA_019973955.1 Trichonephila inaurata madagascariensis | reverse complement strand
GTTTTTAATTTTGATTGGACATGTATTGCAGAGAAAGTTTTGTATTAAGCTATATCAATAAATTTTGCATCAAAAATATTTATTACCATGAACTAATGTATAAGAATGTTTTTATACTACGATATTTGACATTGTTTCTTAAAGAGGAAATATTTTACCAACCATTTTATATGAAATATCATAAATGTGTGGTATACTTTGGCTGTTTTAAATCGTTTTATTAATTAAATAGATTTGTTCAGAATTGATAATGTGAGAATGTTACTTAAAAATTTAAAGATATTGACTTAGATGTGTAAGTAAGATATGAATCGTTTTTAAGCAAAGAAAGTCATCTTGCACCGAAAATGATTGAAATTCACTTTAATTTAACATGAAGCAAAATGTTTTGCATCTTGGAAAATAATTTTTCTTGGGGAATCTACAATATTGTGAGAAATATTTACATGAATAAAGATTACATGACACAGTTTTTGAGAGAAAGAAATAAAATATACACAGACGTTTTTAAAATCTGCTTTTGGACAATTAAATAAAATCCAAAACATTTATTATTTTGACAAGGCTACACGGTACCCTTTTTCAAAAAATTTTTTTGAGACTATTACAGTAAAAATAATTGATGTTTTTAGATTATATTATTAAGCTTATTCTGTAAGAGTAAAAAGTCAGTTTGACCAGCCATTATTTTATAATTTTAAAAAATTGGAATTTTTCAAGTTTTTCAAACTTTTATAAAATACTCACTTTTTAACATTTTTAGTCATTTTAAGTTTTTTATGTTTCTTAAGTTATTGCAAACAAAATAGTATGAATTGGAAAATCTATTCCCTAGTTGAGTTTTAATAATTATTTTTCTAGAATAACCTGAAAAAAACTGAAATTTTTAAAATATCAAATTTAGCATTTTTTAGAAAAATAACGAGAGATCTCAGCCTTAAATCCATACTAACTTTATATAACATACGTTTAGGAGTATATACAAAAAAATTCAAGGCCCTATCTTTAAAAGGAAAAACCTTAGGGGGTTAGAAAACTTATACCTTCAAAATTGAAAGTCTGAGAAAAATGCATTTAAAGTTTGTAAAGTCATAAAACAAAAACTTATAATGCCCGTAAGTTCTAATTTTTATTATGTTATTTTCCAATATATGTTCCGCATTAGAACACTATTTTAAATAAATTGACTGAAAATAATATTTTTAATTCAAAATATATTTTTGCATAATATTGATAGATTTGTTAAGACGTCATTTTATTCAGCCTTATCTTAACCTAATATTTTCACAAAAGTTTTAAAACACAAAGTATTAATGTACAGAATAATAATGATACTAAAATTAAGCTAAATATAGTCAGGTTTGGTCATAAAATTTAATTTTTTTCAGTTTTATATCGGGAAAGTTTAGAATGTTTTAGATCTTGTCGTACGACTTTAAAATAATAAAATATAGTACTACAACACGTTTAGAATAATGTAGTTTGGTACATCAAACAAAATATTCAGTTATATCTGTAATATTTGAAATCAAAATACTTGTATTCGGAAGTCTAATTGCAGAATGAGCAGAGGGCTGACATTTAGATACATCATTTTCAGTAGTATTCCATCTTTTAGATATGTTGTTTCTCACACCAACCGGAGAACGCATTTGCCATGGCATTTTCTCAACAGGAAAAATTAATTATAAAGCTTTTAAGTTATATAAACTAATTTTAAGGCATTAACTGGTCATGAAATTAATCTTAATTAATTAATTATGAGAACTCAAAAAAAAAAATTCAAAACATAATCAAGCGGAAATGATTTTAGCAATGAGAATTGGAATTAATAACCATTTCAAACATAAAGCTCAAAAATATTTTTAATTATTTCAATTTAAGAGTGAAAAAATTCTTTAAAAGGAAACCGAAACAAAAACCATAGCTCATAAAACTTCAAATATCGTAAGAATTAATTTGCTAACAGATCTGAAATTTCGTGGCAAGCTTCTCAATGATATATGGGCCAAAAAATGTAAAAAATTCGGTAAAAATGAAATTTTTAGGGTACTGTGTAGCCTTAAATGTTTTCTTATGCATTATTTCCTAAGTCAACTTTCGAAATGATTCGATCATTGAAGACTATTCGATATTATCCTAACATGCATTAATAATGTTTCGCTCTATTAAAATAGCTCTAAAATCATTTTATGTATCGCAAGACGAATTTTTAATTTTTATTTACCAATTCTTTTAATATTAGTTATGTTTATGAAACAGAAGCATACCATTTTTATGAGACAAAAGTTTCACTAATTGTATAATCCTTAGACAGTTGTGGCAATCACTTTCTCCCTTGCATTTTTATCAACTGAAAATTTGTGAAAAAATTTGTAACATGTTTTTTATTTCGTGTGATATTGGTATTTGATCATATCAAGTATAGTTTTTATCATTGTATGTGACCATTTATACTCATAATACTTGCTTTATATGTTAGAGATCTTTAGCTTTTTTTAGTACATCTGATTTTAATTCCTTATCTTTTGATAGTTTTAATAAATATATTAAACATACTATGTGTGTGTTTCAGTACATGTCTGTTTTTCGAATTTCCATAAACACTTCTTAAGTATTGAGGAATTTTGTGTGTGTGTGTGAAAGAAATTTTGAATTACTCTCATCATGTTCTCAGATTTACTTTAAATGTAATTAAATATTATTAATGGAAATTTTCAGTAACGAATTCACATGTTTCCATTAGATATTTTATTTAAATTTATGATATAATTTAAAAATGTAATTCACACATTCTTATCAGACAGATTTTTTTACTTATTCCTCAATAACTTATTATGAAACTTTGGAAGTTCTTTTTCATCATTAAAAGTAATCAAATGTTGGCAATTTTATTTCTGTTTCGGCTGTCTGCGCTTCGTTATGAAATGATTGATTCCTTTTTCAATAGCATTGCACTTTCACACTATAAGAGAGCTGCTTACATTCGGCCTAATGCTTTTGATTCTTATTCAAATGACGAAGACTACACATTAGGTGTGGCTTTTCTATCTCCAAACATCCACACCCCTGCAAATTGAACCTTTTGATCTTTAAATATTCTTCAGCCCTACTACACGAAGTATTCATCAACTTATTAACCCGCGGTCACTCGCGCCTGTTTTTGCTACCGTCGTTACTCGCGGGGTGTAGAGAACACCCCAAACTTTTAACACGTGTATTTAATTAAGAAAATAATATTAAGTCATTATGATACATATTTATAAAGTACAAGGCGTTTTTTGTATTATACAAATAAAATTATTAAATTTATTGCATACACATGAGACTAACATTAATTTAAACTAAACATACAAAATTTTCATTTTAAAACAAATAATTTTATATTTTTTCATAAACCGGTATAAAACGTATATACTAGTAATAAATATACTTTATAATTAATGAGATAATGATAGTAGAAAGTAGAAAAATAATATTTTAATCATTTTCCAAACATTCAGAGCATACTGTATACAAATGCTCAACTTCTCGCGGGAGTTCTCAGCCCCCAAATAAACTTTTGAAGGTCATCACATTCCAATCGTTCGAGAAAGAAGGATTGTATCAGGCCTGAAGGTTGAATGACCTAAAATGTGTAGCTACATAAAAAATCGTGATTCTGCGCATCCTTTTTAGAATCCTGGGAGGATTTTCTTGTTGCTGGGGTGTACAGAACACCCCGAGCGAGTGATCGCGGGTTAATTAGTAATTTATTAAAATAATAACCTTGAATGTAAAAATTTCACTTTTCTTTAAGGATTAAGTGTGAACAGCTTGCGATTTTATATTAAAAAATGATGCGTCTGTGATCCTAACTTCTTAATTTCTTTTTACTTCATATCATAAGAGGATACTAGTTTTTAAAGGCTTTTTCAGATATAGGTAATATATTTTCACCCTAATCAGGAAAATAACAATTCGATGAACTGTAACAGTAAGCAAGTTTTAGGCCGTAATAGCGTCAATAGATTTGAATGAATTTATATTCTTTTATGTTAGATAGTGATACATTTTTTATTTCAATTATTATATGGAAGCAAATATTTAATTCAAACCATTATTCTCAATATAAAGAATAATATTTAAAAAAATTTTTTAATACTTTAATAACAGAATTTATTAAAATGTTGGACTAAAAGGAATCTCGTGCAAAATATTATAATTAAAAAAAGCCCAATCTATGGTCTAATATTTCTAATAATAATTATCTTCATAAATTATTTCAACTCTTAGAGAATAAGACATAAATTCTAATAATATTATTAGACAATCTTATTTATTTACTGAGGAAAAGGCTTGTTGTGAATAGTTTGTGTATGTAAGGATAGCGTTATTTAATATCTATTACATTTAACGTATTTTTGAGAAATATTCATTTTTGCCAAACACCGATAACTAAATTTTAATTTCGATAATCTAGTTGTGAACGAATCCTTCTTTGACTGGAATAGAAATAATGTTTATTGAAACAGTATCACAAGTTAATGGAACAAGAATATAACAAATTTAATAATTTCATTGGAACTGAATTTACCCTATAAGGCCGGAGTTGGCATTCAGTCGATCGCGATCGAAAGTTGGAACACAAAGACTAATTGGGCTGACCGCTCTTTCATTTTGATTTAATTATCATTTCATCATATGAAGGTTTGGAAATTCTATTTATATGCGGAGGAAAAAATCGAATCACAGGAGAAAATTTCGTTAAATTGCAAAAGGCTATTTGGAGGCTATTTTAGGAAGAAAGTCGTAAAATGTTCTTGGTTGCAGGAAAAATCTCGCAAAATAGGATTTTGTAAAATAGAGGTTCGACTGTATTGTAGACCTTCTTTTAGATCACTATACCTACGCCACTAGTTGGATCGAAAGACTTTGCAAAAATTAGAAGTAGTCCGAGCCCTGGAAAAGTCTGCCCACCCCAGCTATAGGGCAAGATAGGGTAATTGTTTGGCTCGAGGACCCATCAGTGGAATAGCAGATGTAGGCACTTTTTTCGAATGCATTCTTGGTTAATATTGAATCTCAGAAAAGGTATAAACCATATTATTAATATCAATAAATGTAAATTGAATAAATTAGATTAAATTTTATTTATTGTGCTAATTTCAATTCATCCATGTCTTTCAGCACATTTAATTTTAGAATCAGTTTAATAAAGTAAATGTACACTATAACAAACTATTCTACATTTCATATTTAAAATCATTATTGAGATTGCTGGTTGAAATTTCAATCACATCCTGGAAGTTTATGTCAGTCAATTTTTATCAAAATTTACTCTTGCTGATCATCATGCAAGAAACACTTTGCTTACAGATATATATTGATTCAAGTATAAAACAAAAACTTTTACAGAATTTTAAAACTTATACAAAAAACTTTTTAAAATACTCGCACAGCATTTTTAGTCATTTTATGTTTTATGTTTCTTAAGTTATTGCAAACAAAAAATGGTATGAATTGGAAAATCTATTATTCCTAGTTGAGGTTTAATAGTATTTTCCTGGGAGATAACCTGAATAAAAGCACAGAGAAGTACTTTTTAAAATATCAAATTTAGCATTTGAAATAACGAGAGATCTCAACTTAGCAAATCATACTAACTTTTTATATACGTTTGGGGTATATATACAAAAAAGCATTTAAGGCTCTATCTTGAAGAAGAACTGTAGTGATGAAAAACACTTATACCTTCAAAATTGAAGGATCTGAGAATGCATTTAAAAGTTTCCAAGTCATAAAACAAAAACTTATATGCCCGTGAAGTTCTAACGACCATGTTATTATCCAGCCATATGTTCTGCATTAGAATGACACCATCAGTGGACTCAAAAAATAATATTTTTAATTCAAAATATGATATTTTGCATAATATATTGATGACAGATTTGTTAAAGACGTCATTTTATTCAGCTTGCTTGACTATATTTTCAAAAGTTTTAAAAACTAAAGCATGCTATTTACAAAATAATAATGATACTAAATTAAGCTAAATATAGTCAGGTTTTGGTCATAAAATTTACGCATAGAGTTTTAAATCAGGAAAGTGCGACTTTAAAAATAATATATAGTACTACCGGCTACGTTTGGCATAGTTTGGTACATCCAAGAAATGATTCAGTTATATCGCAGCAATCAAAAATGGGAGATCTAGTACCGAAATGAGCAGGGGGCAGATTTTTGATATATAGTGTCCATCTTTTCGGCCCTCTGTTTCTCCGCACCAACTGGAGAACACTTCCCCTGGCATTTCTTAACAGGAAAAAGTATAAAAGCTTTTAAGTTATATAAACTATTTTAAAGCATTAATTGACCGTGAGGTAATCTTGATGATAACTATGAGGGCACAAAAGCAAAACTCAAAAACATAATCGGAAGTTTTGGCAGCAATGAGGATGGAATTAATAACCATTTCAAACTAAAAGCTCAAAAGAATATTGCGGTAATTCAATTCAGAGTGGAAAATAACGAGGAAGAGCAAAAATAATACCTCATAAAACTGGAAATATCGTAAAAGGAGAATTAATTTGCTTCTCGCTAAGTGGGCAGAGCTTCTCCAATATGATGCAGATAAAAAAATGTAAAAAAAATTCGGTAAAGACAAAATTTGCGGGGTGCTGTTTATATATGTTTTCTTATGCATTATTTCTACAGAGATCGACTTCCAATGATTCATTGATGACTATTCGATACATCTAAAAAATATAGACGTAACTTTCAAACTCTAAATAGCTCTGAAAGCGTATCCTCTTTTCAAAAGACAGTACCGGTACATTTGCCAATTCTTTTATTATTAGTTATGTTTATGATCGAATGCATACCATTTTGGTTTCATAATATAATCATGAACAGTTGGGGCAATCACTGCTTCCGCGCATTTTTTATCAGCTAATTTGTGTGAAAAATTATAAAATGTTTTTTTTTATTTTGTGTTATATTGAGTGACCCCGATCATATCAAGTATAGTTTTTATCATTGTATGTGACCATTTATACTCATAATACTTGCTTTTTATGTTAGAGATATTCTTTTAGTACATCTGACTTTGGATTTCCTTAATTTTTGATAGTTTTAATAAACATGTTAAACATGTTATTCGATGTTTCAGTACATTGTTTTCAATTTCCATAAACACTTCTTAGTATTGGTACATTGATGATGATGAAAAGAAGTACGGATTACTCTCATGTGTTCAAATTTACTTTTAATCTTAATCAAATAGTAATGAATTTTCTTAATGGCTGTTCCACATTTTCCGTTAGTACATCTAAATTTATGATATAATTTATATCACATCGAACTTTCAGACCCGCACTTATTCCTCAATAACCCCATTATGAAACTTTGGAGTTAGCACTTAAATCATTAAAGTAATCAAATGTTGACAATTTTATTTCTGTTTCGACTGTCTGCGCTGGATTATGAAAATGATTGATTCACTTTTCAATAGCATTGCGCTTTCACAATATAGAGGAAGCTGGCATTCTAATGAACTTGATTAACTATATTCAAATGACGAAGACTACACAGGTTATTGACTTTCTATCTCAAACATCACACCTGCAATTGAACCTTTTGATCTTTAAGTATTTCAACCCTACTACACGGTATTCATCAACCCGCGGTCTCGCGCGCCTGTTTTCTTACCGTCGTTACTGCGCGGGAAGTTGGCAGAGGAAACACCCAAACTTTTGTACACGTGTATTAAGAAAATAGTATTAAATATTATGATACATATTTACTCATTACAAGGCGTTTTTTGTATTATAAATAAGAGTATTAAATTTATGAGACTAACATTAATTAAGCTAACATACAAAATTTTCATTTTAAAAACAAAATAATTTTATATTTTTTTCATAAACAGAACATAAGAAACGACATACTGGCTGGCAAAATATGGACATAATTGAATGAAGTAGTAGAAAGTAAGAAAAATAATATTTTAATCATTTTCCAAACGATGGAGGCTTTGTATACCAAGTAACAACTTCTCGGCCCCAAATAAACTAAATGTCACATTTAATCGGTTCGAGAAATAAGGATTGTTGTATCGGGCCTGGTTGAATGACTAAAATGTTGTAAAAAATCGTGGTTTTGCGCATCGCGTCCTGGGGAGGGATTTTCTTGTTGTTGATGCAAGTACCCGCGCGCGGGGTGATCGCGAGTTAATCCATTTATTAAAATAGCAACCTTGGTGTAAAAAATTCACATTTCAACATGGTTAAAATTATTGAACAGCTTTGCGATTTTATATTAAAGAAAACAGAATGCGTCTGTGCTGCTTAATATCTTTTTACTTCATATCCGCCAAGAGGATACTGGTTTTAAAAAGGCTTTTTTCGAATATGGGTATCTATTTTCACCCTAATCGGGAAAATAAGGAAGTCGATGAACTGTAACAGTAAGCTATTTGAGGCCGTAATAGCGTCAATAGATTTGAATGAGATTTATGACTAGCACATGTTATTACATTTTTTATTTCCAATTATTATAATGGAAGCAAATATTTGTAATTCAACCATTATTCTCAATATAAGTGTGGCAAAAGACGCTTTTAATACTTTTAATAACAGGAATTTATTAAAATGTTGAGACTAAAAAGGAATCTCGTTAAAATATATTATAGTAATCTATGGTCTAGCTCTAATATCTTCATATTTCAACTCTTAGAGAATAAGACATAATTCTAATAACTTATTATTAGCAATCTTATTTATTTACTGAGGAAAAGGCTTCGTTGTGAGATAGTTTGTCAGGATAGTTATTTATGTATCTATTCCATTTAACGTGACTGCAATATTCATTTTGCCAAACACCGACAACTAAATTTAATTTCGACTAATCTGGTTATTGGTGCGAATTTGACTGGAATAGAAATAATGTTTGTGAAACGGTATAGCGAAGTTATAATGGAACACAAGAATATAATCGGTTAATAATTTCGTGAACTGGTACCTATAAGGCCGGAGTTGGCGGTCCCGATCGGGGATTGGAACACAAAGATTCGTCGGGCCACTCATTTGATTTGAGTATTTATCATTTCATCATATGAGAGGGTTTGGAAATTCGGCCCATATGCGGAGAAATAAAATCACAGGAGAGAAAAATTTCGTTAAGGAAAGTGCAAAAGCGGAGCTATTTTAGGAAGAAAAGTCGTAAAAATGTTCTAGCCCGGTTTGCAGAATATCATAGGATTTTTATGGGGTTCGACTTTGTATTGTAGACCTTCTTTTGAATCACTATACCTACGCCACTAGTTGGATCGAAAAGACTTTGCAAAAAGTAAGTAGTCCGGAGGCTGGAAAATCTGCCCACCCAGCCTGGGGCAAGGCTCTGGGGTAGTGTTTGGCTCGAGAGGACCCATCAGTGTGGAATAACGAATGTAGGCACTTTCGAATGCATTCTTTGTTAATATTGAAATCTCACAGAAAAAGGGTATAAACCATATTATTAATATCAATAAATGTGAAATTGAATAAATTAGATTAAATTTTATTTATTACTAATTCAATTTGCATCCATGTTTCAGCACATTTAATTTTAGAATCGGTTTAATAAATGTACACTATAGCGCAAACTACCATTTCATATTTAAGAATCATTATTGAGATTGCTGGACATTTCCACATCCTGTTATGTCCGGTTCAATTTTTTATCACTTCTTACCTTTGATCACCATGCAAGCACTTTTAACTGAATATGATATTGATTCAAGTATAAAAACAAGAAAAACTTTGACAGAATTTTAAAAACTTATACAAAAAAACTTTTTTCGGTAGATTAATATTTGTAACATTCAGTTAATGTCATGGCTTGAAACATTTCCTTTACGGTGGCATCTCTCTGATTCTTCCTTACTGTTGATGCCTGTTTATCAAGCTGAATGATGTTATTAAACTTTTCATTTTGCTTACCAAATTGGATATATAATAACCCAGCACTTAAAAAGGCATTGTAAAGTGAATGACTGCTTAAGGGGATAAGAAATGCGGCAACTTTTATTAATTAACCAAAGTATCAATTAAATTTTTCTTTTTTTGTATGAAATGTTTGTCTGTTCTTTCGATGATACGTGTAAGCAATGCGGTATTATAAATAAATAATTACTCTCGTAGCAGAATTGCAGAATAGAGTTCTTACATTTAACAGAGGCTTATAAAAACTTACCTGTGCTCCACAGACTTTAATTCTATCTGAAAACAGTATAATGCTGCGTAAAGAACTAGTAGGGGCTTTGGGACTTTCAACTGAGGACTTTTTATGGATATTGCAGAACGAGGACTAAGTTACTTAAAAGAACTTCTTTTTAGAATTTGGAGAACACACAAAGTTAAGAAAAAAGCATTTGGGGTGATTTTTTAGAGAGGCCCAGGTTTTAAGTAATCGGATGAACTCTTATAAGGGCAACACTTAAAAAATAAGAACAATATAATCAGGTTTTAATTATTCGCCCAGGGATTGAGAGTAAGCCATTCTAAAATGAAACAACCTGTTGTAAAATTGTACAAAAACCGACAAATTCTATATAATAAATGAAAACCTTAAATCAAGACATAGAACCGATTAATGATTGTTACGTATTCACGTGCAATCTAGCTTTGGATTCGAAACTCTACTTTTAAAATTTCTGCTTAAATAACATCAAATCTAGAGTGGCTATTCGGTGAAATATATGTTTACAAGGTACAGTACACTTTAAATAACAAAACTTTGGTACTCCTTTTTCTTACCTTAAATGGAATACGCGTTGATGAGGGTAAATAAAATGAGCATATTTGATACAACAAAAGAATGTATGCTAAACTCTGATACATTCCATTAAAAATACTTAACATAATATTTAAGTAACATGCAATGAACACTAGACTTGTATTACGTTCTAAAAGGAATCCCTTATAATATTAGTTTTTGAATATATTGTTTACGTTGATCAGGGGATTCCGCATGCCGTATCGGTCAAAGACGGTTCTTTGATGGTGGCGGTAATTCTTCAAATCTGCGGTTCAGCAATATTTGGCAGAATAATCACCGGTATCTTCACACCTTTAATAGCACTCAGACATAATTATAGGTGTCTAAAATGCAAGCATATAAGAGATTACTCTCAAGCAATCGCTCGTTCTACAGCGGAATTAATCACTATTCGATTCAAAAAGTTAAAAGCCAATAAACGGTCTCTAATCAATAAGATGACTAAATTACGCGACGGATGCTCATATAGAAACATAGCTCTGGCACGGACATTTCCTGAAAATTCCGCAGCTTCGCGTCGATAAAATAAAGAGGATCACTTCCACTAATTTCCAGAAATATCCAGAGTTCCCCAAAGGCACTCATGTCACCATGAAAATCCTCCAAGATTTCGACAAAGAACACAAGTGATCTACTAAGACGGTGACACCGTTCGCGTGCGTTGGCGTACGCGCGGTGGGGGCGTGGCGTAAGCATTCAAACCTTAAACGACATTCTTACTTTTAACTTGTCACCTGGAAATTAGCCAAACATCTTTGACTTTTTCATTTTGGATTAAGTATTCACCAACCTTACTTTTCTTAGAATGCTTCGAAACGATGATTACCATCCGAATGATATATTCCCTTAGGTTTTCTTCTTCATTGAGGTTTTCTGTAAATAAATCAAAATTACATAATTCATATCACACACATTTCTTCCAACTTTATTTGAAGAATATTCAAAAAAAATAAAGAACAAGGAAGAGCATCAATGCGAAGTCATGAACAACTAAACTCGCTAAGCCACGTAAGGTACAAGCGCTTACGTAAAAATGAATGCAATGTTAATGCTAGATAATGGTTGACGGTAGTGTTTAAGAAACATTGAAGTTAACACACGTGATGCTTTCATTGTTGACATACCTGAATATCTTAATAGAGACGGTAATGTGGAATGTGGTAGGAAGCTTTAGAAGGATAATTGTTGATATTACAAGTTCAGCTTTCAAAGTATGATGCTCGGGAAAATTTGCGAACAGCGGGGATATTCAAGGAAAGAAGTAAATAGATAGTATATTTAAAAACAAGATTTTAAAGAACACTCTGTTTAAGATCCTAAACATATTTGTGCAACTCTTAGGCAAGGTTTTCCAAAAAGGATGGAAGCTTATCAATCAATGGTGGAAAAGTGTCAATCAAAAATGATTTTTGCACATGATTTTGATGACTCAGAGCAACTATGCTAGAAACCAGACTTTCAAAATTTTTCAAACCGAATTCCGTAACAGAAATTCAAGGATTGGGATATCCCGTACAGCTTTGTATAATCAACAAATTGAAGAATTTCATGGATTCTCAGATATACAATGAAGAAGCTTTACCTTCACACTGAAATCATTCTCAGGTTGGATATCCCTTTTTGGTCATGGGGCGTGTTATTTTCAAACAGGATGCCAAACAGAACTACGACCGAATAGGTAAGAGAGGAAGATTCATTTATTCGTTTGATTACCGACATTACACACCGCACGCATTGACGCTTCTTCTCCGGAATGGATTCCTAAGCAATTTCTTTCACAAACTGACTGGGACTGCTGCTTTTAGAAGCCTCCATCCGATTTTACCACTCGACTCCAAAAGACAAAATGTCCAGTACAAAGGGTGTTACTATACGAGCATTTTAAAGTAATAATAACTGTGAAAAGCGGCGCAGAACTGACAATAATCCTTTCCAACATGACTTCAGCGTCGAGGCGATTGAGCACCTTCCTGCTATTTGAACTCTAAAACCTTCACAGAAGATTGTAATTTTTCAAACTCACGTAAAGTCTCAGTACCTTTACCATTGCGACACTTGTTTAATAAATTAGTAAAGAACATGCTCTTAAAAACACAAATTTAATATATGACACTGGAAGTAGCCTTTCAGTACATGAAATATACGAAGTACTGCTCCGACGAGAATGTCTCGGAGATCAAATATTGCACGGTAATGGTCTTTCCAATGCGTATCTGCAAGCAAACGCTTTTACAAACGAACTTTGAGATGGCTTTATGCTAACGCACAATAGCACAAACCGGGGATATCAAAATTCCGAAACAGACATTTTTAATAGGCTGATGTGTGCGGATACTGAAGAGAAGCTTCACCAGTGTCAGGG
Source organism: Trichonephila inaurata madagascariensis (assembly GCA_019973955.1). Lineage (NCBI taxonomy): Eukaryota > Metazoa > Arthropoda > Arachnida > Araneae > Nephilidae > Trichonephila > Trichonephila inaurata. The sequence goes on along the minus strand of BMAV01000096.1, from coordinate 2,038 downwards.
TTGTGGCTTTCAACAAAATCTTACACATTCGTTACTAGAAATTACAGTGTTATTTATACCGAAGCAACAATCTTAAAACCCATATGCTTACGCATACTAAAGAGAAGCTTTATCAATGTCATGTTTGTGAAAAAAATTTTCCCGAAAACAAAATCTTACACAGCATATTCGGACGCATACAGGCGAGAAACCTTACGAATGTTATTTATGTATGCGGAAATTTTCCGATGCAAGTAATTTTAAAACCCATATTCGTATACATACTAAAGAGAAGCCTTTTCAGTGTCATGTTTGTGAAAAAAAATTTTCACTAAAAAAAACTCTTACTACACATATACGTACGCATACCGGCGAGAAACCTCATGAGTGTCATTTATGTAAGTGTAAATTTTCCCATATAACAACTCTTAATAATCATCTCCGTACACATACTGAAGAAAGATTTTTCAGATGTCATTTATGTCAGCGGAACTTTTCACGAAAAGCACATCTTAAAATTCACATGCGTACACATATTGTATAGAAATTTTTTAGTTTTATGTATATCAGAAAGAGTCACTGGAACAGAAGTTTAATACAAGGGCTGTGAACGTGCTCGCGCATGGAATCTGTGTTAAATGTGAAGGAATTTTTATTAATGTACATGCATATAATATTTAGATACGTTAGAGGCTTTTTGGAATCTGTTTCAATATAGTTTACTTTATTTAAGAAACTATATACTTCTTGTAATTCTAGCGATATTCGATGTTCTCTTAAACGAGTTGAGAACAGATTATTCTACTAAACACTTCTTGATAATTTTTTGCTACTGTTTGAGCAGCTTCATCTTTTTTAAAAGTGTGTGTGTGTGTGAGTTCGATCCTATATTGGATTGAATTAACGTAGTAGTTTTATGTAGGACGAAATTTCTTTAAAAATTCTAAAAAACATTTTATTTGTATTTATTTATTCACTGAAACGAAAGAAAAATATTTTTTCTGACCTTAGTTTCTTTCCAATTATTATTATTTTGGTTTATATTTTTTTTTTACCAGCAGTTTATTTTCTTTTGCATAGTTATGTGTTGTCGTTTTTTGAAAAATTTATGTAAATCCTTGCTTTAAAACATTTTTCGTTTGAAATTTATTAGAATAATTATTCTTTTTTGTTTATTGTATATGACTTTTTGTAATATTTTTTCTCTGATTCGAGAACCTTATCTTTTAATTGTTGAAATTAATTTTTGTGTTTCATATTAATAATTTTAATAAACTCATTAGCTTTGTTTGTGTGAGCCATTTTAGAATTAAGTGTTTTCTTGAATATTTTTAACTGTTGATTAACTTTACGAAAAATACAATAATAGTACGTATAAAATGTTAAAATATTTATAAATCAAACGATTTAAAACGTAACTTATATGAGAAAATATGTTTTTTTAAAAAGGAGATTAATATTAAACAATACCAAATTTGAACTTAGAAATTTAAAACATCTTTAATCTTAGCTTTTTTATTTATTACAATATTAAAACTGAATTCATGCTCGAAAATTTATTTTTTTAGCAATTTCAAGATTCAATTATGGAATGACGAAACTTTATAACAGTTTTGATCTGAAATCTAAATATAAAGACTCTAGTACTTTCAGGCAATTTTTAAATCTATATTTGTATGAAATATGTTTAAAATGGGGATCTGGGCACTTAATTTTTAAAATGAATGATGGATACATTTTTTTCTGTTTCGTCGTCAATTTCAAACCTGTGTTTTCGGTGGTTCTTAAGATTTTAAACCCCACTCAAGTTTTGAGAACACACAAGAGACCTGAACTCTTATTTCAAAATTTACATTTTCTATCTTGCAAAGGTATAAGGACTTTGACCTTTGTTACATTTAATGTGTAGCAAAACTATTACAAGCCAGATTTCTTAATTTTATCATTTTAGTATTAGTACTTGTAAATTTAAAAAATTTATTTATTTCCGTCGTTATATGAAATAGAATATTCTCATTTTCTATTACTAATAGGAGCCAGGCCATTACTTATTAGTGTG
>BMAV01000095.1:0-13666 GCA_019973955.1 Trichonephila inaurata madagascariensis | reverse complement strand
TTTTTTAAAATTTAAATTTTAAAAATTATAAAAAATTTTTGTGCTTTTAAAAATATATTTTTTAAAAATTAAATTTAACTTTATAATCGTCCCCCTAGACGAATTATAAATAACATATCCCACCACAAAAATTAATCAATTCCAATAAAAATAAATAAATAATTATTTATGAAAGTTTTAAAGTTTTATTTTAAATTAAAATAAAAGTACAAAAAAAAAAGGTTGGCTTACCATTCCTATTACTATTTTACATAACACTTCCATAATCAATAAGACAATAAATTTTAAGCAGCTTTTTAAATATTTCTTTAAAAAATTTTTTAACTGAACTTAATTTTTTCACAAAGAATTATCTTCTTTTTTTTGCAATTTAATATATTATATCATTATTTCTTGTAATAAACAAATAAGAGAAACCCAGAACTTTCAAAAATATTCGCTTTTCAAACTAATTAAAATTTTTAGTACTTAAATATTTTTACATTTAATTATTACTAATTTGAAATGATATATCTGAAATGAAAAATATCAAATACTTTGTCCATTAACATTGTTAATTTGCTTAATAGTTTTGTTTGATTATTTTTGAACTATTACTAAGTAATAGTTTAAAAGTTTTTAAAAGAAATGAAAAAAAGATATATAACTAAGTTTGTAACATTGTATTTGCAAAATAAATGATCGTTCAATATAATATATTATGCATTTTCCTCAAATTTTTGACATTTTCATTGAAATTTCTTCTTTAATAGTTTGGTACATTACTTTATGAAACTTGGAGAAAAAGAAAATGAAGTTTTCATTATTTTCCATTTAGTTTTAATATTTTAAAAAATTATTTGCTTGAGTGATTAAACATTTTATCTCTTACTTTTACTTGTTTTATTTTATATTACCGTGACGCGAATAGAAGAAAAATTCTACAATATTCTCCTATATAATATAATAAGATTTTAAATTACATTGATAAAAAATATTTTTACAAAGAAATAATGTTATTTTTCAAAAAAGTTCGTTAAAGGATTTTATGCTATTTTTTAAAATAATGAATTTCATTTCCTGAAATAAGCTTTTATGCATTTAGATTATATACGATTCGATAATTTATCATAGATTATTTTTGGAAAGAAATTGATTATTTTGCAATAAATGCTGCTTTTCCATTCATTAGTAGCTTGCATAAAATTAATTTTCTTAAAACGTTTTTCATTACCTTTAATTTAAGAAATAGAAGCCTGTGAAAATTGTGATAAAATTGTCGTAAGCTGGAGTAGGGTCAAGATTTAAGTCTTAAATACAGCGTTGACATTGGTATGAAATATTCAAGACCGTGTCTTATTTTTTATAACTATGCATTAGGGTGGGTATCGAATTTTTTTTCCAAAGTTCAAAACCTACCTTTGATGAAAAGATGTGTTCTGGTATAATCCTTTTAGACCCGAAATATTTTTATCTTTAAATATTAAATTATTCTGGTTATTAAAACTATATTGACCTCAATGACACTGAAGAAAATAATAATAATAATAAAATTCACTCTTCCCCTGCAACGTAGACTGTACCCGCACGATCGTGCGGGATGGGCTTTCCCGGTGAAATCGTCCCCTGTGAAATTTTACATTTTTAAGCTCTAAGTGTATAGAAGAAACAAACTTATAATTCAACTAAATTTGCACACAGGAGAAAATGTGATGTATGATTCAGTACTTTATTGACTTATTATTTATTTACGGTGAAAATCTTTAAGGTATCCGACCACGTTCAGAACCGTGATTTTAAAAAAGCGTATAAATGAATAATTTTCATAATATTTAGTGTCACTTAGGTTAGACTACATACACTGGTGTGCAAAACTTAAGCAACAATGTAAAAATTTAGCAGATAGTCTTGAAATTGCAGAAAAGGAGGTCTGGAGATCAGTACAGTGAACAAGTAAATCAGTAGAAACGTCATGCGCATGCAAATATCAGCAACAAAACGTCAGAAGCGATGTGAGCGTACGCAAAACGCGTGATGTTTTCGCGCTGCTCAACAGTAGAATAAAATGAAGGACGGAAAGCAATTCAACATATTCCGCAAGTGCCAGTGAGTCGTTCGTGAAATATGGCTAGAAGAAATCACCTGGGCGACTTCACAGTGGAAGAATGATCGGAAAGCTGGAGGAGGGGCGTACTGTCACCGGTACTGCAGAGTTGGGAATCAAAAAAAGTTTTGTTTCGCGCGTTTTAAAGCGTTCAAAACCACAGGTACAGTTGTTAAAAAGGGGTGGTGGCCCCCCGGGGACGACAATGCGGGGGTTACCTATTTTCATCCTGAGGTGAAAAGAGGTCAACAGAAGTCAGCAAACGCTATTGCAAGAAACCTGAAAAGCAACAGGTCGACAAGTGTAGGGTTTACTGGGCCCCCCTTTTCCGGGGTCTGTTCACCCGGTCCTGAACGCTGCCCTCTCGTTGAAAGATGGCCAACGAAGCCACCGTTTTGGAAAAAGAGAGCACAAAAACTGGACAACTGATCTGGAGTCGGTCTCCTTTTTTCGGATGAGAGTCGGTTCAGTACCAGAAGCGATTCTCAACGCGTTTTTATTTGGGGAGAGATCGGGACCCGGTTTATCCCAGAAATCAAGGTACACGGGCGGTGGTCCTTGAGTTCTTTTCTGGGGCCCTTATGCTAACGGGGAACTGAGCTTCACATTTTCGACAGAAGGTTCTTAAAAAAGGGGGTCGTATTGGAGGAGGATTTTTCCCCCCGTGCATCTTTTTCCCAATGCAAATGGCCCAGACTTCTTTTTTTGGTGACAATGCCGGGCCCATCGCACTCTTTTTTTGGGTTGAGGAGTGTGGGAAAATGAAGATATCACTGAATGGATTGGCCAGCGTCCCCAGATTTTAAACCCATCGAACATGTGTGGGTGCTTTAACGTATTGCCTCACGCTCACATCATCCGAGACAACCAACAAACCCAAACAGATGTTGATTGAGGAATGGGCACCCTCCCCCAAGAAATGTTGCACCAGCTGGTTCTGAGTATGCGGAGACGGTGCAAAAACCATTGTAGTGGGGAGGGCATATACCATATTAAGGAACATCTGCTTGTTGTTCTTCCGTTGCGACAATCAAGAGTCACGATACTAGGGGTTCAAAAAGTTTTTTTTTTGTTTGATTCCATATCGTGGTTTTTTCCCTTTTTTCAGCGCCGATGCTTTCGTCACCCTTTTACGTACATAAATTCCCCTCATTTCAGAATTTCATGTCTCTAGATGATTTTTCGGTAAAATCACGGTTCCGAAGGCGGATCCCTTTTAAAGCTTTTTTTTTAATTTTACAAGTATAAATAAATTTTTTTTTAAAGTGTTTTAAAAACCCGTTAAGGGGTTTAAAAGTTTTGGGGCCCCCCAGCTTCCCCGGTCAAAAAATAATTAAAACCTTTGGGGAACGCGTTTGTTTTTAAGGCGCTTCCACCGGGATAGTTCCGAACGGTTTCTCAATACCATAGATGTCTGGAAGGTGGTAAAGGGGTTGAATAAATTTTAGGAAGTTGTTGGTGAAAAGGGAAGCTCTTTTTTGACTAGTTAAAACATTCGTTTATAGGGAAAGTAGTTTTTTATTTTTCTATCTAATAAAAATTAAAAATTTCTTTTGTCTCATACAAGCTTAATGCCCTGTCTCAAAAAAAAAAAACAAACATATATCTAGAAGGAAACGAGCTACTTTCACGAAACTTAATATGTATGTAGTGTAGGGAAGATAAGTGGATTACAAATTCAAAGAAAGACTTTTTTTTAAAAAGACATATGCAAAAGGTTACAAATGTAGGTAGTAAAGGCCCCGTCTATCCCAAAAACCCGGAGGGCATTGAATAAATGAGGTCACCTATGACCCCCTCCAAAAGATCACATGCCAAAACCAACCGGGCATTTAATTCACCAGTAACGGAGACGGTTGCAGCCCCTTTCAAGAGGTCCCACACGTTTTTTTTGGGTGAGAGCCTGGGCCCGGTAACCACTGGAGAAACCTTCTTGAATACTTTGTTGTAAATATGCTTAAGTCGCCTGATTTGGACTGAATCAGACTCATCGCTGAAGACCACACGTTTGGTTCCCCGGGGTTTGGGAAAAACCAACGATACTACCTATGATGTGGGATCAATGATATGGCAAATGATCCACCTCACACCTGCGTCGCCGTCGTATCTGAATAGCCTCGATACCATTTGACGTTTGGGAGGTAAATGTCGTCGAACCGATTCTAAATTGTTGGTGAGGACGTGGCCGGTCTTAGATTGGCCCACATCACACGATGTTATTTGGGACACCCAAAAACCTCCCGCGACGGTAAATTATCCCTTCCGTGATCTATTGTTCCCAAAAAACCCATCAAACATATTGCCCCCACCGAGGTGGTGGCTGATACGCCTGTTCGACAATCTGCTTCGAGGCCCGCCCATCTCTCAATGTCCGACAATTAGTTGTACTGTCGCCTCTTACATCTCCGAGGCACATCTCCAGTTACAATACGTCCCTCCAAGTCAACGGTTTTGTTTGAATAACCTTTTAGGGCTAAAAGTCGGTTTTTTTAAACTCCCAGCGGCATCTCATATGCTCATAGAGCGCTTACCCTTGTCTCATTGACGTCGAAATTTTAATTTTAATCATTTGCACATCTCTTACCAGAATACATTCCTGCCAAGTTTCGTGATAGTAACTCAATTTCCTCTGGGTGCATTTATTTTTTGTGGCGGAACGGAGAGTATATATATATATATATATATATATTATAGATCTACAAAGTAAGGTAATTCAAAAAATTCCCTAGAAAGCTTTTCTAGTTTTGCTTATATTTTTATTAGACATTTAAACCCAAACGATTTAAAACTTCTAAAGTTTATAAAGTATAATATATATATATATTAAAAATCGCTTAGTAGGGAACAGCCCACCGCAAGTTTTAGAATTTTAAAACGGCCCTGACATTAAACAATTGATTTATTTTTTTTGAAATCAAAATGTATTAGTATTTTTGGTTACACTTTTCAACCTAGAAGTCTTTTTTTCCCTACTTTTAAAAGTTTTAATAATTTTTTCCTTATGCAAAATTTTTTTCTTGGATGGTTTTAAACTTAATGTAATAATATTTTTTTCTAAAAAAAAATCATTCAAATATAAAACAATAGGTTCCAAAAAAATGCTTAAGAACTTAGAAATATTTTCATACTTAACTCAGTGGGGCGCAACCGCCCATGAGGGGGGGGTCTTTTTATCCATCCCAGATACGAAATCATTGGGCGTTGAGGGCATGAGCAGACGTCCCGATCAGGTGGTCAGTCTGAAGGGGACCCTAGTGAAGTCCCCGCCTGGTACTCAAATTTTTCCACTCACCATTTTATAATAAACATGCTTTTAATTGACAACAAATTGAAAACAATTGCATAACTGAAAAAAAAAATTTTTTTAATTTGTTGATGGACCCCCACAAAATATGGCTTCCGAACAAACATGTTAAATAAATGTTTTGGTTTAAAAATAAAGTAAGGAACTTTCTGGAGAAAACAACGCACTAGAAAATTTCCCCTCGAAGATTTCGCCTTGTTTTTTTTTCCCCTTCTTAATTAATAAACCTTTTAATTTCTTAACCTCACAAAATTAAACGAAAGGGGCCCCAAAATTACTCTTTTCCTTCATGCTAATGTTCTTTTTTTTAAGAAAGGCGCTGTAATTAAGAATTTTTTTTAACTTCGCTTTATGTTTTGTTCTCTGTCTTAATTAAAAATATGATTTAATACCGCAATCGGTTGGCAGTATTGAAGATTTAAATTCCCCCGTTTTTTTTTTCCCGATTTACGTAAAAAAACAAGGGGAAAACTAAATTTCAAAAATAATGGCATCCGAAAAAACCAGAGTGGGCGAAAAAGTAGAAACAGCATTATAAATTTTATGAAAGTCATAAAAAAATGCATTAGTATTTTCTTTGTAAATTTTTTGCCTCCCACTTAACAATTCGCTCTAAATCTTTACCTTTTTGTGGAATGGCGATGAGAAATAGTTTTGGAAAAGGAAAGGATTTTGTGAAATATTTAATTTAAATAAAAAATATACCTAAAATATAATAATAACTTTCATTATCAGCATTTTAAATCAGTACATCTGCAGTTACTTAAATAAGATAAAATAAGAAAATTTGAAGATATTTTTTATCAGTGTTAACACTTTTTATTATTATTTTTGTAAACCTTATCGCTTTTTTATTTGATGTAATTAAGTACAATTTTAAATAAATATAGGTTCAAAAAATAATGGTTTTTAATAATTCGCATAAATTTGTGTGGTATAGAGTAAATATCCGAAACAAGTATAAATGTATTACAAGGCTTGGAAAATAAAATATGCTTGTAAGCCTTAACGTAAGCCTCAGACATGCTTATCTTGACAAGAGTTTATCTTGATTGAGCACGCTTACCTTGATAATGACTTAAAGAACTCTATCTCCTTGAACATTGTTCTTATAAAAGAAGTACGAAGAGAAAAATATAGTACCAGAGATTTTTTAAACAGCCGCACACAAAACCTAAAATATAATTATGAATGTGAAACTGTTTATAATAAGATCATCAGATCACCATTAACATGCCAATCATTTATCGAGACATGCCTTATTTCCTTAGGAATTTCTATCGCCGAAAATTTAAGAATGTTTAAATCGGAAAGCCGTTTTTAGCACTCCTTTGCCTCCAATCCTGATAACAATTTACAGTAGAGTGGATTCAACCCCTTAGGCCAGTGTTTCTCAAACTTTCAATACTGGCACCCCCCTTTTCAATCACAATTTTTATCGCGCCCCCCTTATACATTAATAAATTACTGAATACAATAATAATGCACTTTGACGCTAAAGCTACAATACACGATCTTAATTATAAACCGTACAAGTTAATAACATAAGTATTAAATTTTGTATGTACTTTTAAGCAAAAAAATTAAGTAATAGGATAATTATTATGTTATTTTTCCTTTTTCTGATTTTAAATTGGAACATATTGCAAAATGCGGTGGCTGCTTAGAAGACAAAAAAATAGATATCAGCTAAATATAGAAAAAGAACCCCGAGGGTCAATTTCTAAAAGTTTGAAAACTTTGCTCTGCAAGACAAGCCCATGGAAGTCGCTAATACTTATTAAACTTGTTCTTAATTCAGTATTAATAAGATAAGGATTAAATTTTTATATATATGTTACTCTTTTAAGTAATATATATTTTAAGTAAATTACTTTTTAAGTAATAGTTAATTATTTTATTTTCCTTTCTCTTAATTTTAAATTGAAACAGATTAAGAAATCAATATTTAATTAAAGATTTATTTCCTTCGAGATCCATTTCTAAAAGTACAAATGTCGGCTAAAAATAGCCTAATCTATATTGCTCTTTATCATATCCATTGGCATCTGGCATCCTCGCGAATGTCATGTGAGTCTAGGCAACCTAACAGACGTCTGCACAAAACATGTAAAATGCTGTACTTCGTACAATTCTAGTCGTCTTGGCTTCGAATCGATTAGCACGAATCTCTCTTGAATGTACATTTCATAATTCAGGCGTTAATTGTAATTCACGGTATTAAGTATTTACGGCAGTGGATTAAAACAAAATCATAGAGATATATTTTTAAATCATAGCGAGCATTCGACGATAATAAAGCAACAACAAGTACACAGACGAGGGCAAATTGATAGCAAGTTACGGTTTGAGAAACACTGCCTTAGGCCGTTACGAACGCGCTGACGGCGTCCATCTTTATCTTGCACTGTTTAAAACGTTACAAATGCGTCTCTCGCGTTCTAAAGTAGTTAATTCTTTTACTAATAGATGTCAGCATTATACTGAATGATAGAGATTCGAATACAATAATTCGCGAGAATCAGTATCTCCTTTTCATTTGTGGGAAAGGGTGCCAGTTTCAGGCTTTTTAAAGCTAAAGAAGCGTGAGATGTCAGGTGACAATTTGTAAATTATGTATATACATAGAAATATATGCCAGGTCTGGAAAGATAAATTTAAAAATTAACTGAATAATAAATAAAAATACAGCAAACTCCTTACTACCACGTAGGGATTTTAGGGTGAATAGGACAACTTAAGGTAGAGCGAGGGCCGTGTCGTAGAAAAAGGAATAAACGAGATGAGAGGCTGGTGACTTCGTGCTGTGATAATGTCTTTTGTTCCGTCCGATTAGGCGTCAAATGGCCACCATGTTGGAATGATAGCGACTTTCTTCATTTACTAATAGGCCTCAAGCCTGACATATATATATATACATATATATATATATATTCAGCGGTGTCCAAAATTGTGCACACTTTTTAAAAAATTGTTATGTTTTTAAAGTTTGAATGGTTATAGAAAACTTTGCATTGCACAAAGTTTTAAGCATTTAATATCATTTTAAAGATAATTTAATACTTAATTCAACACAAAAAAGAAAATTCAAATATCTCCAACGCAAAAAAAAGTTATACAGCAATAACTGTCAATATACATTGGATACTGATGATAGCACTGATTTATCAGAGCTTAGTGAGATTGCTTTTATTCTTTATTACAGCTTCATATCGATGTTTTATTGAGCTGAAAATAGTTTTAAGCTCTTCCTTCGTTGTTACATGATGCCAGGAAATAATTACATCCTAAATTAGTTCCTTTTTATTTCATGGGTACCTCATTTGGACAACAGTTTACAAACGGTGCCATAAGTTTTCGATAGGATCGAGGTCAGGACAGTTTCCTGGATATGAGAAGAACTTAATAATCTTAGAATGGAACCAGTTCAATTGGCCAATGTGCGTAAAGAGCAGAATCTTGTTTTGAAAAATAAATGAAGCATTGTTTTAAATAGATCCCTGATCTAGCGCGGAAGTTTGGGTTCCAGAATGGTGTCAATGTATTTTATGACATTCAGTGTCTCATCGATGATATGAGGGCAACCGAAACATTCTGCTGATATTCATGACAAAGTGATAAAACTATGTGGATACTTCACGGCTACCAGAATGCAGTCAGGATGTAGCATTTCTGCCTTTTTACTTTTTACTAATTTTAGGCTATCACTACCGAATAACGATATTTTAGTTTCGTCCCTCTATATAATTTGTGACCAATAATCATTCGTCCAATTAATGTGTTCCATTGCCCACTGTAGTCCCTTTTAGAGCTGCTGTAAGTTAAGATACGGCTTTTTTCGTGGAATTCTACCGTTTAGTCTTACATCTGCTAATCGACTCCTGATTGTTTTTGAGCTGACAGAAACACCAGCATCACTCAGATCACTTCTGATGGATGTCCATGAAATTCTCTTATCTCTGAAACATAGTATTTTTGTTCTGTCATTAACAGATGTGGTGCACCTTTTTCGGCCTTTTCCGGCTTATTTTTTATTAAATTTGTCTCCTGACATCTTAAACAAAACTCTCAGTCTCCAGATGTATTCACTAAGCACCCAACAATCATGTAATTTTAACATAGGGAGTACCACTTTCTCGTCACACATGTGTTCAATCTACTTTTTTAGTTGATGTCATTGCTTTTTGGCTAAATATCATTGTTGTCCTGGCTGTGGAAACAGTCCCTGGCCTGCAACTACCGAAAACTTGTAGCACCGTTTGGAAAGATCTTGTCCGAATGACGAATATATGAAATAAAAAGAAACTAATTGAGGATATAATTGTTTCCTGGTACCGGCGTAATAACGAAGAAAAGAGCTTAAAACTATTTTCAGCTCAATGAAACTTCATGAAGCTGTAATAAAAGAATAAAAGGCAACTCACTAAGCTCAGATATCTCACTGCTATCATCAGTATCTAATGCAAGGGCAATGACAGTTATTGCGGCATAACTTTTTTGCGTTACAAATATTTGAATTTTCTTTTTTGTATTGGATTTAGTATTAAATTCTCTTTAAACGGATATAAAATACTTTACACTTTGTGCTACATAAAATTTTCTGTAAGCATACAAACTTAAAAAACATATTAAGTTAAAAATGTGTCCACAATTTTGGCCACCACTTTATATATATGCATTTCGAATCAAAAAGTTTTATTTTTTTGTACTAATTATTTTGATTAATTTATTATTTAGTATATTTTACGATTTATTATTTTTATTATTTGATTATAAATGAAAACTACACTGGTGTGCAAAACTTAAGAAACAGGGGGATTAATTGCCATAACTTCAAGAAAATCATCTGGAGAGATATGCAAAGCCTGAAATGAGGGAGGGTATTATGTACTTAAAGGATGACGCAGCACGCAGGTGAAAAGGAATACAACGCATACGGTATTTAATCAAACAAAATGTAAGCTTATTGAACGCATAATATCAGACATTACGATTGTTCATCCAACAAGAAGAACAACAAGCAGATGTTCCTTAATATGGTATATGCCCTCCCCTTACTACAATGGTTGCTTTCGCACCGTCTCCGCATACTCAGAACCAGCTGGTGCAAGTCATTTTCCTTTTGAATCCAGAAGTGCCCATTCCTCAATCAACATCTGTTTGAGTTGTTGGTTGTTCTCCGGATGATGTAAGCGTATGGCAATACATCTCCCCAAAGCAATCCCGCCATGTACGATGGGATTTAAATCTCAGAGCACGCTGGCCAACCATTCGAGTGATATCTTCACTTTCCGCGGTGCCTTCAAAAGCAAGAGTGCGATGTGGCTGTGCATTGTCATCCATAAAATGAAGTCTGGGCCAATGGCACCTCGGAGAAGACGCACATGGGGAAGAAGTACCTCTCCTCACAATAGCGATCCCTCGGTTACAGACCCTCTGTCGAAAATGTGAAGCCTTCAGTTCGCCCGTTCAAGCATAATGCCTCCCAGACAAGAATCCCAGGACCACCGTAACGGTGTTCCTTTTCCTTGATGTTACTGGATAAAACCGGCTCCCCGATCTTCCAAATCAAAACGCGTTGAGAACCGCTTCTGGTACTGAACTGACTCTCATCCGTAAAGAGGACACATGACTCCATTGGATCAGTTGTCCAGTTTTTGTGCTCTCTGGCCCACTGTAAACGGTGGCTTTGCGGCCAACTTTCAAAGGGAGGCAGGCAGCGTTCAGACGGCGGGCGAACAGGCTCCCTTTGTGAAGGCGTCTGGCCACCACTTGTCAACCCGTTGCTGCAATAGAGTTTCTGGAGCAATGGCGCTAGTTGACTGCTGTCGACCTTTTCGCCCGCAGGATGATATACGTCATCCCCTGCAGTTACGTCCTCGGGTGGCTCACCAAACTTTCTTAACAGCTGTACCAGTGACTTGGAACGCTTTTCAAGCGCGCGAAACGACACACTTTTGTTGATTCCAAACTCTGCAGCTACATTCCCAAAGCCTTCAGTAATACGCCCCTCCTCCAGCCTGATCATTCTTCCACGCGTGAAGTCGTTCAGGCGATTTCTTCTAGCCATATTTCATGAACTGACTTCACTGGCACTTGCAGCGAATATGCTGGAATTGCGTCTCCGTCCTTCATATTTTATTCTACTGTTGAGCAGCGCGCCGACATCACGCGTTTTGCGTACGCCCCATCGCTTCTGACGTTTTGTTCCTGATTTTTGCATACGTATGACGTTTCTACTGACTTACGTGTTCACTGTACTGATCTCCAGACCTCCTTTTCTGCAATTTCATGGCTATCTGTTAAATTTTTACATTGTTGCTTAAGTTTTGCAGACCAGTGTATATTAAACTCATGTTTTTTGAGAAAAGAATAGAAAAAAAATGATTCCTCCAATACGCGTTTTTTAATAAACCCAACGTTAGGAAAAGTTCCGAACGCCGAAAACTCAACGACATAAGGGTTTAATTTAGGAGTTCTGGAAGGATAATCTCTATGTTCTGTGTAGCCTTGGATATTTCTTTCCAGCCATTACTGAGTTGTCGTTGCCAAGTGAGCAGAAGCTAAGCTCTGATGAAAAGTATAATAGATTTCATTGAAGTAAGGCAAAATTTAGCTTTAGTTTTTTACTCCTTTTCTGGAAGAATGAATCCCTGGAATGTCTTCATACCTGACACCCAACAAACAATTACAGAAGGTGGTTGATGAGCTCTCGCGGCACGTATTTTTCCTTCTCTTTAGCTCAGTTCTTCTTAAACTTTCAATATTTGCGACCCAATATTCGATCATGGTTTTCCCCTCAAGCCCCCCCATACAATAACAATGTATTTCATTCAAAAAATACTTTGACCCTTACGCTACAATGCTTTAACTCTTGGCCACCGTATATTCTCTCTCAGACAAAGTGTTAACTGTTCAAGACGTATATATACTTCTGTGCGGAGTACTATCTTTTCTGTGCATTGCTGTCCATAAAATTATTCTAAGGCTTTAGAATGCAATAAAAGGACCTAGGCTGTTTTCGAAGGATTTGCTTACTATACAGGATTTTTTTATGTATTCCTTTTCCTTCGCTCCCCCCCCCCAATACATTCCATATGCGCACTTACATGGAAAACGGTGGCATTAAAGAGCTGATCGCATAACTTTTAATCGGTAGTTAAGAGATTAATTATAACCTGTACAAATTATCAAGATGTGTTAAATCTTGCATAAAATTTTATACACGCATGACAAACCAATAGGGTCACTGGTAGTTATTAAACTTGTTTTTAACGTAATATTGTTAAATTAATTGTAAAATACATTGTGTGCAGTACTGATACATTTATAAGTGTATTTTATCAATGGGAATATGTATTTTATTTTTTATTATCTAAGAATGATTTTGTTTGTTTACTTTCAGTAATTTAACAATTTGTTAAACAATCATTTGTTTCCCACTTTTCAATATGCTTGCGCCCCCTTGGGGATTATCACGCCCCTAGGTGCACTAAATTGAGAAACGCTGCTTTAGCTTCATGGGCTCTCCTCACCGGTGGCTGAAAGATTCTTCAGTGTCAAAAGTTTTCTCTTCAGCAAACAGAATTTGTCTGTTTCCTTTATGAGCATGCTACTGCAGCAGTTCTTTTGCTTTAAGGTATATCCAGTGCTTTAATTCCTTTGTAAGAAAATAACCAGCTATTCTTTTATAACCTTTTGTTCTAAGGTCTTCGTTTACTGTGTGACAAATCGTTCTCTTTGACACACTCATCTCCCCTTGGAAAAGGATTTGACGAATTTACCCTGATGCTTTGAGAAAGCTGTTGTTTTCACCTAGATCGGACAACCACTTAATACGGTCTGCAATGCTGTTCGTCTCAGAAAATGTCCTATTTGTTCTATAAATGAATAAACATTTGATGTCTAAATGCTTAAGAGCCTTAAAAATTTCCCTCGAGATTTTTCTTTTTTTGAAGCAAATAAATAACTGCTGCAAACTTCTGCTCTACGTTCATTCTACTTTGATCGATTTAAAATATCATGCTTGAAAGACTACAACTATTCGAAAAATTTTGCAGACGATCTTCAACAACAAGATTAAAAACCGTCTGCCGCTTTTTGGTTGCAGCAGACGACCTCAATTTTTTCGCGCGTGTACACGTGCACGTGTCTCAGTATTCTTAAAAAGTCATTGGTACGAATGCTGGTGGCATAGCTCGAAAATTTCAATTTTTTTAAATTTGGGACCTTGATTATTTTTATTGCAACATTATAATTTTCCAAATAATCTTTCGCAA
>BMAV01000093.1:0-30821 GCA_019973955.1 Trichonephila inaurata madagascariensis | reverse complement strand
TTTAAAAAAAACTACGTGGAATTTGTGCAGAAACTTCTTTATAGGTTACATCTTCAATCAAACCGTTTAACTTTGATCGTTCTTCTTTTATATTGCTTTGCCGAATAGATAATATCTACATTTGTATTTTCCGTCAGTCTTTCTTAGATAAAAGTGGTAGAATCCCGTAATTCATGTTTATCTCCCACTGTTTAGAATTTGCTTGAGTTATTTCGAGTCTTCTATGAGATTGAATTAACCTGTAAAAGTTTCTATAGAAAGCATACATTTCAACATTTCATTCAGTCCTGGAATAAAAGAGTTTTCTTTCGAGATATCAACTTCATCTTTTGTATTTTTAAGAGTTCGTTCCACAAGAATAAATAAAAAAAAAAAAAAATGATTTTTTCAATTTTTATTGGAAAGATAGCTCCAAATCTGTCTGCTTCTGAATTAGCTTAAAATTTTGCTCTTACTAATTTAGAAGCACTTAAGTCATCAATTTTGCTGTTGATATGCATTACTTAATAGTAAGTTTTTGCGTTAAATCACAGTTTATTTGGAAAGTGTTACTGATAAGTATCCAAAAGGCAATTTTGTGTTTGCTTATACAGATGTTCCTTCTGATGGAACGTTCTCGAATGGAGGTTCGGGGCTATTTATGACCACTTCAAGTGATGCAACCTCCCAATGAGAGATAGGTGCTGGTGTCATTGCCTCTTGCTTCATTTGTGAACGTTGAGAGATAAGTGTGGCTCTTGATCTGTATGAGACTCTCCCTATTCTATAACAGGTTAAAAGTCCCGTCATTTTCTTGTGACTCATATGAAACCCTCCAGGCAATTCTAAAAGGAGACTCATGGATTACTGAAGAATTCGCGCCTGTTTAGATTACAAGAGCTAAATAAAGTCTGCTTTCTCTAATGGTTGCCTACAAATTTTGAAATTACAGGCAATGAAAATGCGGATAAACTGGCGAAAGAGGCTCGAAATCTCCTTAATGACAACTTTGTCAATGTTACCTGATTAGAAGCAACTGCTGTCAAAAATTCCAGATTGAGAGAGAAGTCAATTCCTGTAAAGCATGAATTCTGCAATATATATCAGGAGACCGCGTTATAGCAAAGACTATTGCTAGGCTGAGAACAGGTCACTACAGAGGTATGAAGACAGATATGGATGGCAGAATAACTTATAGGAATTGTGGTAACTGTACGCATACAGAGAGAACTTCCTTCTCATATTTTTGACTGTCCAGCTATTTCTGCTGCTCAACAAGAAATAGGGGTCCTGTTTTCTTCAACAAATCTCTAAGAGGATAATATTGCACAGATTGTCTTAACAGTCATCTGGGCCCATGTTACTGTTTGATTTGGTCTCGACATGGACACGACAGGAACATTGTAGAAGAAACTAATTACCTTATAAATTTGAAACTTTGCATGCATATTAATACTGCATTAATACATTTTTTAAAGGAATATTTTGCAAAAAATGTTATCCAAGAAAAATTTTGAGGTTTAAAATGTGCCCAAATTTTTATCATTTTGAAATATTTTACATACAAATTTAAAAAGAGAAAAAACTAAAACTTTGAAAAATGTTTTCATCAAAATAATAAAAATAATACAATAAAAGTAAAAAAAAACTGGGGGCTGTATGACCAGTTTCTTTTTTAAGAATACTTCCTAAACTTAATCATTTTTAACATTGCGAGAGGTAGAAAACATGCTGCATGAAGCGAGCCCCTTAAAATGTCTTTTATAAACAAAGGCCATGTTTTCATAGTTGATAATAAATTTCGGATTTTTTTTTAAATTACAAATTCTAGACTTAATTCAATCAAAATCAAGAATTATAACAGGATTTAAAGCATTTTAAACCTATCTTTTAAGGGATGGAATTAATTCTGAGAGAAAGTACCTAGGCATTTCGTAATTACTGTAAATCTATTCCATTATTTTTTTGTTATGAACCATAAAGTATCATGAAACATGATAAGTTCTCATAATTTTGCAGGAGAAAAATACACTTAACCACGCCTTATAAGATATGCACTGTATGTCTCTAGAGCAAAAAATATCAAATTTAATTCAAATCAAAAACACTTATTTTTATCTATAGAAAAAAGTAATGCATAATATATATATTAACTTATGTGATTATGAGACTACAAATAAATAAAGACTAAGTAAAATAAAACAATATTGCGATTAAAATAGAAGTTCATTTATTTTATCCATCTATTTTCAGGTATTTGGCTCTATAATATACTTTACTTAAAGCTGTCCGTTGAGCCAGGAGGTCACGGTCACGAGTTCGTGATCAGCCGTTTTTCAGTCCAGTCGTGGGTTCGAGTCCTCATTTCATAGAACTGTCGTCCAGCGGAACTGTTCGTTAAAACTGTCAGGGTTACAACTCCTCACGTTTGCGAGATGGGAAAGTTGAGAGAGGGCCATCAGGTGGCGTTTTCGTCACTTGAACCTGGTACAAAATTACGAGGTTCGTCGTCAATAAACGTCGAGAGGCTGCTAAGTGAGATGATATCAGTAAACAGTTAAGCCAGTGTTTCTCAAACTGTGGGGCGCGCCCCCGGGGGCGTGATAACCCTTCAAGGGGGCGCGAACATATCGAAAATAAAAGGTTAAAAAAATTAATTTACTGGAATGAAAAAAGACAAAATACTTTCTGATATAATAAAAAATACAGATTTACATTGATATGATTTATATATATCATCTGGTGAAAAAGGTCATCAAAATAAAAGATTCTACTTTGAACGCTCATTAGCTATCTTTGATCCTATAACTAAATAAAAAAAAATATTTTTGTTTGCTTTGCTGTAATCCTACGATGAGAGATTTTTTTATTACGTTTCTTTTAACCTAAAATATTACTTTTGCTGGCTTTCGAACTTACTTGTATGGTTATCTGCATCCCTTTTTTAGGGAAGTTGTAAATTATATAATTCTGTTGCGCTTTTTTTTTCACAGTGTGAAAGAGTTTTATGATACATGGATAAGCATATTGAGCACTTTGAAGGATTAATTGGCCAAGATTTATTTTTATGAGTATATACTGAAACATATAATACAAAAATCGTTAATTCTGGGAAAATTGTTTATTTGTTACCAATGACCTTGACAGAGAATCCTCTAATATGACAGTCTTAATGGGAGCTAAAATGAATTGATAACATATCTCCTTTTTTGGGAGTGGCAAACGTTTTTTTAGAATCTTAAGGTACCTGTTTAGACCGAGTTCCCGGCACAACCACTATTTTTCAAAAATATTTTCTTGAACATGCTGCATTTTCCTCTATGAATAACTTAGTGGTTTTAATTGTGATGTTGTACGACTGATTATGGTTTATAAATGTAAATGAGCAGAATA
This sequence comes from Trichonephila inaurata madagascariensis, assembly GCA_019973955.1. Taxonomy (NCBI): domain Eukaryota; kingdom Metazoa; phylum Arthropoda; class Arachnida; order Araneae; family Nephilidae; genus Trichonephila; species Trichonephila inaurata. Next base: position 27,449 of record BMAV01000093.1, on the reverse strand, counting down.
TAAAAAAAGAATTGGTCATCTGTGATCTCTCTGAAAGGTAATTGAAGCTGATCAAACAAGGGAAACACTTGCTGAAATAATGCATATTAATCATGTCAGCGAAAGTAAATTTGAGAAAAGCAATAAGCATGAAACGAAAGGAAAATTTTCAATAGCTACATTAAGAACTTTATCAAGAAAATATGAAGCCATAAGTGTACCGCAAAATGCACTTCACCCTGTCAAAAGACACAAGAAAGAAAAGTTCAACAGGATATTTGTCGATCATCAAAGGACATTAAAATTACAATAACGTGAACAAAATGTGACAGTTTTGCTTGCAAATAACTTTCCTGTAATGTTAGCAAAAAGTGTCTGTGATTTGTGTCCTTTATTAAGGTCACGCACATTTGGAACAATTTAGTTCAGTTTTATTGGATATTTTCTCAAATTATGAAAGACAAAAAGAAAAATCCTAGAAATAGGTAAGTATATTTTCTCTTAGTTAAATTATTCACTGAAATTGTGATTTTTATCTTGTATATTGAAAATAATTATAAAAAAAAGAATTGGGGTGCATCACTCCCCGCGACCATTAACCTTAGTATCGAGTGCGCACACCTGATCCCGGACTAAAACATTTTGAAGTTTTCTCGCTTTTAATATTTAAAAAAGTAACACAATTGTTATTCATTACAATTTTATATTCTTTTTTTATTACTTAACATTTATTCTAAATGCTAATTCTGCGAGGCTTAAAATTACAGTTCATTCAAAACCGTTTATAATATGAGTATTCATTTCAATAAATCCTTTTACATTTTTGTATACATTGTCATGCACTTGGTTTTACTCTCCTTACAATTAAGCTATTATATCAAGAATAATGTATTATCATTTTTTTAAAAGATAAACTCGTGTTAAGAGTGGGTACTTCAGCCAGTATAATAACAAGTTTAATAATTATCAGTGACCTCCATGGACTTGTCTTGCAGAGCAAAGTTTTTCAAAGGAAGGCTAAAAATTAGAAATTGACACTCAGAGTTATTTTTTGATACTTAGCTCAGATCTATATTTTGTCTTCAAAGTAGCCATCGCAGAAAATCCGGATTCACAAAGGTATGATGTTAAAAATGGTAATAGTATACGAAATGCTTTTGTTTTCAGTGCAGAAAATTCAGCATCCACCTCTATCCAAAATTCAAAGAGTGATTTATTACAAAATTACCCTTTAATTTCATCACTGGATGTGAAATCTATGAAGATCTCTTTTTCGGCAGTTGAGAGCCCTTCTGAAGTATTTTGAAATGGATTCCTAACCCATTCGTAACTTGTTATCAATTTGCCCTCGTCTGTGTACTTGTTGATGTTTTATTATCGTCGAATGCTCGCTGCGATTTAAAAATATATCTATGATTTTGTTTTAATCCATTGCCGTAAATACTTAATACCGTGAATTACAATTAACGCGTAAATTATGAAATGTACATTTTCAAGAGAGATTCAGTAGCTAATCGATTCGGCCAAGACTGACTAGAATTGTACGAGGTACAGCATTTTTACATGTTTTGTGCAGACGTCCGTTAGGTTGCCTAGACTTACGTGAACGTTCGCGAGAATGCCAAATGTAATGGATATGATAAAGAGCAACATAGATTAGGCTATTTTTTAATGACATTTGTACTTTTAGAAGTGGATCTTGAAGGAAATAAATCTTTAATTAAATATTATTTCTCAATCTGTTTCAATTTAAAAATTAGAGAAAGAAAAATAACATAATTAACCTATTACTTAAAAGTAATTTACTTAAAATATATATTACTTAAGAGTAACATATATAAAAAATTTAATACTTATCTTATTAATACTGAATTAAGAACAAGTTTAATATTAGCGACTTCCATGGGCTTGTCTTGCAGAGCAAAGTTTTTTAGAAATTGACCCTCTGAGTTCTTTTTCTATATATAGCTGATATCTATATTTTGTCTTCTAAGCAGCCACCACATTTCGCAATATGTTCCAATTTAAAAATTATATAGAGAAAGGAAAAATAACATAATAATTATCCTATTAATTAATTTTTTGTGTGCTTAAAAGTAACATATACAAAATTTAATACTTATGTTATTAATTTGTACGGTTTATAATTAAGATTGTGTATTGAAGCTTTAGCGTCAAAGTGCATTATTATTGCATTCAGTAATTTATTAATGTATAAGGGGCGCGATAAAAATTGTGATTGAAAAGGGGGGCGCCAGTATTGAAAGTTTGAGAAGCACTGAGTTAAGCAAATCCTTTCAAGTTTTAGCTCAGCAGAGCTTCAATAGAGCATTACACTATACAGATCCATTGTGGGCTTTATTATATGCCCCCTTTCATTTTTTATTATAGCATTAAATCACTAAAAATGATGGCCTTGCAGACATTTCAAATGTTGAATTTTGGTTATGAACAGATAAGATTGTTTAAGTATTCGAGTTTTAAAAAAGTGAAATTTGCTTTAAAAATTTTTTTGTCTCTACTTTTGCTAGCCACTCTCAAAACTTGATTGTTTAAAAATCTATGTTTTGTGCGGTAGATTTATCAGTTACCCACCTCAGGTCTTTTTTAAACTTGGCGATGATTTTCGCGCTGCGAATGACGTTGAGTCTAGTGTAATGCCTCTTACTTTTCATATGAGTTTTATACTTATTCTTCGTCGGAAAGATCAAAAAGCACCTTCCACATCTAAAAACACCTCTACTTCTGTCCTGATTTTCTTTGATCAGTCTCTGGAATCTCATTTCGTAAGTTTTGATATCCACGTGCTTCTTGGTTACAGCATGAAAGTGGACATTTTTGGCGTGTTTTTTGCTTTGGTAATGCTCCAGCATTGGCTCCACACTGGTGGCTTTGACGTCACACACTTCACAATAAAGTAACTGAGACAGCTCTTCGCTTTTCTCAAGAATCCATTCCTGGAGGTCCATTTTGGCGACTTCTGTTGGCTGTGAAGTGTCTGTTGGTGAACTTTTCAACTTTTTTCGACTGTGAGATTTCGACAATAAATGAGTGGCACATGGAATGACGCCTGTGAAACCAAGATTGCAAATTCGGCATTCTATTTTAAGAGTATGCGATGACTTGCCGGACATATTGAGGTTCCTAAAAAGAATTCAAAACATTTTTTTAAAACTAATTGAAACAATACTCGTTATTTAGAAATATTACATTTATTCTGAAGTGTCAATCGCATGTGCACTTAGAGGGTGAAACAGGTCTTAAAAATTTGAAATATTACAGGAAACACTTTTCTAAAACATTTGAAACTCACATAGCCATATACATACCGAAAATTCGTACTCCAGTTTCTGCACATGAACCCTTATCATAAATTATCTCTAAATATTCTTCAATTTTTGTGCTTCATTAGAAAATATATAAATTTTAAAAATTGTATTGATATTGATCAAAGACGTGCCAATTTTTACCTACAAAGAATTTTTTATTACCAGTATGAGAGTATAACCAACCTGTTTTTGTGCGCGGTATATATGGACCGCATATAGAACCGCCGGTATATAGGGACATTTCATAAATACTTACATATAACTAACAACTTTGTCGAACTACTATAAAAAATAAAAATCGCGCTTAAAAAATATGTCAATTATTTACGAAATTTACGAGAAAGTACTGCCAAACAAAATAAATAATTAAATTTCCCATGGAAACATTTTTAAAAAATTTAATTTCTCATTGAATATATCAAGAAATTTTTAAAATGCTCATACATAATTCCTTGCTACCCATCGTAATCCAAAACGCACATCTTTGTGTGATGAATTAGTTCAAAATCGCCTTCGTCACTTGAAGATACAATTTCAATTGATTTATTTTTTTACCACCATAAAGTAAGTAATAAGTTTTTGTGACGACGGTCGCTTAGTCAGTGGCTTGTGAACGTCACGATAACCAGATATGCATGATCGAAGCTCTTTTTGGAATTTCGAACTCCGACCGGAATTGGTATCTATTTTAAGAAAATGCATTTGCGATTGTTGAAAACTCCATTCCAGCATATATTGTATCCGCTGTCGAAGAAGCCGGTTCTTCATATCTTTCTCTTGATAATCTATCAAATTATTGATAATGTCATTGTCTTTGAAAGTTTCGTCTTCAATAAAGTGCGTGCTGCTAGTGCGTTGAGAGGAAGCAACGGAATGTGCTTTGTCGAGAGACTGTTTACAGCCAAAGAACACAGCGTCTTGAAGTGTATGTAAGTACATTGATAGAAAACATTACAGTGGCGTCCAAACCGTTGAAATTCATACACCGCAGAAAAAAAGATCGCACAAATAAAGTCATACAAAAATAAAATCGCATAAAAAGGGACCGCACAAAAACACGTTCTACTGTATATGAAAATATATAATTTTGTCCACGCTTCTAAAAATCATTTAATGTATTCGGAAAAAGAAACGGTTGATTTACGTATGAATTCCTGAATTTGAACTTTTAAACACTGCAATTCGTTACAAAGGGATTGTGCTTATTACAAAACAGAACGGAAAAACTTAATCTTGAAGCTGCCTAAGCTGAAAGTTAGAAATTCATCCGCCTTATGCAGGATAAATTGCATGCTTTTCTTTCACTCAAAAATACTTTTAGCTGCGCAAGATTGGGACGATTGCATCAATTGATTTCAATGGTTAAATGATTTCGACTATTTAGCTGTTAGTCTTCTGAAGAAAAAACATGTAATATAAAAAAAAAATTAAGTCTATTCCTACTTACCTCTTCAAAGAAAACTTTTATTTTAGTTACATTTTATTAACACTAGATTGCCCAAGAAAGTCATTTTGACTGCTTTTTAATTTCACTTAGAAAAACAATTACATATGTAACGCACAATTTCTTAGAACTTTTTAGAATATATTTTTTTTCCAAGTGAAATGAATTTTTTTTTATTGTTAATATTTACTAATAACTTGTTATATGACTGTAAATAATGTAAAAAATATTAAAAGTTAATTTTAAATAAATTTCTTTACGCATTAATAATTCTTTTCACAATACAATCATTGCGACTGCTTTCGAGCAATATAGGTACATATTAAGTTTCAGTCTTTCTACTGTTAAATAATTACTATTAATATAAATATGAATAATATATAATAGTATATAAATATGACAGAATCACAATTTTAAGTAACAAAATAGAAAACTATTTCCCTTTGCAATTTTCCATTCTATATAGGGTGTTGGACTATTTTTTTTTTTTTATTCATTCATTAAAATTAATTATTCTAATAAAATAGTAGAAATCGCATTCTCAAAAATTAGGCCATCCCAGGTGGGATTCGAAACCATAACCTTTGAATCAGAAGTCAAACGCACTATCCATTGCTCTACAGGGACACAACGAACGGTTTTCCTTTCTATATAGGGTGTTGGACTATTATTTTTGTTTGATAATATTTAATCGTTTTTTAATTTAAATCATGAATTAATCTTTAAAAAACTGTTTCAACATCAAGTGCCATCCACTACAAGTTTTAAAAAAATGTATTTGAACTTGAGTAGATGAATAAAAAGTGTTTTATTAACAATTGAAAATCTGAAGAAGATATATATATATATATATATGCCAGACCCCAGGCCTGCTGGTAAAATGAGGAGGGCATCATCTCTAAAATACTTTTTTATTTTGCTTCAATCACATAAAATCCAACATGGCGGCCCTTTGGAGCGCAACCGAATAGAACAATAATAAACACTTCGGTGAGGAGTCACCAGCTAAGCCTTTTCGAGTATGCATTTCCTCGTCAGTGCTCGCTCCACCTTTAAATAGTCTTATTAATCCTTACGCGATGGTAAGGAGTTCACTCTATTTTCATTTATTACTTACTTAATTTTGAAGCTAAATTTTTCAAACCTGACATATATATATATATGTGTGTGTGTGTGTGTGTGTGTGTGTGTGTAGGGAGAGTGTGAACTAATAGTACGAATTGAAAAAGAAAGATAAAGACCTTGACTAAATTTAACAAAAAAGGAACGACTGACTTCAAAGTTCAACTGAAGAAATTTTGAAAAAGAAAAGAATTTAAAGAAAATTAAGGGATATACGTAGACAAAATACTCAACTTTGAGAAATTTAGTCTGTTAGAGCTAATTAATTAAAGATAATCAAATGTAAAATTAATTATATACACTGTTCCTTTAAAATAATTAGTAAGATTGTTTTCTAAGGTCTTCATTAACATACAAAAATAAATAAATAAAAATAAGACACTGACCTTTAGACATTAACTATTTTTTCGGAGCAAAAATGACCATCTTCGCAATCCACTGAAAACGCCGTCAGTTTAAAACGAAATTTCTGCAATAAAACTATTCGCCTTCACCGCTAAAATACTCATCATAGAACTCGTGCTGCCATATATCTTGTAAGAGTGGATTTAAAAGAATATTCCTGCTAAGTATCGTTAGAGTATTCGTAAAAATAGCTACGTAATTTTAAAGTGAGTAAGATAGTAGGATATTTTAACTTTTCTAATGTTTACAACCATAGATTTATTATCGCAGAACTTTGACATATAAAAAAATTACGTTAATGAACGCTGATAATCAAACAGAATGACAGATAAATTATGATAATGAATCACATTGACAGAACTTCATTGATAAGTATTAATAATAACCGGTTAATTATATTTATCACATTTACAAAAAATGGGATTATTATTAAAATAACCGGGTGTGTGTGTTTATTGATAATAGTCAGATTTTTATGACTTTCACCGCAACATATATATTGACATAAGTGAAAAAATGTTTAAGGTAAAATGCTGAGATATTTGATCACGTGTAGAGAATAACAGAATTGTGAAAACCTTTGGATGACTTCATTTACAAAAATTATACGGTCAATGGATGAATATTTGATCGGCGAGAATAAAATCAAAAGCAAACAAGGGCAGGTGTTCAAAGAAAAAGCAGCATGAAGAAAAGAACAAAGAAAGGATAATGAATTTCACCTGTAAAATTTCCTAATAATGACATCTTACGATAAAAGTTCGCAAAACTATTCAGTTTCTGTTCAGGAATAAAAGAAATAAGAAGCAGTTTTAAAGCTCAGTAGAAACAAAACGAATACTTAAACAAGTAATATAAAAAAATTTTTTAATTCAATTCCTACTTAGGTCAACAAAGAAAATTTTTATTTTAGTTACTTTTTATCAAAGAATTACAATTAATATAAATATGTATATACAAATGACAGAATCACAATATTAAGTGGCAATTAGTTTTTAGTAATTATCATTAAAGTATCTTATTGCCACCCAAAACAATCGTGTATATAAAATTTCAGTTCCAGTAAATGCTTTAAAACGTGAAAAAGTTTTTTTTGTTTTTGTTTGACCCAAGTCGCTAAAAGGGAAGTCAACGTGACTGTATCTGTAATTCTTTAAATAATTCGTTTCAGTCAATTAATTTTAATTATAATTAAATTATCGTATTGTCACCCCAAACAATCGTGTATAGAAAATTTCAGCCCAAATGAGTGCTTTGAAATGTGAGGAAAAACCTTTTAAAGTTTTGACACAAGTCACCAAAATGGTCGTTAAGTCACCAAAAATGATGCCAACGTGGCTGTACCTGTAATCCTTTGAATAACTAGTTTTAATCAATCAGTTTTTATTAATTATAATTAAGTAACCGTATTGCCATCCAAAATAATCGTGTGTATAAAATTTCAGCTCAATTGAGCGCTTTAAAATGTATTTTATTAATGACTGAAAATTTGAGCAAGTCATGGGAGATTGTGAACTAATAGTAGGAATTGAAAAAACAAAAGCAATAGTAAAGCTTTGAAAACAAAACCAGTAGTTAAAACCATAAAAACAAAACTAATAGTAAAAATTCCGGAAGCGAAACCACACGCACGTGCCAAAATTAGGCACGTTGCCAGTTTTATAAATGATATCCTTAGTTACTTTTGAGATTTTTTCAAAGATATATTTATCTGTGTACATTCAAACAATTAATACTCATTGTCCAGTTGAAAAACAAGACAAAACTATTTCTGCCATGATTGGATGGTATGACTAATTTCTTTTGTTTATTTACCTTTTATGAAATCTTTTTTTAAAATTCTAAAGTAATTCCAATAATGACAATGCGTGTACGAAAAATTGTTCTTTAAAATCATTCTTTTTATCAGTCCAGAAAAAATGCCGTCTTAAAATAAATTCAAGGTCATATGCTAGTCAAATGCTTTTTAAAGATATTTATTTTTATTGCAAACGATAAAATTAAAATAATGGTTTCAAAAATACGTTCATTTTAGTACATCAGTTTTACTTTCAAATTCTGTAATAAAATATATTTATTCATAAAAACGTGAAATGCACCAAATAGAGAAGGTTTTTAATAATTGATTGTTGAAAAAAAATACATATTCGTGTTAAAATAGAAGAAATTTCTTTTAAAACAAAATCAATTAATAATAATTAACGTATAAAATAATATTTTAAATTTTAGGTCTAAAACCTAATTGAAAGGAAATTAGCATTGTTTACATAAAAATGAATTAAGCAATAGTTTAACTTCAAGATAACTTTAGCCATTATACAATAATATATATCTCAGAAAATTTTTTAATTACGTAAGATATAATTCGAAATATTTTCACATCGTTTTATTTTAACTTGTTGACAAAATTTAATTATTATTAATGCTCAGTATTATATTTGTCAGAAATAAAATTTTAATTAAATGTACATATGAATTCATTAGCCATTATTAGCATTAGCATATTATTTATTCATTACTTTGTGTTTTTCCGAAAATTAATTAGATATTAAAAAATTTATTTCGAAATATCTGATTAAGAAACTAAAGGTGATATACTATGTAAAAATCTCTGATTCGAAAAATTATTCAAGTTTAAATGCAACCAAACGTTTTTTTTTTCTTTTCTTTTTCTCTTACATTCGATAATACACAGTATTTGAAAAAACTCTAATATAAATTTATTTACATTATCTACAAAAACACTTAAAAAAATAACATCATTCCCTTTTTTTATTGAATTTCAACTAGTTTGATTATACTTCATTTATTACATATTAGAAGAACACAATTTTATACATAAACAAAAATCAAACACAAAAATCATATTTCAAACACTTTTATCTTTCTGAAGAATCAGTTTAGAATCCATGCTACAACAACGGTAGATTTTACTACTTTAGTTTCAAAAACCAAAGGACTCAAAACTATTTTGAAATTTACTATAGTACATCTTAAGGATGTCTAATTTTATCAATTTATACTTCCACAATCGCATTTCATTCCTGATTTTTTATTCTTTTAAGCTTAAAATTTTTAAGTCAATACCGAATATCGAGAAAAAAGAATATTACCATTTAATGGATGGCGAAGAGAGTAAAAAATAACTTACGAAGAGAAATTTTTAAAATAATCATCGGCTTTTATTTAAAGTTGCATGACAAATAAAAATCGATTTTGTTATCATAAATTAAGCGGGGATTACAGCGGGTTTTTTCGGAGAAATCAATATTTCCTATTTTAAATAATTCCTGTTAATTAAATCATAATTTTATACATCTCTTACTTTCAAATACACTAATATATTTAACTTAGAATTATATTTTCATCTAGATTATTTTTCATAAACTTCAGTTAAATACATAAATGGAACTCTCAAACTTTTAACTTTCAATATTGATTTTCATATTTCCATATGAAATATAAAAACATCTCACAATACAAAATTTAACTTTAAATATTCATTTCAATTCTTTCGAATCAAAGAAACATAAAAACATCTCACAATACACACTTCAACTTTAAATATTCATATCAATTCTTTCGAATCAAAGAAATATAAAAACATCTCATAATACACACTTTAACTTTGAATATTCATTTCAATTCTTTCGAATCAAAGAAATATAAAAACATCTCATAAAATACGCACTTTAACTTTAAAATTCATTTCAATTTTTCGAATAAAAAGAAATATAAAACATCTCACAATACAAAATTTTAAATATTAATTTAAATTTTCGAATCAAAAAAAATTTTAAAAAAACATCCACAATACACATTTTAATTTTTGAATTTTCCCATATCAATTCTTTTCGAATAAAAAGAAATATAAAAAACTTCTTTAAACGCACTTTAACTTTGAATTTTTTATTTCAATTTTTTTCGAATAAAAAGAAATATAAAAACATCTCATAAAATACGCACTTTAACTTTAAATATTCATTTCAATTCTTTCGAATCAAAGAAATATAAAAACATCTCACAATACACACTTTAAATATTAATTTCAATTATTTCGAATCAAAGAAATTTAAAAACATTTCACATTATCCATTTTAACTTTAAATATTGATTTCACTTATTTTTGAACTAAATAAATATAAAAGCATCTAAAAATGCTTAAAATAAAAAATAAAAAAATCGTCAAAACTACTTACCAAATTAATCGTCTGCAGAAGTAAGTCCGATGATCCCTCAGTGTCAAAAGCAGCGCGTCTCAAATGGAATGATTCACTTTCTCTTCATAACGTCTCTTAAATACCTCTCCTTTAAAAGAACCGAAACTTACATTTCGATGAGAAACCGGTCCCATCGATTCATTCATAACTTTCAATTACAAATCTGTAGTAAATGACGTCATAGTTTGGATGTATTGTCTGTCGTATTTTGTGTCGGCACGCGCCGCACGAGATTTTTATTTTTTTTGGGATTCTTGCCAACTTTAGGTTTCACCCTCTGCGCGTGCGGTTTATAGACAGTCTGGGTCTATATAATTATAAAGGGGAAAAAATGTTGAATTTTTAAAATTATTCTTTTTTCTTGGGGGTGTTTCAAGTAATTAATAAAAATGTTTAATTAGAATCAAAATTAAATTTTATATGCATTTTTTTTTAAAAAAATCACACCATGTTGTTATCGCTGTTGTTTGCCCACGTAACTGATAATTGGTTGAAAGGAAGCGAAAACTTCAAACAATAGAGTTGAAACAATTGAAAAAAAAGATTTTTGAATGAATTGTTTTATTTCCCTGGAAAGTTTCGTTAAGAGAGCATCCCGTAATAAATCAAAATTTGGAATTTTCCCCGGTTGCGAACTGTTAGATGTAATAAATGTTTTAATTTAAAAAAGTTTCATAACTACCCCAAATGTAAAAATTAAGTTTAATTAGAATTTTTAAACCCCGCGACCTGCGCGGGGTGTTCTGACACCCCAGCAACAAGAAAAATCCCCCCGGATTCTAAAAAAAACCCGAACCCCAGTTTTTTTTGTAGCTGCACATTTTAAATCATTGAACCTTTCAGGCCTTATACAATCCTTTCTCGAACGATTAAAATGTAATGCCCTTTTCAAAAGTTTATCGGGGGGCTGAGATCCCCTTTGGCGGGGTAGAGCATTTGATACAGTCTGCTCTTGAATGTTTGGAAAATGATTAAAAAAATTATTTTTTTTATACTTTCTACTATCATTATCTCAAATTAAATTAAGATATTTATGACTGGTATATACGTTTTATATATACCGGTTTATGAAAAAATATAAAATTATGTGTTTTTTTAAAAAGAAAATTTTGTATGTCTAGTTTAAATTTAAAATTAGTCTCATTTGTATGCAAAAATTTTAAAAATTTTATTTTTTATAATACAAAAAAATCTTTTAATTTTTTTAAATATGTATCATAATGACTGAATTTTTTTTTCATAATTAAATTTTTAAAGTGTTCAAAAATTTGGGTAAAACCCCCACCCCCCCGAGTAACGACGATAGCAAAAACTGCCTTAGGACCGCGGGTTAATATGAAAAACAAAAATTAGAACTGAAACTGAAGTGTTATTTTTTTTTAGAAACATACAAATTTTAAGGTGGGATTAAAATGTAAAAAAAATTACAAACTTTTACAGTTTCAATGGCATATTTGGAAAGTTTTATTAAATATTTTACGATGCTCTAAAGCAGGAGTACTCAACCTTTTCTTTCACCGGACCATGTACATATGACAACTGTTTCCCTCCCTGTGCCGCAACAGGGGGGATTAAAGGGGAAGCTTAAAAATAGAAAACATTTAAAAAAAGCTGAAAAAATTTTTCAAAATATTAAAAAACAAAATATATATATATATATATATAATTCTGGATTTTATATTAAAATTATATTAAATTCTATCAAACTCAGAAAAAATAGGTTTTATGCATTTTTTTATCCAGTTTTGGGGTAATTTCTCTTCATCGGGTCCCAAGCCCCTTATTTGCATTCCTCTGTCATAAAAACAAAGCTGCCTTGTACTTAGATAATTGTATTTTTTGTTTTCATAAAGCCTCACTTATTTTTACTTCAGATATTAATTTATCGAGTGCTGGATGGCAGAAATGAGTCTTCACTCAATTCCGGACAGAAATCAATATTCTTAAAATTAGTTCAGACTTGCTCGTGCATTTTTGTTCCAAATTTATTCAAATACTTTTTGATATTACTAAAAAAAAATACCTGAACAAATGACTGAATTTATCAAAGAAAACATCGGAAGCATTTAAGAAGCACTCTAACAATTTCTGTATCAATTCATATATTTATCCTTTACAATTTCATATGTTTATCAGGAATATATAATGTAACGAATTTCATAGGATTCTTTTGTTATCTCAGAATTTTGTGATGTTACCACCAATAAAATATTTTGCGTTTTTTTTTAAGACAGCTAATTTATATCGTCTTGAAAGAAATCCTCAAGAAAAAGAGCCATTGAAAAATTTGTGCTTAGTGGTATAGAGTGACGAGCAAAATTATATATATTTTTTAAAATTACATTTTCACGACAAATCAAACAAGTTGTTGATCCGTGTTTTTCTACGAAATAGTCAAGATCTTAATCGTCTTGATATAACATATACTCTTTAGATATTTTTTACTTGGAAGACATGAGGGTTAATTAAAAATTAGTGGCACCCTTAATAGGGTCGCTACTCCAATGTTATTTGTTATCACTAATCATTTGTTAAAAAAGAAAAAAGTTATCTCACAATTCGTACCAGTACGAGATCGATGGCAAAATTGATATCTTTGATTGTTTTATTGATAGAATTTTTAATGTATTGTTTTTAAATAATTGAATTTTTTAGTGCAACAGGCCATGACCGGGCCACTCAGAGGGGTTCTGGTATGCCACCTGCGGCCCGTATCGCTGAGTATCGCTGCTCCAAAGAGTTACTAAGAGTTATTGCGGTCAAAACTCATGAATTTAAGCAATGTACTGGAGACAAATATGACATCTTATGACATTGTGTATTTATTATATATATATGCCTCAACAGGGGCGGCTCTAGCAATTTTGCCGCCCCGGACAAAAAAGGAAAATGCCGTCCTATATACGTGTTAGAAATAGGCTTAACTTTTCAACATGTTTCTACTTTTTTTTCCTATTATGTCGAAAATTTCTGCTGTACGGGGAAGGTTGGATCCATAAAGCATTGCTAACCCTAAATCGCTGGCCTAATTCAGCGACAGCTTTAGAAATCATAACAGGTCTCCAGTTTAGTCCAAAGACTTTTTTGTATCTACATTTGTTGTGTTTTGTGAATTCCAACTTCTTTCTTCTTTAGCACTGTAGGTTCAAGAACTTCTTCACTTTTATTTTATTATACTATATATATATATATATATATATATATATATATATAATTTAAATCTTACAAAATACAAAATAATTCCAAATTAAGGTCATAATTATCTGTTATTATTTCAAACAAGTTAAATGTAAAAGAAGGTTTTGCCCATTCCAGCACACCAATTTCTTCAAAAAAGAGTTAACTGATGGTGGGGATTACAAGCGTTTATTTTAACTTATAGTAACTACACCCAAAACGAAAACAAAACGTCTTCTGTGGCTCTCCGCCAAATATTTATTGCCTCCATCCCCTATTGAATAGCTGACAACAAACTTCGTATAGGTGAAAGAAATGTCCATTGTAATCCTACTCCAAGATGGGGAGAAAGATATTAGTAAAAGATGTGCAAAAATATCAAATTTCATTATTTAAGATATATTCCTGCCTCGACCTTTCAAGTTTCAACATAAAAGAAAACTGACATTAAACATACAGAGTACAAAATAAAGAAAATAAAATACATTAAATAAAGTACACAATTCACACCCAATAATATTTCAGAAAATATATAAAATATATCTAATTTTCTGTAACAACAATATATATATATATATATATATATCAAATTCGATTCAAATGCCGCCCTTAAAATTTGCCGCCCCGGGCAGGGGTCCGGATTGTCCGACCCTAGAGCTGCCCCTGGCCTCAATTTTCAATCCATACCTGTTAGACACTTAATCATCTTGGTGTCAAATCTCATTTCCGCTTTAACATTTCTTGTCATTCAATATGAAGAGTTGTTTTTAGAATCTAGAATCGAAAAAACTAATGTTATTTGGCCACAACTATGCAACAGATGATACAATTTAAGATATAAAAAAAAAAAAAATGTCATAAAATCGAATTCAAACAAATTTTAAGCCAGTCTTTATAAATGTAGGAACCGTTAAGTATTCATTTGAACGGGTTCATTGATGACTAATTAACGTTACTTTCAAGAGCAACCCGAAGACTCTCGGCGATGAATCTCTAATTTTGAGCCACATTCAGATGACGAGGATGACATCTGAGCTGTGACACCCCTTTCTCCTACCTTCCCCATTTCTCCTACCTTGAGACTTTACAGAGTCTCAACTAGAACTTACAAGCCGCTAAAAACTAAAACCAGTTACCCTGTTTTATGTTAAAATTACTCAACTACAAGACCCTGGTTTTCCAGAAAAATCAAAAGTTAGTTATACGATTCTATTTGTGTGACAAATAATTTTATTTTTCTACCGTTATTTATGAAGTACTAGCTGGTATACCGGTTCTTCGCACGGGTGAACTGAAAAATTAGACAACACAGATTGAAGGATAAATAAGTTTTTAATGAGTTAATTTTAAGGGAATGGCAAATTAAACAAAAAAAGTTTTTTTCATATCTCAGCTGAACACAAAAGAAAGAGAAAAAAAAACACCTTTGTTAAATTTTAAATTTGTAGATCTAATAGCTGATAAAAAGGATTTTTTTTTTATTTATAACTCTCCGTAACACTCTTGAGGGTCGATTTTTGAAAACACTCCCTAAGCTGATCTCTGCTCAGCAAAAGTAACACATTGTTAAAAGTTTTGTGTAATGTAAATAATTTATATCTGAAAAAGTGTAATACATTAATATTACTTTCTGTTGTATTTATTTTATGTTAAAATTGTAATATTCGCAAGCAACGCCGTTTCTTAAATTATAATGGCGATTCCATGAAAAACATAGCGAAATGTTGACGATAGAGTCAAGTTGGCAAATGTCTAGCTACTTTCATAGCTCGAGCTTTATTAGAGCTTTGTAAGACCTGCCGTGTAGGGGAGCGATGCACATTAATGCTTTATGACCCCATTATGATTTATTGCAGTTTTTTTTCATGCAATACTTTTTTTGGATCACTGCATTGAAAATTAAAGGATATACATAAGCAAAATACTCCTATTTGGGAAATTTAATCCGTTAGAGTTAATAAATTAATTAAAGATATTCCCCTGTAAAATTAATTATATACACCATTCACTTAAAATAAAGTCAAATCGTTTTCTAAGGTCTTCATTAACATACAATAACATAAGACACTTAAATTTTGACATTAACTATTTTTTCGGGACAAAAATAATAATCTTTGCAATCCACTGAAAATGCCGTCAGCTGAAAACGCAATATCTGCTACAAAACTATTTGCCTTCCCCGCTAAAATACTCATCATAAAACCCATAGTGCCATATATCTTGGAAGAGTGGATTTCAAAGAATATTCCTGCTAAGTATTGGAAAAATATTTCAGCTAAGTTGGTGTGGTGTGGTAGTTAGGAGAAGGGGGTGCCAGCGTAGGTGTGGTTCACGTTACTTGACCATGGTTCAAAATTACGTGGTCTGTATTTATTTTGAAAAAATATCAATTTCTTACTACCAAATGTGCATAATAAAATCATAAAAAAATATATTCAAATAAAGAGAAATTTATATAACAACCTCTCCCTTTATTCTGAAATTAAAAAAAATTAGGGATTACGTTGATTACAGGAATAAATTAGAAGCGAGCGCCTTGCGTAGCCAAAACAAAAAGGGTTTCTTCACAAATAAAAGATAGATATATGCTGTCGTGGGCTTTTTTGCAGCGCACGCCAGAATTGCTTGCAGATGGCAAAATTTTGTCCTACTTACTTGACAAATATCGTTATATTTTGGACACTTCACACAATATCTTTATAAATTACAGCCTATGCTATAAATTATAGCCTATGTGTTATTCTGATGTATAAGCTATATTACTGTAAAGTTTCATTAAAATCCATTCAGTTGTTTTTGAGAGAAAGACGACCACAAACATCCAAACAAACTTTCGCATTTATAATATATATCTAGATTTATGTTGTAATTTATTTAAATTCAAATAAAAAGAAGTAGCATATATTGTATGAACGAATAATGTTTATATAGTAAATAAAAATAATATTATAGCAAATTAAGAAAACCAGGTCATCAGACATTCAAAAATTCGATTTTTCAATTTAACAAGTAATATAAAAGAAAAAAATTTAAAATCAATTCCTACTGAGGTCAACAAAGAAAAATTTTATTTTAGTTACTTTTTATCAAATAATTACAACTAATATAAATATGCATATACATATGACAGAACCACAATATTAAGTGGCAATTAATTTTTATTAATTATCATTAAAGTATCGTACTGTCATCCAAAACAACTGTGTGTAGAAAATTTCAGTTCAACTGAATGCTTTAAAACGTGAGAGAGAAAAAATCTCTTAAAGTTTTGACCCATGTCGTTAAAAATGAAGCCAACGTGACTATGTATCTGTAATTCTTTAAATAATTAGTTTCAGTCAATTAATTTTAATTAATTACAATTAAATTTTCGTATTGTCTCCCAAAGTAATCGCGTATAGAAAATTTCAGCTCAAAGGAGTGCCTTAAAATGTGAGGAAAGAAACCTTTTAAAGTTTTGACACAAGTCGCCAAAAATGATGCCAACGTGGCTGTATCTGTAATTCTTTAAATAATTAGTTTTAATCAATTAATTTTTATTAATTAAAATCAAATTACTGTATTGTCATCCAAAATAATCATGTATATAAAATTTCAGCTCAACTGGGTGCTTTAAAATGTATTTTATTAACGATTGAAAATTTTAGCAAGACAGAAGGAGATTGTGAATTAATAGTAGGAATTGAAAAACAGAACATATTTTTCTAACTCTAAAAATGTATAACACTTATATGTTCGTTCATAAAATAACCTTAAAATATGAAAAAAGTAATTGACAAAATGTAAACAAGCGTTTACAAATATTTCGGTTTTCGCTTTTTCTCCAAAGTATAATTTTTTGCTCTTAGGTATACTTTTATAAAAACTATTGCACTATAGGGTTCCAAATTTTTTATAATTCTATACAGAATACCTGTGCATATGTTGAACCTGGTTTTTTTTATAGTCAAAGTAGTACATAGTTTTTTAAAAATTGTTTTGTATGTTTGAAAAAGGGAGAACAAATAGAAATTTTCAGAATTACAAAGTTTTATAATTATTTTAAGAGACTTTCTTAATATTTTACTACAAAAATAGTTTTACTATATTTGTGTATTGTTTTATATATGTGCAAGAGAAATACTTTACATATTTAAGATATATTTTTTTAAAAAGGATACCTAAGCATAAGCATGCATTATGCGATCTCAAAAATTATGTGCAACTTATGTTAAACAGAAAAAAAACTTAACTAAAAAAATTCTTTCTGTATTTGTACAAAATGAATAAAATATCTTTATTAAAATCCAAAAAAAAATTAAAAAATTAAGCTCTATTGAGAAATTTTGAAAGATATATATCCCATAAGCAAAGAGTCTTATTTTTGGCATTTTACTCTTTCGAGAATGCTCTGGTGAAATGCTCTCTCTGCTCTAAGTGAAATTTGAGTGTCAATAAGTTTAAAGACAGGAGAAAGAACAATACAAGCAGACAGTGGGATAATTTTTTTTTGCTTGATGTCATTCTGTGCCACCGGCTGTGGATTATTATTCCTTAAATATTATTTATTTAAACAAAATAAGAATTACTCTAATAATGTTTTAAGTTACTTTTCTTTTAATTTAATATTAATTCTTAAATAAAAGATAATCCTAATTGCTTAATTTCGTGTTGTGCATTTTTATTTACTTTCCTTAGTTTTTATGGCTCTACGATACATACTTAAGGTAAGTTGAATTGTACATTAAAAGTAAGAATCCTTTTATTTTTATAGTTTACAAACAAAAAAAAAAAAACCGGTTTTCTATTTAAGTAAGGGGAACATTCAGTTACAGAGTGATTTATATTTGATTTAGTTTGAAACTCCTCCATTATTTTGTGGAATAAAGACTCGAAATCAAATTGGACATAGCATCTCCATTGGAAACCCAGAGATTTTAACCATTAGGTTACACAGTAAGCAATTAATAACGGCTTCAAAGTTCTGTCGTGAAAATCCTGTTGCTGAAGTTTAATTCTAAATAAAAAAAAACACACACACATTTTTTTCATGTAATGTACAAAATAAAAGCCTAATAAAATCTGTTTTTAAAATTTTGTAGCAACGCATTATAAATTATCGAACAACAAAAGAATTTTCCAACAGAATCTACTACATTACCACCAGCAACTTTTTAAAAAAGTTTACATTCCGATTACGATTAAAATATCGTTTTGCTTGCCTTTGCTTGTCTGCTTTGCAAAAATGGTGCATTTAATGTGATAAATGGCTCCTAATCAAAAGGAAACAAAGAGCGGCGTTTGTAACTTAATTATTATTCAGAATAAAAGAGGTAAATCTGTTCAAAATGTTGCGAAATTTGTAAATTTATTCCACACATTCGACTGTTTACTATGTGATAAAGTACTTTAAAGAGTAAAATTAAATTAAAATAAGAGAAGGTTTTTGGGGAAAGTTAACTGCTTTTCGATTATTGGGCTGTAAATAAATGGACCAAGAGAGACGATGATACAGTAACACGTCGACAGGATGAATGTATGGCAGCGTTTCTCAAAGTGTCTCCCTTGGGGGACGTGATGGGTGCCAGGATATCAAAAGTCAAAAAACAAAATATTATTTTTAAAAAATTTTCACTTTACTGAAAGGAAGCAAAACAAAATACATTCTGACATAATAATTAAAAATGAAACACACACATCTACACTGATATAATACACTTATAAATGTATCAGTACTGCACAATGTATTTGATAATTAATTTTTGACAGTACTAAGTTAAGAACAAGTGTTAAAAATTACCAGTGAACCCATTTGCTTGTCATTTATAAAATTAAAACTAAATTCAGTGGCGCTACTCCTAGAGGTCCAAGGCTTATTGTGCTCATCTCAGTTTTCCTGATCTTGGACTTTGAGGTGCATGAGCAATCAGGTGGTCAGTCTGACGCGAAAACCCTCCACTGTTTAGTTTCCAAGCAAGTTTGGTACTCATTTATTGACCCATTGAAAGGCTGAGTCGATCTTGCCCAGCCCGGGATTTGAACCCTGGACCTATAGCGTGGAAGTACGATACGCTACCAATAAGCTAATAAGCTGTATAAAATTACATACAAAATTTAATACTTATCTGGACAATTTGTAAGGTTTATAATTAAAGTTTATTGTAGCTTTAGAGTCGAAGTCTATTATTGAATTCAATTCATTGTTATTGTATAAAGGGGAGAGAGGGCACGATAAAAATTATATATGTTTGAAAATTGGGTTGCAAATATTGAAATTTTGAGAAGCATTGATGTTAGCCTTAAGAAGAAAGTTTTACAGTACTATGTAGTTGTTGCAGTTTGAAGATGGCTTAGGGAGGGTCTTACACGCCCCACTTTAAAGAAGTAAGTTGACTGGATCTTTAAGGCTTTTAATGGTTATAGAATAGGTAGCTTTGACTCGGTTTTGTCTCTTAATGATAGAAATGAAATTAGGGTTTTATCTCGCGATAAAAGTATTATCCAATACTTGGCCAATCGGCGAGTGTGGGAGAGAATATAGGAATAAATATTCTGAATAAAGTAAAATGATTCTCCAGGTCTCATTTGGATTCACTTCCAATGGATTCCTTCACGTATTGGTGCTGAAGGCGATGAGAATGTAGAAACTTTGGACTAAGTTGGTGCCTGTAATCCTTCGATATCATCTGCACCTCTTACCTATTTAGAGCTCTTTTACAGATAAAAGTGAAAAAACAAAACCGTTTGGTCTGTTCTACCGCATCAATAATGATATCAAAACAATTATCCTGGTGGTTTTCTGACACTTGGTTGCAACAGACAGGAAAAAAACCACACTTCCTCGCTTTCTCAGTGGTCATCTTAGATCTTTGACATAACTGATGGTGCTGCTGTGGTCTCCAATAAAGGACCCATTTCCTGTTAGGGAACTAGTGATGTCTCAACGGTCATGGAGTTACGCGTGGAAAAGTATCCGAGACCGGACACACCAACGCTTATGTTCTAAGGCAAGTCAACCTTTGACCCCCTCCCCTCTCTTTATCCAGTTGACAGAAAGCCGACCGGCACAGGTCCCGCGCCCATCACCGGCTTCAAAATCTACCTTGTTAGGGGTGACCAAAATCCAAGAAGCGAAATGTGAAAAGGAAATGCAAAGAAGATAGCTTTTAAATAACAGAAGTTTCAGTAAGTGAAATGGTAATTTTGGGGAATGGTATGTGTGAAAGAGACAAGGGTGAATTGACAGCCAATCGTGAAGTTACCTGGAAAACAAGGTGCATACCATTGCACGCGCGCCCGGACGTTTCCTCATAAAGATTGAATCTAAATTTGGATTAAGGTAGGACTGATTATTTGATATTAGGACTTGTAATATTATTAGAAGGGAGAGTAGGTGAATTAAATAATTATATTGGTCTAAGTTACGCGATTCGGCTTAACTATTACTGGTGTTTGTTCATTATAGATTCTCGCTTAATTAATATTATCTAATTTGTTAGACATTTTTATTAAGTCATATTAAGAATCAAAAATGTCTATTCCTTTTGCAAACCCTACTTCTCTAGCTCACGCTGACAATCAAAGATACGATCATCAAAGGGGGGCGGTATCACAGTGCTTATCTGAAAATGAGAGTCTGGCTTTTTCACCGACTATAACTACTATCTCGGCAGTAAGATGTATTATACAGGGGTAATCTACTGACAATTAAATGTTTGGTGAAAAAGATAAATTGATTAAAACCGATCATGTCTGGATATCAATATGTATGTTATGTATATGAGCTCCTTTTTTTCTTTCTTTATTGTATAATTTTTACTTGAAACAAGGAAAACGTATAGACACTCATTACAATATGCGCACTCGCACTAAACATCTTCGATCTCTAGAGGCATCTATCGTAATTCGTTATAACTCCAATAGATAAGAAAACTATGTTGTCTTTCAGAAGTAAGAAATTAATATTCGACCCCTTTCATCCAAAAAAAAGAAAAAAAAACTGAACTTAATGATATTATCACTGAATCTACATTCTTTTTTCCTTGTTTTTTTATTATAATTTTACAGCCATCGTACTGCAAATACTTTAATAATATAAAGGTATCCAACTACGTTAGGAACCGTGATTTTAAAAAAGCGCATAAATGGATAATTTTCATCATATTTAGTGTCACTTAGATTAGAATACACATATAAAATTGTTTTAAAGATATATTATGACAAAAAAAATTATTTAAATACAATATTTCGAAAAAAATGAACTTAGACTCAACACTTTCAAAAATGTATCTTTTATGAAAAATGCTTTTATTATAATAATATTTTGACATATATTGAACTTGACCCTGTACAGAGGAGCTATAATTTTGAAAAATTCACATTATTTCAAAGTTCAACCCATTGAAATAATTATCGGAGTTTTGTTAAAATTTCTCCCCTCATTGTCGTAAAAATGGATAAACACTTCTAAGTTATATATTTCAAACATTCTGTTGAGTCTCTGTACATAGGTCTGAGCTATATACAGGCAAAATATTATTATAATAGAAGCATTAAAATCAAAAGGAGAATATTTGAAAATGGAGTCATTTATGTATTTTTAATGTATTAAAAATTTTTTATTCAATACTATTCTTAAGACAATTTTATACACATTTCTAGTCGAAGCGACACTAAATATCATAAATATTATCCATTTATATTTCAAAAAACGGTTCTGAAGTATTGTCGGATACAAAGCTAAAACAATCTTCTACTGTTCTAGCAATCTTTTTTTTTTAGAATTCATTAAAAAATAATCAAGCCTATTCATTTGTAAATTTTATTTCTATGCAAATTTATAATTTGTTTGAACAGATTAAAAAACATTTTTTAGGTGCAAAACTGGTTCAGTATTAATATAAGATCGTGATAGTGATTATAGATTTAGAAGCTATATGAAAGATATTGGCAACATATTTCTCAACTTTGAACCACGGTCAAATGGGGAGGTACGCATGGTTCGACAGGAACAACATTCGCCACGAGTTCAAGACCACTCTTTACGTTGGCTGTAATATTGTTAGCAAATAATATTTGTACTAATTTAACATCTTATGTCCTTAAAAGCAACAAAAATAAAAATTTATAATCTTTTTGACTTAATATTTTTAGTTTAATTATATATAATGACAGTGAAAAATCATTTAACACAAAACTGAAAGGACTAAAATATTTTTTAGTGTTAACAGAATTTCGCGTTAAAGAATATTGTAAGAAAAACAACCCTATATTCAACAAAATTGAGTAGCTTATTAGAGTACATTTAATATACAAAGATATGTATACAAGCATGCAATTAATAAAAATCTATGAAACAAAAGATTAAAGAAATTTAATAAAGAAATTTTTCAAGTAGTTTATAAAAAACGAAACATTTATTGAGTTTTTAGAAAATAATTTAATATTTTTCTTAGTATTGTCCTTTTTTAGCATCAATTAATCAACAAATTATTCGATGTAGTCTCTTTTGTTATTCATTTCACCATTGGAATGTGCGTTTAAAATAACTGCACGTACTTTCTATGATGTTCCTCATTTCGGATGAAGTCGGAACAGGAGCTGCATTATTCATTTCATTTTCGTCGTTCCAATTTGCAATCGATGATATTTTTTATCTTTGAACAAACTTAAAAATGACTTCGTCTGTCATAATTGGTTATGTTCATAGATTATTATCCTCTACTGAAACGAATATTTTCGATGATATAGTAGGACAGTCCAATAATACAGAAATTTTCTCAAACATTTTACTAAGTGTCGACTCAGTTTCAACATTCTCTCTCCCAAAAGGGAAACCTGTTCGTGTAAAACGATTTTCGTTTCGTGTTAAGAAAAAATCGAAAATCATAGTAGTTTGTGGGGACGTGATATACTTCAACCCTTCTATAACGCGGTACTCTCAGAAGGGTTTCTTTTTAACCGGAGCTGAAATTTGGGCGCCCCCCTATAACCGATACTCTTACAGTGCGGTTTCCGTTTAACAACTTATTTTTATATTTTTATCGTGCAATAATGTGGTTCCATGGTTTTTTTTTTTTTCCCCCCCAGGTCTCTGCCACAAAAAAAAAACATTGTTACAAATTTTTGAAAGAGCGCTTTAAAATGTAAAATAATTTCATATGGAAGTGTAATACATTATTTACTTTTGTTGCATTTATTTTATGTTAAAATCTTGCCACCCCTCCCTTCGAAATCGTTTTATTATGAAATAAAAAGTAGTGATTATACGCTGATTGAGGAATAAATTAAAAGCCGAGGCGTGCCCGATCTCGTAGAAAAACAAAAAAATTAAGGAATCAAGCCAAAAAAGGGTTTTTTTGCTCTCCATATAAACGCGGTACGAATGATGTGATTTGTACTAATTCTGAGTTTCTTATAGAGCGGTTTCCATACAACACGGTAGACGGTTTCCATAGAACGCGCTACAAATTAGCCTCGTTTGTCGGTTAAATCCCAGTTTCTTTTTAGCGCGGGTTTTCCCTAAACGCGGTCGCCTCACCGCGATAGGAGGTTGACTTATTTACTCTTATTTCGTTTTAAAAGGGTATTTCATTTTAAACGTTTTCGCGGGTTTAAAAGTATTTCCCCGTATTTATCTTTTTTTTTAACTCCTATATTAGCTCACAGTCTCAACTTTATTTATATATTTATTTATTTATCTGGGGGAATTTTCAATCGTTAAAAAATTTTTAAAGCGCTCAATTTCAGCTGAAATTTTATAGGGTTTATTTTGGATGACAATACAAATAATATAATAAAAAATTAATTGATTAAAAACTAATTATTTAAAAATTACAAATACAACCCTTTGTATCATTTTTTGGTATCCCAGGGCAAAACTTGAAAAGGTTTTTCTCGGTGTTAAAAATATTCGTTGAAATGAAATTTATATACACGATTGTTTTGGGATGACAATGGATATTTTAATGATAATTAATAAAAAATTTAAAGACCACTTAATGTTGTGATTCTGTCCTATGTATACATATTTATATTAATTTTAATATTTAATAAAAAATAGCTAAAAAAAAAATTTTTTTTTTGTTTAAGTAGGAATTGACTTAAATTTTTTTTATATTACTTGTTTTTATTTCTAATGGGTTACCGATTGGTGTTTTACCATTGCAGGCGATTTACATTCCCAGGAAGCTAGTATCTTCTTTTAATGTAGCACCATATAGGTGCAAACCAATCGCAGCAAATAATTTTGACTCCCAATTTCCTCCCCAGCGAGAGGCAACAGAGCTCTTGAGGATGCTAACCTCTATTAGGATTTAATTTTGCCGAGAGCACCCAAGCCAAATAGACACTCTAGGGATATTTTACAAGTCGTATAATCATACGACATGGCCGTTGTCGGTTTTATGCATAATGAAAATCCGCCGACTTGGGCCGGTTGTTGAACCTGCAACCTTAGGTACAAATACCAACGACAAACAAACCACGCCACACAGCCGGCTATTTATCATTGTTATTATTATAATTAGTGGAATTTGTATATTTTAGTGTTCCTTATGTTAAAATCCATTTAGTACTAAAGCACAAGAATTGAGTTCGAAAAATATCGTATGACAGAAAGAATTTTCAAACATGTGCAAATTTTAAACATGTAATAATGTGAAGCTTTCTATCTATTAGTAAACTCAGATTAGTATTTTAATTTTCGATACATCCCACAGACTTTAAAAAAATTTCAATTATATAAATTAACTTCGCAAGTATTTTTTCTTTTTTGAAAAAAATTTAACTTCTGATATATATATTTATTTTAATGATTTTAAATTCTTTTTTTTTATTGAACAGGTAAATTGAACTATTCCTTAAACACAATTTTTTTTCATTCGAATTAATTTTCCAAAACTAATCTCCACATTCGAAAGTACAAATCATTACAAAAGAAAATAAAGGCAAACTATATTTTGGGTTTTAAAATTTCCGACCATGAATGCATTTGCGTCATTTTTCTTGAACTAAAAGCCGTGATTCATAAGTTTAACTTTTAACTCAGAGCAAATGATATTAAATATTTCGTCGTGATGGTAACTGAGATCGAACAAGGAAGTTATTCTGTATCGCGTGTCCCAGTTATTAGAGACATATGTAAGAATTTCAAGGTCAGTCAAAATGGTTTCGATAGTAATTTTGGTATGAGAAAGCTCTAATAAGTTTCTCATTGTATTGCATACATGAGAGCACTTATTTTACCAAAAAAATTATTTGATGCTCACTGAAAATATTTCGGACGTACTTTCTCTTAAAAAACGAAGATAAAGTAAATTATAGTATACAAAAACTAAAAACACGTTTTTATATGCTAAATCCATCTAAAAAGTGAAACAAATAATTCTTAATATAACAATTATTTTTTTTTTCTTTTTAGTTCAATTTAACTCATAAAAGCGTGTTTTTTAGCTTTTTAAAACTATAATTTATTTTTCATTTTTTAGTTCGACCTACAATAAAAAGCATGCATTTTTAGTTTTTTGAACTATCATTTATTCATTGATGAATTAATCTTAAATGCGTCATTTTTTAGAATTTTGAATACCCATTGGCATCCTATCAGTGCGCCGATACGGCCAAGATTGCAAAATGTAAGATCAGCCAACTGAAGGAAATCTGATAGAGCTAAGTTTGAAATATTTCATACGAAGGAAGGTGTAAAGTCAATGATAATTTTCTTTAAGGTATCCGACTACGTTCGAAACAATGATTTTAAAAAAACGCATAAATGGATAATTTTCATGATATTTAGTGTCACTTCGATTAGAATACATATAAAATTGTTTTAAGGACATTATGACAAAAAAATTTTTTAAATACAATATTTTGGCAAAAAATTAACTTAGAATAACCTTTTTTCAAAACGTTCTTCTTTTATATAAAAAAATGCTTCTATAAACAATGATATTTTACTTCTATAAAGTAAATACTTCTCCAGAGAGTATGAAGCAGGAATTTTGAAAAATTCCCATCATTTTCAGAGTTACCACCCATTAAAATAATTATCGGCATTTTTCTCTTAAAATTTGTCTCTTCTGTTGTCGTAAAATATGGATAAATCCACTTCTAAGTTATATATTTCAAAAATTCTAGTTCATCCTCTGTACAGAAGTCTGATCTATATACAGACAAAATATTATTATAATAGAAGCATTTTTCCTAGAATGAGAATGTTTTGAAAATGGGTCATTCTATGTTCAGTTTTTGTCAAAATATTGTATTTAAATAATTTTTTATTTTAATAATAGTCTTAAAACAATTTTATATACATTTCCTAATCTAAGTGACACTAAATATAATAAATATTATCCATTTATACGCATTTGCAAAATCACGGTTCCGAACGTAGTCGGATACCTTAAAAAGAACTCAATATTCTCTCTGAAACTTGCATCAATATTAGACACAAAAGTACAGTTTTTGAATCGAATAGTTTGTGAGAAATTATTTAATCCGTTGAGAGACCTCTGAATCAATTCTCAGCTATTTTGATAAAATGAAGCAATGAATGATGTCTTATTCCACAGATCCGACAAGAGAATTTAGAAAACAGACTTTAATTATGAGTTTAAGGTTTAGAACAGTGTTTCTCAAACTTTCCATATTTGTGACCCAATTTTGAGTCATAATTTTCATCGTGCCCTTCCTCATACAAAAAACAAAGTATTGAATGCAATAATTTATGGGCTGCAGTAGCCGAGTGGTATAGGTATCGGATCGTGGCTTTTGTCCCAGTTCGGTCAGTACCAT
>BMAV01000091.1:0-10196 GCA_019973955.1 Trichonephila inaurata madagascariensis | reverse complement strand
ATCCTTTATTGGGAATATGGGGCTTTTTAAACCGGAAAAAATTTTTGAAAATTGAATAAGGGGGTTGTGTTTGGTATTATTACTTCTAATTTTAATGTTTCCGTTTTGGGATTTGGGGAATTTTTAATTTTCCAAACTTTTTTGTGTCTTTATACATTTTTGGGGAATTTGGGGGGTTTAGGTTTTTTTGATAAGTTTTTTTTCAGCTTCTTTTTAAGTTTTGAAAAATTTTTAAGTTTTTGGATTTTTGTGCTATTTTTGTTTTGTGAATTGGGGTTTAGTGTTTTTGGGGAAGCAGCTTTGAACAAAAGATTTTTATTATTAGGTATCGGTTTTTTATTTTTTGGGGTAGTCCAAAAATTTGAATATTTTATTAATGTGTTCAAAAATTTTTGCCCAAACAGGTGGTAACTTCTTAGGTTATCCTTATGAATATTGGTTAAAAGAAAAGTTAAAATTACGTTATGATCTGAAGAAAGTTCAATTGAAAGGATTTATAGGAAATTGAAAAGCTGTTTATTAGTGCAAAGTCTAAAGTATTGAGGTTATCCCCGAATCGATTCGGGTATTAGGAAATGCAATTTCTATGTCGAAGGATGTCAGTAAATCTTTAAGTGAATCCCCTCGAGGAGTTGTGGGAGCAGTTCCACCATTGTTGGGGTTTGAAATCGCCAAAAATCACACAATACTGTTAGTCTGGAGTGGGTTTTCAAGATCAAGAGTAAATAATCTATTATCAGATCTAGGAGGAATATAGATACTAATAACAGTGAGTGGTTTTAATGTTAGGGGGAATTTATAGTCACTATAGTAGCTTCAGAGTACTGAAGTTGGGGTGTTGGGATATTAAAATGGTTGATGGAATTTTTTATTAAAATAAGAGTTCCACCGTGAGCTTGTCCTTCCGCAATACGATCATTCCTATAGCATGTGTAGTTGGCGATTCTAATGTTATGTGTAGGTCTCAATTTTGTTTCTTGAACTAATATTAAGTCGGAGGCGTACTTCTCTACAAAAAGTTGAAATTCGACAATTTTACCAAGTAAGCCGTTTGCGTTCCATGAACACAAACTCAGGCCAATCAATGAGCGACTAATCATCATAGTCTTTAATTAGAGCTTCAAAAAGGGCGCTTAATTCTTTTTTCTTAAGTGATTTCTTTGATTTTTTAGATTGAGGGGGAGGGGGAGATTTGGTATATTACTGATCTGTTGAGTGAGCATTGTTAGAGCAAGTATAGTTTGCTGTAAGGTCTGGGTAATAAAGTTGAGATCAAAGGTTCCATTATTGTTATTATTATTTATTGGTGGGGTAATTACGTTGGATTGATTGGCCTGGTTTGTTACTGAAGCAGTAGGATTTCTCTTGTCACGTGGTGCCATCTGTTGTGTTGTTTGTGAGTTAGAGGTGCTAGTTGCTTGTGCGAATGTGATTCCTGGCCTAATGATAGTGTTGACTGTGTTGGTATAGGTGTTTGTGTTGATGTTTGATCCTTTACGAGGTTTAGGGAATTTAGGGCAACCAGAATAATTGACCATATGACCGTAAGTTTCGCAATTAATACAATATATATTTTCGACTCTTTGGATTTGGCACTCTCTCGTTTGGTGTGCTTCTCCGCATTTAAGACACCTGGGGGGTAATATGGCAGTTTTCAGCCGTATGGTGGAAGCGGTTACATGAATAGCATTAGGTGACCCCTTTGCCATCGTAACCGTCCACAGTGACATTCATGTAGCTGACCTTGGTGAGTTCGAAAATTTTTGCATTGTGTATATTCCTTGGTAGTGAAACGAGAAAGATTGGGAGTGGTTGCTTGGTTTTGCGATCTATGAGCTGCGAAACTTTGTCGACTGTGTATCCTAATTGAGTCAGGTCATTGTGCAGATCTTCTGTTTTAGAGTCACGGGGGAGGCCTTTGATAACTACTTTTATTGGTCTTTCAGCTTTTGGTTTTACCGCGAAGTATTGGTAATTTAGCTCATTTAATTTTTGAATGAGTTCTCTGCGTTGTGAATCAGTGTCAGTGTATAACTTTACGTATTCACCTGTTAGTTTACTGCGCAAGTCGGGGTATAAATCATCTAGTTTTTTCATTTGTGACCTGTGGTTCTCAGTAATTACAAGGAAGATTGGTGGGGGGAGATTTTTGGTTGCGGGGTTAGCCTTAGGTTGAAGTGTTGTGTTTCTAGCGTTGATATTGCGAGAGGTTCCTGCTGCTTCAGTATATCCTGGGGTTTTAGATTATTAAAACGATTAGCTAGGTTTAGTTTGAAATTTTCCTGGTAAGAGACATTATTTTTAGAGGTTTTACTTGGAGGAGGAGAGGTGAAGCCATCCTCGTCATTCCTTTTAGTTGGTAGAGCTTTACAACTGGGGAAGCTTGATTGGCGTTTTTCATGGATAAGAACCAGGGGGTATCACAGTAAGGGGTAAATTGCCAAATTCACTCACCGCTTTTCCAGACGATTCTCATAGTAGTTCTTTGCTTGATCATTTCCACAAAGGTTGGATCATGTTCGTCCCTGGGCATTAGAGTGTTTGAGGAGATAATCACGTTGTCGTATCCTTGGACAGCCAAGCGTGAAACGTCGGATGTCAGCCTTTAAGCTTCAAACTAGCGCAAAGTTGGTCAGTTGGTGTTTCAGTGTTCCTTCCAGATGAGGGGAGAGATATGTTTTGATAATCCATTTCCGTATTTTGGTCTGAAGATAAAGCCATAGTCGTCAAAGTAAGATAATTGTTCAGTGAAGTAGTCGACTCAGCTCTAAAAAGAGCTATGACCTAGTTGTAGCGCAGTAGATGCCAGACGTAGGAGCTCACTCGATGAACGTGCTTACTCTTCAGTATCAAACCTTCCAATCCAAAAACTGTCATAATCAATCACTGATAAGGACGATCCTTTGAAATCATATTGCAGTTTTTGTCAACTACATATAGTAACCCCACAATCTATAATAGTAAATCTCAACTCTGCTAGAGTTATTCTTGATTTTTCAAACAACAAAAAGTGTTAGGTTGAATAGATGTTGGAGTACCTGCTTCCCACAGGGAAGCTCAAACCTGTGTCATGGGAAAAATAGGAGTTTTGCTTGGAGGTTCGGTTTAACCCCTTAGCGGCATTTATAGATATAAAAATATTTTAACGAATTTAATATAAGCTTGTGAATCGAGACAAAAAATGTTAATGATTTAGAGAATACATCAAGTGATTATACAGGTGTGAAAAAATGAGTGGGTAAAATTTATTTTAAAGTGTAATTGTTTATGAAAGTATGAGTAAGTAAGAACGTTTCTCTGTTCCGACTAATAATTTCCTGTACTTCGTAGGACTGATCCTCGCAAAAAGCATAGCAGTCTACATTACTAAATCCCAACTCCACTATGAATTGGTTCATTATTAAAAATAGAAATCATATTCCCTTCATAACATAGCTTTAAAATATATATATACCTTTTTTTATTAATAAATTAGTGGTATTTAAAAAATTGTACTTCAAAATGAGTGATAGAACGTACAGATACAAATAGAAGTATCGTGGGAAATAGATCAACAAAGGCTACAATCCCATTATAAAGTAATTGTACATTTTTAGCTTGATTAAAGCATTTTAACAGGTGCTGTAAGTCCACGCGTGCTTAATTGCCAAACAGCTTAGAAAATGTGCAAGCTTTGTCATTTCTTAGCGACATCTGGAGGAAAACTTCCAAAACTGTTCCGAAGATTTTCCCGCAAACATCATCGACAACAACGCCGTTAGCAACTCATGACATGCTTGCCATGAACTGATACCTTGACCACTGGGCTACCGCAGCGCCTTAACGATTTAGAAGAAAATGTCCTTGGGGTGCAACGCTTCTTCTTTAGTTTACTTGAAATATTTTCAGGCATGACTGTTAGTTTCTAAAATCAAAAATTTTCATATGAAATACAATATTAAATAATTAATATCTTCTTACATTTCTATTCGCACTGAATTCTTCTAACTGGAGTAGCTAGTTATGAGTGGACCCTGTATCAAATTACTTCGGGGCCCATTTTTAGGTATGAGGCCCCTGTTAGTGGGACTATAGTTACACAGCTTAAAGCTCCTGTAGCTTTGGGACCCCGTATCTTTGATACGGCTAATACAGTGGCAGCTACACATGATTCTTATTCTGTTCATACAATGCATCAAGCTCACATCTCGGCAAAGATGCTTCCAAATAAATATATTACTACCGCTTTAAATTGTAATAGTAGTTCTTAAGAATGTAAACAGGAAAAGAAAGAACTTCTTACAGGCGCTTTTCCAAAATGGACTGAAAGTGAGTCGATATAAAGGGTCGATTCTAGCAGGTGTGCACAGCACGTGGGCGGCCACAGGCCAAACACAGTTCTGTCAAACAAGCATTTTTTCCCTCAAAATTCTTAAAATAAGTCTTATAGTAAGTGTAATAAATATGCTGAATTTTAAATTAGTTATTGAAAAAACAAAATAATTCTTGATACCATAACATAATTTTAAAAAATTGAATGTGTGTTAGTGCACAGTGTGTAGGTCCATCAGTGTCTACTCTCTTTTTACACATTCTTCATATGGTTGCAAAATTCGTGGCAGAGCCGGCAATTAGGCAAGATTTTTTCCCTTCCTTATCAGTGGTACTGACAGCGAACGGTGGATCGATGCTTAAAAAAATAATCTCAAAAAGAATTTTTGCGAAAGACGTTTTGGAAATATCTAATATGCCCGAAGATATAAAAGTTTTTAAATTCAATATGTATTTTGGGATATTAAAAGTTTTCAATTTAATTATAAAATTTACAGTTTAGAAAAAAATGTTTAAAAAAGTTATTTTTGTTTCTGTGTGGCATTTTATTAATTTTATATATACAGGTAGATGAGTTTGTAACATCAACGTGAAGTATTACTCAAGACATGAAAAATTCTCCATAGAGTTAGCACATTCGGCCTTTACACGCGGGCGGCTAGCACCCTAGGATCGGTCCTTTAGATGTATTGTTTTGTATTGTTGTGTGAAAAAGTCATTCATCTCAAAATGAAGAGCTATTTGAATTTTGAGTTAACTATATATCACAAATTTAGAAGATTTTAGATTATTTGCAATTTTAAGTAGGATCGATAAGAATTTAAAGTACGCTAAAAAATACGTCTTTTGTCTCTAAGTTCTTGGGACACTCTCCTGGTTTTCCAGATGGTGCTGGTAGTTGAGGCTCCCCTAGATTTCAGGTTTTCAACATCAGTACCAAGATTTTGAACCGGAACTAAACCGAAAACGGAAAAAACCGTTATTTTGGTTGGAACGGAAATCGGAACTTACCGAAAAAAATTATCGGTTTATTTCGGTTCGATATACCTTCAGTCATTTTGTTACTGAAATCAATTTATTCATATTTTCTAATTTCTGATCAACCGTATAATTATCATCATTACATGTATATTGCCTCTCCATTTCCTGCTTTGATCTTTGCGTGTGTGTGTGCTAGTACTTCTCTTTCTCAGTTTCGTAAAAACCAGATTTAATTCTGTGAAATAAACTAAAAGTTTCTATGATTTTTTAAGAAAAACATCAGTCTGAGTAATATTTTTTGCATCTCAGTAAGCGATCATCCACAGATGTTTGTATAAACTATTTAGATCAGCGGTACTCAATCTTTTTTTTCCACCAGGCCACTTGCATACGACCAATATTTCATGGAGGGCGCAACAAGAGGATTAAAGAGAGGGGGAAGAGAACCATATGCCCCAAGGACATTTAAAAAGTGGAAAATTGATAAAAGTATTAATTGTGATTTGGATTTTATTTTAAAACTATATTTTTAGCTCCATCAAACTAAACCGACAAAAAATAGGCTTTATGCATTTCTTTACTCTGTTATGGGGTCATTTCGATTTCCTTTCATCAATGATCCCAGTAACCCCCCACCTCTAAATATTTTATTACTTTTGCGAAGATTTTTTAAAGCCAAATTATTTTTTCTTGAAACAGACCATAAAAAAAGGAACAATTGAAAGTTTTGTGATTGGTACTATAGTGACGAATAAAATTATATTTTTTAAATATAGCATTTTAATGACAAATAAAACAAAGTGTTGATCCATGATTGTTTTCTCTACGAAATAGGCAAGATACCAATTGTCTTGAGACAATACGTAGACTTCTGAATCACTCACCATATTGTGTTATTAACTGAATCATTTGGGTTCTGGTTCTTTTCATGCAAACATTTTCTTAATAACATAGGATGACCTAGGTCGCTAAAATTGGCTTCATTTAATTCAATATGGTATATAGTACGTGTTGTATGTTTCTGACCTTAGGTGCCTTTCATTTACATTCAAGCACCCTATCTTTTTAGAAACTTACACCGAGTCACTTATAATCATAGGGGCCACAGTCCATGTTGAGGGCTCTCGTTTGAAGACAGAAGATGAAAATAAACAGCAACATTCATGCTATGTAGATCATTGATATTATTTTTTTATAGTTACTCTATAATATCTTTGAATTTTTTGGTATTCAAATGTCGGTGAGTCGGTTACGACTCCTTAAGCTTGACACTAAACCCTCTTAACTTTTTTTTTCTCTGTTTCGCTTTTTAGATCCAAAAGACATTGTACCTTACACACTTTTTGGATAAGCCCCAAACACTTTAATTTTTCCACTTGAACATCATATGGATTCGCGATTATAAGAAACATATGCAAGGGGAAACACGGATGCTCCAAGTACAGCTCATTCGATGCGCGTCAAAGAGTAGCTTCATTTACAAAATAAAGAAAAAATATTTCTAACTATCCTATTTTTTCATATCATACATCATGTTAAAAAGAAATATTTGTGTGAACCTATATATTAAACAGTGGAAGTCGATAATTCTTTGAAAATTCGTGTGCCCTACCCACTTAAGGCTGGGAGTATTTGCAGTAACTTCGGCATTTTTTTCACAAGATCTGAAAGAATTTTAAAAAGTTCGATTAAACTATAAATCTCTGAAATATTTGGTTCAGAGGTAGTTGAATCATGGGAGTGACTGTTCTGTTTTGCTATTTTTTTTTTTTTTTTCATTTGAGTTTGAGGAGATTTCATATTATTTTTATCTCCGCTAACAATATTAGTGAAGAAAATTCCTTCAATAACATTGTTGCTAGAGAAATTATTATTTTCAAAACCCTACTTTGTAAAATGCAAACATATAGTTTGCAATTTCAAATGTCTGTTTAATAAACAAGTGCATATAGTTGAACAAGTGCATATATTCATTAATCATTAAATTATCACTTACTTTGTTACTGAATTGTGACCAGATTTTTTGATCGACCTGAAGAGCGAAGCTTTTAAAAAGTCAAGGAATCTTGTGTGGGGAAAATAATTGCCAACGACACATAAACAATTCAAATAAGCAATGTATATTCGTAAATTATTCAAAATAACCATTTTTTTAGTTAACTATTTTTATATATATTAAAAAATCAAATTTCGAAAATGTATAAACCCAATGTTTCAACTGTAATAACTTTTTTCATACTGCCGCGAACTGCCACATGCAACAGATTTTTAAAAAATGCGGTAAAGGCACCTACGAAAACTGCCAAATCAAAGAAAGACAGGAAAACCCCTTTTGTATTAACTGCGAGGGCTACGGTCATTCGGCATGTTATACAAAATGTCCCAAATTCACAACCAAAGAAAGGTGCCCCTTCGTTGACCCAATGAAAAGAAAAATTTCGCCAGTAAATGGATTAAAGAAGGAATTTCTTTCGCTAACATTGTTAGTGGAGAAATCCAGTCAAACCCTACTAAAAATGAAAATAAAATGATAACAAAAAAGAAGATTCCCCGTGGATTCTTTACCCAAAGAAAATGATACCTTTTGACTTTACAAGTTCTGGAACTTTTTAATGTATTTCAAACCTAGTAAAGAAAATCCAAAATTCTCGATCTTCTCTAAATTTAAAATGCAAGTTCGGACGAAAAAAAAAACCTGCCCTAATAGCAGAAGTCTCATGGATAAAGTTTAATCTCATATTATTTTTAACTTTTAAATTCCCTCCTAATTATTTTCTCTTTATAATAGTTGTCTTTAAAATAATAAACTAAAATTAGAATAATTCTTCGAAGTCAAAGCTAGTGCAGTTTAAAAGCTCACTTCCAACCTCCAATCAAAGCCCACCTCCACAGCACCACTCTCATTGGTTCTCCACTCCTGAAGTCACGCCCTCCTCTCCCAACCAAAGCTGCAACAACATGAACATTGAATAACCAGATAGAGGGTTGAAGACTGCTGACGCAGTCTAGGTACCTCTTCACAAAATCATCCGTCAATCATCCATCATCCGTCAAGAAAATGTATAAAGCTTTGCCCATCAGGGTTAAAAAAGAAAAGGGAAGGTAATCCCTTTTTCAAACGAAACAGTTAAGCCGTTTCAGTTGTAATACTTTTGATTCTTGTTTTCTTCTATCTCGCGAGACATTATCAATTACTTTTTGTTACTGAATTGAGACGATTTTTGATCAACCTGAAGAGCGAAGCTTTTAAAGAGTCGAGGAATCTTGCGTGGGGAAAATAACTGCCAACAACACATAAACAATTAAAAAAAAATCCATGAATATGCGTAAATTATTAAAAATAACCACTTCCTTAAGTAAATCTTTTTTTGTCTAAAAAAAAGAAAGAGAAAGGATATTAAGGGAACATGCAGCAAAGTGCTAAGAGAAAAGCTGAACTCATGTATCTACCCCAGTGTTTCTCAAACTGTGGGGGGCGCGAGCATATCGAAAATAAAAGATTTTAAAAATAATTCATTTAATCTGGAATGAATTAAAATAAAATACTTTCAGACATAATAAAAAATGCACTTTTATTCTGATATAATTTATAGGCGATATTAAGTCATCTCTCTCTCAAAAATAAAAACTTCTTCAATACCTAATTAGCTATCTTTGATCCTATAACCAAATAAAAATCTTTTATTTGATTTGTTTATAATCCCATGATGAGAGATTTTTATTAAGTTTTTTTTTTAAATCTAACATACTACTCTTCAGAAAAACAAATCCAGACCCAGAATCAAAAAAATTTAGGAACATAAAAATTCATCACTGTGATTATTTTTGAAATACTGCACATTATAGCTGTAATCTGTTTTGTTGATAATCTGTGTGACCTTCTATAAGTTATTGGTACAGTTAATTATGACCTCTCTCTTATGTGTTTGTTTCATTCAAGGAAGTTGTAAGTAATGTATTTTCTGTTGCGCTCTTTTCATGCAAAAGAGTTTTATGATATTTGGAAAAACCCCGGAGAGCACTTTTTAAGGATTATTTGGCCAAGACTTATTTTAAGTATTCTCGAACATATAAAGCATAACGAAAAACGTTTTAGCAGTAACATACATAATGAATACACTTTTACCCGGAAGTGGTCGTCGGGACAAACAGATCACGAACTAGTTAATTCTGGCAAACTGTTTATTTGTTACCAAAGAAAAATTGAAAAGTCCTTGAAAGTAGGTAAGTTTACTTTCTCTTATTCACTGGGAAACAGATTTGTATCGTGTACAAAAATAATTATATATATAAAAAATGATTGGGGTGACTCAATTAACCCCGCTCGACCGTATCGAGTGCGCGCCTGCTCCGGGGAAAAGTCTTTTCGCTTTAAATATTAAAAATAATACAATTATTCTTCATCGGAATTTTATATTATTGTTCATTACTTATATATATAACGTCAATTATAAATGCTAATTCTGTGAGGCTTAAAATTACAATTCGCTTAAAACTAATTATAATTTGAGCAATCATTTTAAAAAAATCATTTTACATTTTTGTAAACATTGTCGCGCTCTTGGCTTTACTCTCCTTACAATTCAGCTATTATATGAATAATGTTTTATTTTCTTATAAATGAACTCGTGCAAAGAGCGGGCACTTCAGCCGGTATACTTTTTTAAAGTATCAGTGTGTGTGTGTGCTGCACAGAGTATTTTATAACTAATTAATTAATACTAAATTAAAATTGGCTTGTCTTGCAAAGCTAAATTTTATAAGAAATGCTTATGATTAGAAATTGAATCTCTGAGTTATTTTTTTTATATTTAGCTGATATCATATTTTGTCTTCTAAGCAGCCACCGCATTTTGCAATAAGTTCAATTTAAAATTAGAAAAGTTTAAAAAAACATTTTTTTA
>BMAV01000090.1:0-29754 GCA_019973955.1 Trichonephila inaurata madagascariensis | reverse complement strand
AAAAATGGGTCCAAAAGTATTGAATTTAACTGAATTAAAACGAATTATGAAGAATGCAGGTCACCATTAGGCGGACAGGGTATCCTCCTCGTCTTAATAAAATTAATTTATTATTTCTCCAATAGCAAACTGTCTTTTTGTACATTTTAAACGCCACAAATTTATTTTTAAAAGGGTGAGTGTTCTTGGTACAAGAGCAAAAGCGCTATATATCTTCTTTTAAAACAAAGCCAGTAAATAATATGCGAGAACATTTGCTATTATTATACAACACCCTTTATTTCATAATGCGTTGGAGCTTTGTGTGGAGGAGTTTGTTATTCAAGTAAAAGGAAACAGAAAATGTAGGTAAAAAAAAATATTATAATGCATGGTTTTTGTCTGCTTTGAACATATTTCAAAGAAATTCCTTTTTATTTGTTATTAGTTTCGTGATGCTGTTATAAGTTTTTTTATTGAAAACAATTATAAAATCCCCGTGAACCACAAAGTATCACACGGGGTTACAGAAGTAAGTATTAGAACACACATTCAGGGGAAACAAAAAATAAAATAAAAAAATATTGAGGTTAAGAAGAAATACAAATATTTACAACAAATTCACAGAAATTTTTGAAAGCATTTCTGATGGAAAGAAGTTGGTGAAAATTCGGAGGCCAATTTATATTAAGTCCCTTGAAAGCCAGTCTTAGGATCTTTCTTTCTCTGGCAAACTTGGAACACAGAAGGAGCACATGTTCTTCATTTTCCTCGCCTCCAATATTACAATCACAGGAAGATGACGGAACTATACAGTTAAATGACTTTTTAAAACTTTATGTATTAATAAGGTACATAAGGTACATTTATTATACATAAGGTACAGTTAGTAAAAATGAATGTTAAAAAGCTGAATTTAACTGAAGAAGAGCACCAAGAACGATTTATTTAGAAGGTGTCCATTACCTTCCAGCACTTTCTCGAAAAATCCATTTACGTCATAGATCGTGATGTTGTTAATTACTCCAGCATTTTCCAGAAGCATCCATATGGTTGTCAACATGATCGCCCAGTCGCTAAAAGCGCTCGCGATGGCAATTTCGCTGTATCGCCAACATTTCTCCAAGTTCCCATTGAAACGTCATTGCAATGATTGCAACGTTTGTGAATATTACATTTAGAACTACATAATACATGTAAATTACAGTTTTTTTTAATGTGAGCAATGTGTATGGGCAGTCATATAAACTGTAAACCGGTGGTTGGTCCACCATTAGGTGAATATGGCGTATCACCCCGTATTAATTTTATTAATAGAATACAGATTTCTTTTTCTTAAAAATTTAATTCTGTATGATTTACCATGTATAATATTCTGAAGATTCAACAGAATTTATTTCAAAAGAATTTATTGCAAATTTGTGTATAAATTAAATTTAATAATACGCATTAGTAAAGGAATTTAATTATATCTAATTAATTTTATTTAAACACATTAACACATAATTTAGTGAATACAACGATATGTAAAGTTGCCTGAATAGAACCCCATCAATGAAACATCATTTCAAAATCAACTAATAACAATCAGTGGCTAATGATGTGTTTTTTTTTAAATGAAAATCCCAGTCACACATAATTACCAACACAATGTGTATTCCCAAAACGTAAAATAGCCCGTAGTAATATTCCCGAAATATAATTAGAAGACATGCATAAAGCACACGAAATGATTCAAATGGTGGTACTAAACACATACACTTGTCGTTTTTTAACGTGCAAAAACGCTAAGTAAATTTCCATTTAAATTTACGAGTCATCCATTAATATTAGTGAAAACGTTTTTTAACTTATTTATGTTGTGTGTGCAGAAGTAATTACGCTCCAACCTCAATAATAGTACATTACATTAAAAAATTTTCACTCATCTATTTATTATGTCACAAAAATTTTGAATAGATGCAGATTCCATTTTAAATGCACATAGTTAATGTGTGTAATTAATAGTTAACTGCCTCCAGATTTTTTAATTCAGTGCACGCTTTTTCTACCAAAAAGCCTTGGTTTCGTAAATCTTGGGGACTATTATGGGGGCAGTTTAATTTTGGTTTTGCCCTGCGACATGTGAGGCGAAAGTAAAACGAGTGTCCCCCATGACAGGAATAAAGATGGGTAGAATTGCCGAAATGCTGAGCCCCGTCGGCAGCCATTTTTTGGGTTTTTCAAAGTTGATAATTTTTAAAAATGTAATGTATGAAAAAAAATTTTTTTGGTTTGATCAAATTTTAATGGTGAATAAAAAAAACAAGAAATTATTTTTTTTTTTAAAAATTATTAATGCTTTATATAACTTTTTTTAAAAAACAAAAAAAATTATATTAATAATAATTGTGTATTTTTAAAAAAATTAAGAGGACATATGGTCCGAAAAGGACATGTTGTTTTTTTTTAATCTATGTGTTTAGTTATTAATTTAGTCAGAGGCCTCATGAAGTTGACAGCAAGAAGTTTAACGTTTATTTTAAAGTAATTTTCAAACCCAAAAATTTTTTTCCCACAAAAATCCCCACAAAAAGGCATTCTGCTCGCTAAATGCTCGTCTCTTTTTCCCAGGTCTGAAAAAGTTTGTTTTTTCCGTTCTTTTTTCCCAAAAAAGGGGGAGCTAGAAGACGCAACATGAAGTCTTAAGGTATTGGCCAATTGGGGGGGGTGCCGCAATAGAGGCCTCTTTTCTCGACTCAACCAAATAAGATCATAATTCGAATAATTTAAATATCAAATTTTTTTTTCCGGTTGTTTTTTCCCAAAAAAACGGGGAAATTTCCCGAACCATATATCAACTGGCTACATGAGATGGTTTATCATCCATGCTCGAGCCCAGGGCCTCGGCCCATTCTCGACTCATTAATAAGATAAAGGATTTAAAAAATTTTCCCAACTATCAAGTGTTTTTCTGGTTGTATTCTCCAAAAAAACCGGGAATTTCGACGATATGTCAATTGGCTATATGTGATCAGGGGCTGCCCCTTTTGTATAGCCCTAGGCTTACCACCAAAAACCATCATTCAGTAAAAAGCGGCAATTGGTAGAGCCGTTTTTGTTCGATTGTAAGTCATGTACATTTATTTGCTTATTTTTTCCCGGTTTGTACAAGTATTTGACAACGCATGCTGGACGGGCTCATTTTTAAGGGTCATAGATGGAGTCTGTCTGCATTTGTGTGGGAGCCCCAAGCACTTTTTTTATAGGGGCCCTCGGGGCCCCAGGAAGTCTTAAGATGCCCCTTTAGTATGACTTAAAAAAAAAATTCTTTTGATTAAAGTATTTCTAGAGTATTTATATATATATATATATATATATATATATATATATATATATATTTTTATATATATATATATATATATATATATATATATTAAATATATATATATATATATATTATATATATATATATATATATATATATATATATATATATATATATTTTAATATTTTTAATATATACCCGGGTAAATTATATATATGTATTACGAAAAACATTTTTTGTCCCAAAAAAATAAGGAAAAAAAGTGAATAAATTTTTTTGTAAAAAAAATTTCCCCAAAAATTTATGCGGGGATTTTAAAATGCTACCCTCTTACAATAATTGAGGGTTATAAAATTTTTAATTTTAAATGTACAAAAAACTTTTTAAAAAGAATTTTGGTAGGGAAATTTTCTCCAACAGGATTAATATTTGTATACTTTTTTTTTATGAGTGCTTATGGAAAATTACTTAAAAATGGTATAATAATAAAATAAGCAATAAAAATAAGCATTTCTTTGATTCAAAAATACGTGTGCTAATAGCAATAGATCAGGGCTTCTAAACTTTTAATATATATATATATATGTGTGTGTGTGTGTTTTTTTATTGAGAACATTTATAATCCCGTACACCACAAAGTATCACACGGGGACTTACATAGAAGTAAGCGTGGAACACACCTTACAAAGAAGAGAAGGATTACAACATACATGCCTTATCTGGGAGTGGAACACAGCCCCTTACGGCACCGCAGTAAGAGTCACTAACCACTGTACCGGATGGGCAATAACTTTCATTATTTGCGACCCAATATTCAATCATAGTTTTCTCATCGCCCCCTACTCCCATCCATACAATAACAATGTATTGAATTCAATAATGCTATACTTTTGGGGCTAAAGTTACAATACAATTAACCTCTTTTTAAATGTGTTGGGGATATAAAAATCCGCCTAGTCCCAAAACGTTAATTGCCCCGGGAAAGTTATATACGGCCGTTGCGGGGAAGATCTTTCTGTGTACCGTTTTTCCCTAAAATAATTCCGAAGGCTTTTTTAATGCAAAAAAAAAGGACCTTTTTGGGAAATGTTTGAGAAGGATTTATTTATTTTCAAGGGAAATTTTCTTATTTATTCCTTTTTCCCCCCCCAATACATCAAAATACGCGTGCCTACATGGAAGGCAGTGACATTGGGGAGAGGATTGTGTAACCCTTTAAAACATTAAAGAACCCTTTAAATTTTAAAAACCCTTACAAATTATCAAGATAAGTGTAATTTTTTGAACTTCATTTTAAATATATGTGAAAGTTCCCTATTCTGACCTTAGTATTATTAAATTAAT
The DNA here is from genome assembly GCA_019973955.1 of Trichonephila inaurata madagascariensis. Taxonomy (NCBI): domain Eukaryota; kingdom Metazoa; phylum Arthropoda; class Arachnida; order Araneae; family Nephilidae; genus Trichonephila; species Trichonephila inaurata. The sequence continues at coordinate 25,124 of BMAV01000090.1, read as the reverse complement.
TGTAAAATAATTTTTGTAAAAATACCGATACAATTATTAATATATTATATCAGTGTTTTATGAGTATTTTTTTTTTTATTATGTCAGAATGTATTTTTTTTTGTTTATTTTTAGTAAATTAATAATTTTTTGGGAAATTTTTTTTTTTTCGACGTTTTAATATGCTCGAGTTGTCTTCGTAAAGTTAAAACCTGCCCCCCCCCGGGGCAACCCCCATAGTGAGATACGCTGTAATAGGTAGAAAAAAAAATTAACACATTTGGTTTTGCCAAAGAAAATTTTAAGAATTTTAAATGGGGGATTAATACTTTTTCTTTTTTTTCTGGGAAAAAAAAGCAGTTTATTTTTACTTGCCTTAGGGGGTAGAATAAAAACGAACGTAAAAAACTACTGTAACCTAAATATTTTAACCCCCGGAGCTTTTAAATCTGTGTGAGATTATAGAAAATTATATAAAAAAATAATTTTAAACTAATAACGTTTTACGTCAGCTTTTGTCAAAGTGGGGCAAAGCCCCCCTTTGGGGTGCGTTGATTACTTTACCCCGGGGGGGTTTTTGAAAAGTCAAAACAAATGATTATTTAAAAAAATTTTTTTTAATTTGTTGAAAGTAAACAAACAAAATATGTTTTTGACATAATAAAAAATTTAAATTTTCACTGAAAAATAAATTTAAAAATCAGTACTAAAGAAGCATTTTAAATTTATATTTAAAAATACTAAGTTAAGAAAAAAGTTTTTTATTATTACCAGTGGGCCCCAGGGGGGCCAAATTAACACTTATCTTTATAATTTGTACGCTTTTTTAAAATTTTAAATTTCTTTACTGGGTTTAAATTTGGGGATTGCTCCCCAATGCCACCGTTTTTCCCCCCGAGGCACGCGTAAAAGGGGTGTATTAGGGGGGAGCAACCCCAATAAGCAAACCCCGGGAAAAAAGTAAAAAACCCGAAACACTTTTAAAAAATCCTTTTTTTTACCCCCAAAACCTTTGGAAATTTTTTTTTTGAATGGGGAGTGCACCGAAAAAAATCGTTCTTTAAAAAGGGGTTTTATATACGCTGTGGCAATTAACGGCTTGACTGAGAGAGACGGTTTATAAGCCGGGGCACTTAAGAGGTTTAAAATCGTATTGTAGCTTTTTTCTTTAAAGTATAATATCACCAATTCCCATACATAAAATTTTATGGAAGGGTGGCGCGATGAAAACTCGTTTTGAATATTGGGTCGCAAGCATTGAAAGTTTGAGAAGCACTCATTTACGTGTATTTTTGATCGATTTTTGCCTGTTGTATTTACTGTGTTCCCTAAAAATAAAAAAAGAGCACATGAAAGAAATAGAGAAAATATCTTTAATTAGTGAAAACTATAATTTTAATACAAACGTCTAAGCAATTTTATACTATTTACACTCTGTCCAAAATCAATGCAGTAGACATAAAATCTGAGAAAATTAATGAACTATTCATTGTGCTGCCTCAAACTTTGGGACGGAGACAAAGTATAATATGAGAAAAAATATAACAACATGACAATATGAAAAGAGTTTTAATTGTGAATACGGGGCATATTAAGGTATCCGACTAGGTTCGGAACCGTTATTTTAAAAAAGCGTATAAATGGATTATTATCATGATATTTAGTGTCACTTAAATTAGAATACATGTATAAAATTGTTTTAAGGACATTTTGACAAAAAAAAAATATTTATATACAATATTTTGACAAAAAATTAACTTAGAATAACCTTTTCTTCAAAATTTTCTCCTTTTGTGAAAAATGCCTCTATTATAATAACGTTTTGCCCGTATATAGCTCAGACTTCTGTACAGAGGCTCAACTATGATTTTTGAGAAGTTCACATTATTTTCAGAGTTACAACAATTTGAAATATTTGTCGGCGTTTTTTTTCTTAAAATTTCTCCCCTCTGTTGTCGTAAAACATGGATAAATCCCCATCTAAGTTTTATATTTCAAACATTCTAGTTGAGCCTCTGTACAGAGGACTGTGCTATACACAGGCAAAATGTTATTATAATAGAAGCATCTTTTAAAAAGGGAGAACATTTTGAATATGTGTCATTTTTGTTCTTTTTTTGGAAAAAATTTTTAAATTTTAAAAAATTTTTTTTTATTGAAAACTATATTTCAAAAAATTTTTTATATACATTTTCTAATATAATTGACACAAAATATCATAAATGTTATCCATTTATAAGCTTTTCAAAATCACGGTTCCGAACTTTTAAAAATTTTTAAAAAATGTGAAACATGAATTGGAGATAAAGCATTTACATAGTAAAAGCGTCTAATTTTGGGGGGGCCATAGTGGGCTGATTATGTCTCGTAATGAGCTGTCATACGCTTTAATATGATGGCAACAAGTGTTTGGGGCAACAAAGCCCATTCTTCTAAAAGTGTGAATTTTAACCCGGGGGCCCAAAAAAATGGCTCTACAGACTATCCCAATCGTTTTATAAGATTACTATCCCGAGATCACGAGGGCCAATCCATAAAAATAATACCTTCTTCAATTATGTCAAAAACCATGTTTTAATTTTGGACATGAGTGTATTAAATATGTATTTTAATACATGCATTTGCTTATACACACTATAGCAATTTTAAAATATTAAAATATTCTTAAAATATAATTAGTTATCTTTTCAATAAGTAAAGGGATAGCTCATTTAGCATTACGGAATAGGAGAAAAAAAAAATGCGAAATAGTGTTTATACCAGAAAAACGATGCCAACTCGGATAAAAAAGAGTAGTTTAATAAAACAACTGACACTCTGTAAAAGAGTGAAGTCAGAATATATTAATATTGGAGTAACTTTACATCCGAAAAAAATATTTTGAATACGGATTCTATTCTCTAACATTAAGGGTAAAGAGCCTTAATGCAGGCAATTGTGTTTGTTTTACAGATTATGAAACTGTATAATTAATGTCCTAGATAATACTTTTGTAGTGTATAATAGTGTATAAAGCCCACACGAAGAGCCAAAAAAAAGGACAGGATGCGAAAATAAAGAAATATTGGGCCAATCAGAGGACACACTGGGGGGCTGGCAAAGCCTTTTTAAAACAACGAGGGGCTTGCTCAGTTCTCAGATAGATTACTACTGCTACAATGGCAGTTTATCAAAATTTAAGTGAGTTTGAACGTGGTGTTATATTCGGTGCACGAGAGTTAGAACATAGAATCTCCAAGGTAGCGAAGAAATTTGGATTTTCACATACGACCCTTTCACGATGTAACCTTAAATATTGGGAATCCGGTAAAACATCAAATCTACGACATGTCTGCGGCCGGAAAAAGACCACACAAGAGAACGGGATATACGGCGACTGAACAGAATTAAGCGTGACAGACATGCAACCCTTCCGAAAATCGTTGCAGATCTTAATCCTGGGCAATCAACAAGTGTCACCGTGTGAACCATTCAACAAAATATCATCGATATGGGCTTTCGGATCCGAAAACCCTCTCGTGTACCCTTGTTGACTGCAGGACACAAAGCCTTACACCTCGCCTAGGCCCATAAACAGCGACATTGGACTGTTGATGACTGGTAACACGTTGCCTGGTCTGAAAAAGTCCTTTTCCCAAATTAAATCGAGCTGATGGACGTGTACGGGTATGGGGGAAAACCCCATGAATCCATGGACCCTACATGTCAACAAGGGACTGTTCGTTTGGTGGAGGCTTTTGGGATGATATGAGGCGTGTGCAGTTGGTGCATAATGGGGGCCCCCTGATACGTAAAATGCAACTATGACGGGTAATATGTAAGCACCCCGTTATCACCTGCACCAATTCATGTTAAAGTATTTCGAGGGGAAATTTCAGCAGAAAATGCATACCCGCACGTCCAGAATTGAACAGAGGGTTCCAGGAGCCCCTTTCTGAATTTAGACATTTCCGCCGGCCAAAAAAAACCCCCAGAAATGAACATTATTAAATATCTGGGGTGCCCTTTAACGTGCTGTTCAGGAAGAGATCTCCACCCCCCTCTTACTCCTACTTTTTTGGGGACGTTCTGCAGGATTGTGGTGTCAATTACCCCAAAACACCACTTCAGACATTAATCGAAACATTGTAACGTCGTATTGCGACAATTTTCGTGCTCCGGGGGGCCCCACAATATTAGGTGGGGATACTAAGGTTTTTTTGGCCCCTTTTTAGTGTAATGGGAAAATCAAAAAAATATCCCACTGGCCCCAAGACAACTCCTGCCATTCACGAATCCGTTACCTTGACCACTAGGTTACCGCGGCCACATTGTTATGTAGAAGTAGAACAAAAATGACATTACACTTATGTAACGCATGTGGAAAAGCTTTTTTTTCCAAGGAACGTTTCAAGCAATTTTACAAATAGAGATTTGTAAATTTAATTCAAATTTTCCTATTTGTTCATATATTGTTGTAACCCATACATTTTACAATCTAAAATTTGTAATTTTTTACAATCTCAATATAAATAAAAATTTAACTTATAACCCCTGTGCTGGCTACACTGGTTGTATACCTAAACGAGCCATGTATCTACATCAGTGCTTCTCAAATTTTAAATAGGGGCCCAAATTCAACTATTTTCAGTGTGCCCCCTAAAAACAATGTATTGAATTCTATAATACTATACTTTGACACTAAAACTACAATACGCCCCAACCCTTACGTCCCACCGACGTATATAAACGTTCGTTCAGTCAAAGTTTTAATTTTCGGGCATTATGTACGTTTTCCGGACGACCCTTTTCTGTGCAGTGTTATCCAAAAAATTATTCCGAAGGCTTGGCAAAAAAAAGGCCCTTTGAAGTGTTTGAGAAGTATTTACTTTTTCAGGGGTTTTTGCTTTTTTTTCCCTTTCTCCCCCCCGCTACCCTAAAAAAAATCAAAAATGCTCCCCCACAGGAAAAAAGGGGGATTTGGGGGAAAGAATCGTAACTTTTTAAACGGCAGTTAAAAATTATTTATAAACCGTAGAGAGAGAATTTTTCAAGATAAAGTTAATACAAAAAACCCAGGGGGCATGATAATTATCCAACTTGTTCTTAACTTAGTATTGTTTGAATAATAAAATACTTTTTTACACTACGATACATTTTTAGTGTAATATCAGTGTCATTGTATATTTTATTATATCAGAAAGTATTTTGTTTTTTTTTTCGAAATTAATTTTTAAATAATCTTTTGTTTTTGAATTTTCAATATGTTTGCGCCCCCCTCGTAGATTTATAGTGCCCCCCAAAGGGGGCGCATCCCACAGTTTGAGAAACGCCGATCTACACTGATATTTTTCTTATACACAACATTTATCCATTAATACGAGTAGTTACATGGTACGTAAGGGGTTAATACAAACTATATGTCTCATTAGTTTGCAGTTATAGATTTGTCAAATAATTACTGGAAACTTTCTCATAAAAGAAAATCTCTTGAATCATATCTATATTATGTGGTGCTCTAAAAAATATGGAATGGGAAAAAAAATATTAAAAGCTTGATTTTTGAAGATAGATAAAATAATTTATACAGAATATAGTATACGTTTTACAATGCCTGAGATTCTGTGCATCTGCATCCAGCACCCTAAAAAAAATAATTGAAATGGATATTCGAATGCTGGAAGAAGTACTAAACTTTTCTGTAAATCCAAAAAAAAAAAAAAGAATGTAATCAGAAAATACTTGTAGCGAATAAAGTTTAAGAAGACGCAGACAATTTTTGTGGGAACGTATAGAATAAAAACATTTGATTTTTAATTTGAGATTTAGATAAGATTTCGTTCGCATTTGAGTATATTGTCTTATTAATGTGTAATTTATAATAATAATTAATAATAATAATAATTATTATTATTATAATTATTATTATTATAATAATTATTATACTTATTATTTCTACTACTACATCTATCGGCAGATATATGCATGCAGATAGATGTTTAAAGAACTTTTTGAGGACATTCTGCCTGTCTCTCTTTCTCATTAAAATATAATAACCTTTGTCGGCAGTGTCGACAAATTGAAGAATGCGCGACAACTTTAACCCTTTATCGACCGCATTATGATTTACTGCAGTTTTTTTCATGGGATACTTTTTTTGAATCACTATATTCAAATTAAGGGATATACATAAACAAAATACTCAACTTTGGGAAATTTAAATAGTTAAAGCTAATTAATTAATTAAAGATATTCAACTGTAAAATTAATTATATACACTATTCACTTAAAATAAATAGTCAAATCGTTTTCTAAGGTATTAATTTACATACAAAAAAAAGACTCTTAAATTTTGACATTAACTATTTTTTCGAGACAAAAATGATAATCTTCGCAATCCGCTGAAAACACAATTTCTCCTGTAAAACTGTTCAACTTTCCCGCTAAAATACTCATCTTAGAACCCGTATTGCAGTATATCTTTTTAGAGTGGATTTAAAAGAATATTCCTGCTAAATATCGTCAGAATATTCACACAAATGGTTATTCTACGTAATTTTAAAGTGAATGGTACTTACAAGTACCTCTTCGGTCGATAAAGGTTATAAAAGAGAAATTATACAGGCTTATACTGTGACATATTTTATGTATGATTGGTTAATTTTCTTTTTATGTTTAATACATAGTTCTTTGAACTTTAGAGATGCCTAGATTTATAGAGATATTAAATCCTACTTATGTTTTATAAGAATTACCTTATCTGTGAAATCATACCTTACAAGGTACCTTTACAAGTACCTTAATGTCAACTACATTATCTGTGAAATTATATCTTGATAGATAATGACACTCAATTTTCAAGTGCCTTTTTGATCTGGAGTCCTATATCCGAGTAAAGGAGGTTCTCTAGGGCGTTAATTATAACTTGGCCTGAAAATTGTGACGAAGCATAGTGGAAATTAGGAAATATATACTAGCAAAGATATCCTTGTCACTTGACCATAGATCAAAAGTGGAAGATTTTTCACCTAGTGTTTCTTAAGTACAAAGCTAATAATATAAAAATAAAGCATAGAATCTCATCGCATAGAATTTTAATATATAGAATGCGAGTTTTCAGCTTTAAAAAGTTAATAACTTTTTTCTGAAAAAGATAAAATAAAAAATTTACTTTTAACATGGAATATAAAAACAAAAGATTAAGTCAATTTCTACCTTGGTCAACAAAGAAAAATTTTATTGTAATTAATTTTCATCAAGTAATTACAATTAATAGAAATATGTATATACATATAACAAAATAACAATATTAAGTGGCAAAACACTTTTTAAATTATATATATAGCATTAAATCTTTTTAACCACATCAAATTCTCAAAATAAATTTAATTTAATTAATGAATTAATATTTCAAAAAACTATATGAACATCAAGTGTCATCCACTACAAGTTTAAAAAATGTTTTTGAACTTGAGTGGATGAATAAATAGTATTTTATTTACGACTGAAAATTTGAACAAGATACATAAATATATATAGGGAGAGTGTGAGTAGGAATTGAAAAAGAATCATTAACTAATACCCCGGAAATACAAACAAGAAATTATGAATTTCAGATTATAGCTTAAGTGTTCCAAATTAATAAAAATTACTGTACCTTAAAAATGAATATTCGCGTGATAAAGTTATTTAAAATGTACGATTAAAACTTTAAATGACTATAATTTAATGCTATGCATCGCCTGCAAATGTAAAAATAACAAGCTCAAACCAGTGTAAATAAGATTTTTTGGCTAATTAAACTGCTGCTTATTTGTATTTTAATTGTTGCTCGTTTACTAAAACTTTGTTTGTAACTGTTGGGTATATAAATTTTGATAATAATTCATAAATAGACAATGCGAATGGATGAAATATTATTTATTAAATGTTTGTCAAAACACAGCTATTATTTATTCATTAAATACTTTAATTCTCGGTAAACAGTTTGTTATTTGACATTAAAGATGCATTGAGAAAGATAAAACTAAAGAGTTAAAACAATATTTTATTCTCCAAATAACATGTTATTAGGTTCGGTATTTAATATTGTTTATCAAACAGTGGGACATTTAGAAAAATCTTTTTTAAATTAATTTCCCCTCTATAAAAGGTTTAAAGATGAGTTATAGCATGTAATAAAAGATACTCTTAAAAAAAGAATTCCAAAGAGTGAGAGGGAATAATTAGAAAATGATTATTTACCATAAACAAATGTGTAATGGAAGATGAATCATTCATTATTGATGTAATTGCAAAATACGCATTTGAAAAGAAAATACTTAATTATTTATCTGGAAACACTTGTACTATTATTAATTTATGATAAATGAATACCGTTTGAAACATGCACTGATTCTACGAAAATTATTAAATGCTTTTGCGCTAAAAAGAGACAGTGTATTAATTATTCATTATAAATTAAACATTGTACTTATAAATGCTGCTTTGCTATTGTGTTTTTGTAGGAATTGTTTTCTTAGGTAGGTATGTAAAACAACCATTTTTAAGTTATTAATATTATATCCTCTAACCTTTATTATTTATTTATTTTTTTACCAATTTGCTTAACCTTCATATTTTATGCATTTAAATTGTCTCAAATGAAATGAGTTTTTGTTAAAGAACAAAGCCCTGACGCTTTGAGTCTTACGGATGTATTATGAAGCTGAATAAATCAAATTATATATTAATGCAACAATAAAATAAATTTTCAAGATGATAAATATCAAGACATTCTATTTCATAGAAAATTGAAATTTCACTGAAACTTTGAAGGTTTTTAACGATCCGATATAATTATTTCAAATCTTAGCTTCCTAAATTTGTGTGGTTTTTACATAATATATACTTAACATTACCATTCATTAAAATAAAAAAAAATCACAATGAATGAAATGAAAAAAGAGAAATTCGATATTCTTGTTAACCTCATATAGATTAATATTTATCAATAGATGATTTATCCAGCTAGTAATTGTTTAGCGAACCTTATTTACATTTTTTTTGAAATTGACTATATTGTTAATGATTCTTACTTGATTTATCGTTATATAGATGATTTAATAATTTTTGGTAAAAATAATGATTAAAACCAAATATTACATTCTACTCTGATCATCTCAACCCTTAAAACTAACTTTAACTCTAATATGGTAGAATTTTGGATTTAGATTTGCATCTTATTAACAATAATGTAGTCACAACATTTTGACAAAAGAGATTCTTAAGTTCCATATAATTAAAATTCCTGTATGGAATAGTAACTTGCATTTATCAATTTATAGAAATGTTATTTTGAATTTTTTATTTAGAAATGATAACTTAACTACCCACAAAATAGATAAATTCAATAATATCAAAAAAATTTTTAAATGTTGTTTAGATCATGAATACCCTTTTAACTTAAGAGCTTATATTCATCACAAATATATTAGTCGTCTTGCTACTTCTGATTCCAAATCCACCCCACAACAATAGGATTTCAAAGTTAGCATGTTAGTGGTCTTGCTGTGAAGATTATATCATAACATATCACAGTTTACATCTTTTCCACACACATATTAAACATCTTATACATTTTTGACAACCAACCAAATTAGAGCCTAGCAAATTTACATTTTTGACAATCAACCAATTCAAAGCCTACCAAACTTGACTGTCATCTATCTCGTTATCTATCTATGCTGGTTAGTGTAAAAGGTAGTTAGTTCAAAAGATACGTTCAAAGATACCCAAGATTCTTCATTCTCTTGGAAAAAGATCTGTAAGTAGGAAGATTTCGTTTAATAATTTTTTTTTTCGTATTTGTTTTAGGATTTTTCTGCTTTAAGAAATTGGGGAGAATTTGTTTCAGAATATTATTCAGTGGTCTTATCATATTCTCTGTGAGTTTTTGTATACTTTGAATTTTGGTTTATTTTTTATATACTTTGAATTTTTGTACATATACTTCTTTGAATTTTGTTTATTTTATTTGAATTTCCTACCGAGTTGCAAAAGGGGGATGGTTTTTGCTCTCGCTAGTTTAACCCCACTTATTCGGTCCTAAGTCCGAAATTGCATTCTGACTCAAGAATTTTTATAGTTCCTTTTTGTAATTTTATAATTCCTTTTTTGTATTTTTTCGATCTTCATGTTTTGCTTTTTATATTTTTATTACGTTATTTCTTGTTATGTTCATTATCTATTATTTCTGGCTTTTTGGAAATATTATACGTGTGCCTTTTCATATATATATATATATATATATATATATATATACTAAGTTATATATTATTTATTATTAGTCGTATACTTAAAAAATAGCAAATTCAAAATTTAACAGAGAGTTGTTTTGTGGAATTGCATTAATAATAGCATTAGTAATATTAAGGTATCCGACTACGTTCGAAACCGTGATTTTGCAAAGCGTATAAATGGATAATATTTATGATATGTAGTGTCACTTAGATTAGAAAATGTGTGTAAATTGTTTTAATAATAGTATTACAATAAAAAATTATTTAAGTACAATATTTTGACAAAAAATGATCATAGAATGGCCCATTTTCAAAATATTCTCCTTTTGTGAAAAGTACTTATATTATAATAATGTTTTGCCTGTATATAGCTCAGATCTCTGTGCAGAGGCTCAATTAAAATTTTTGAAATATATGACCAGAAGTAGGTTTATACATGCTTTTACGACAACAGAGGGAGAAATTTAAGAAAAAAAAACGCCGATATTTATTTCCAATTGCTGTAACTCTGAAAAATAATAAGAATTTTTCTAAAAAGAAATAGTCCAGACTCTTGAGAAGTCTTTTATTTTGTATATGCAAAATATTATTATTTAGAAGTATTTTTTTATAAAAAAGGAGAACATTTTGCATGCTGTTATTCTAAGTTAATTTTTGTCAAAATATTGTATTTAAATCCCACTTTTTTGTCAAAATGTCCTTAGAGATATTGGGCATTTAAATGATAGATGTTACTATAATTACATTGCTATCAGAATTTTAACAAGATTCAATATTATACACAGATTCAAACATTAGTATCATAAGATATCTTTTTCTACTTTAAAGGTACTTTTCAAGACGTGCTAATTTTTCAACTTTCTGACTGAAAAAAATAGCTATATCAACTTTTTTTTTCATATTTTTAAGTGATTTTTAAGGCAGCAATTTATATCATTATTTTTCCAAAGCTTATTTAAATATTAAAAAAACTTTTACTTCACGTATAGTATCAAAAATTATTTAAGAATGAATTTGGATTCTGTATATGTATTGATTATTGAAGAAGTGGAATTAGGTATCGGACTACGTTCGGAACTGTGATTTTAAAAACGCATAAATAGATAATTTTCATGATATTTAGTGTCACTTAGATTAGAATACAAGTATAAAATTGTTTTAAGGTCATTATGACAAAAAATTATTTAAATACAATATTGTGTCAAAAAATTAACTTAGAATAACCTTTTTTCAAAACGTTCTCCTTTTATAAAAAATGCTTCTATAATAATAATATTTTGGTTAGATAAAGTAAAGAATTCTCCAGAGAGTCTGAATTAGGATTTTTGAAAAATTCACATTATTTTCAGAGTTACTACCAATTGATATAATTATCGGCGTTTTTCTTAAAATTTCTCCCCTCTGTTGTACTAAAATATGGACAAATCCACTTCTAAGCTATATATTTCAAAATTTCTAGTTCAGCCTCTGCTTAGAGGTCTGAGCTATATACATGCAAAATATTATTATATTGAAGCTTTTTTCATAAAAGGGGAATGCTTTGAAAATGGGTCATTCTATGTTAATTTTTTTTAAATATTGTGCTTTAATAATTTTTTAGTGTAATAATTTTCTTAAAACAATTTTATATACGTTTTCTAATCTAAAACACACTAAATATCATAAATATTATCTATTTATACACTTTTGCAATATCAAGGTTCCGAACGTGTTCGATACCTTAATTAGTTGTGGCGGTGTGATATCTATATGAACTAGTACCAACATCACGCGTTGACGATCGTTTTGGCGTGATTGGTTACGCACCAGTGTTCGGAACGGGAAGGTACCTCAGAACGAACCTTCCTTTCCTTCATTGGTGACCCTGGCCGTGCAAAGGAACCGGTGACCCCTTCACGCGCCGCAGTCGTGGCGCCATCATCTATCCACCGCAAGTACGCTAACCAGGGCCCCTCAAACATTGACGCAATTCTCAAAAAGTCGTCTCACAAATGACGCAATCAAACCGTCACACAAATGACGCATTTCAAGTCATCTCACACAAATGACGCAATTTCAAAGCCGTCTCGCACGAATGACGCAAATTGCTACATACTGCCAATGAATAGCGGCGGTATCATCGTTGTTCGCCTATTCGCCGAAACACTGGCGGGGGAGTATGTGGCGGTGTGATATCTATATGAACTAGTACCAACATCACGCGTTGACGATCGTTTTGGCGTGATTGGTTACGTACTTGCGTTCGAACGGAAGGTACTCAGAACGAATCCTTCCTCCTTCATAGTCTTACTAGAAGATACAAGAAGGATATTGGTGTCAAATCAGATAACTGTTACACGTTCCAAAGGCACTTCAGCGGAAACATTTCTTTCTTAATTTTAAATCGCATAATAGGAAAACTCTTCTCTTTAAGTTGCTTCGTATCCTTGACTAGAGAGTTATCACAAACCAAATATTCGACATAAACAGAAAAGAGAATCACGACACTTAATTTTATTAAACACACTAACAAAATTTCCTATTTTGAGTCTTCTGATTGAATCATTCATTCTGAATGATTTTGAATGGAATTAGAAGTTCTATTTAAACTCAGAGAATCAATCTTAATTTTAAAAAAAATTCTTACATTAATTGTAAAACTGTAACTAATGGTTTTTTAAGAAAATATATTTTTATAAATAATTAAATATTGTTAAAGGAAGACAAATTCATATTTTTTGTCCTTACCGAGTTGCATGGAACAGGAGCTGGCTATTAACGGTATGAATGTAACATGCGGACCGCAAGGAACTTTTGTGGGACATCCCCGAGATAATCAGAAAACCAAATATAGAAAAAGTGTTCTCTATATTGTGGTCAACATATATTTGTGACCAAAGTTGTTTTTTTTGCATACAGATCAACAAGGGTAAATATATAGATTGGTTGACATTGTTGAGTGTCATTAACTTGCAGGCTGTGATGAGAGCTTCAACAAGAAATTTCACTCACTATTTCAAAAAAATTGTAGAAAATTTTAATAGTGTACATCAGTGCTTCTCAAACTTCCAATGTTTGCGACCCAATATTCGATCATAATTTGCATCGTGTCCCCCTCCATACAATAGCTGAGTATTAAATTCGATAATACTACGACATTAAATATACAATACGACTTAAACCTCTTAAGCCCCCAACGTATATAAACGTCTCGCTCATCCACTGCGTTTATTGCCCTCAGACGTATATATACGTATTTCCGAAGTTATATCTTTTCTGTGAACTCGTATCCGTAAAATTATTCCGAAGGTTTTAGAAAGCAATGGAATGACATTGACAGTGTCTGCTAAGAATTCACTTATATCAGAGGATTTGATTATTTATTCCTTATCTACCACCCACCCCCTCAATACACCACATACACTTACTTACATGCGTGCTAAACAGGGGCATTGTAGAGCGAATCGCATAATATTTAATCGGCATTTAAGAGATTAATTATAAACCGTACAAATTATCAAGATAAGTTTTAATGTTGGCATATAATTTTATATATGACAGATCCATGATACTGGTAATTATTAAACTGTCCTTAACTTATATTTTAAGTTAAATTTAAAATAGATTGTCACTACTAAATACATTTATAAGTGTATTGTATTGTAAATGAGTATTTTATTTTTATTATGTCAGAATGTATTTGTTTACTTTCAGTAAGTTAATAATTTTTAAGAGAATTTTTTTCTAATTTTTCAACAGGCTTGCTCCCCCCTCGTAGGGTTATGATGCCCCTAGGGTGGCACGCCCCACAGTTTGAGAAACACAAATCATTAAGCTGATCCTGAAATAAAATGCCCTTACATCTGGGGATTATATGAACTAAGTTTTAAAATAAATTGAATGAAATTGCCCTATTCTGCTTAACACGGGAAAGGTCACGCAGTTAATAGTCGCATCAGTTTCACGAAGTATTTAATTCAGGGAAAACTGTTTGTTCTTTTTACGAAAGTCTCTGTCACTATCCTCCTACATGACAGTCTTCAGGAACAAATATGTATTTGTCACGTATCTTAACCTTTTTTGGCAGAGTCAAATGTTTTTTTTTTCAATCTTAAGGTACTTAGGGGGACTGAGTTCCCCGAGCTACCGCTTTTGTTTCAAATATTTTCAATGAACAGGCTACATTTCCCCCCTAAGAACGACTTAGTGGTTTTGATTGATGTGCTGTACGTTTTATTATGGTACATAAATGTACGTTAATCCCCTAAAAAACCGTTTCTTTACGCCAAGTGCAAAATTTTTAAAAATCCAATAAACTGTAAAAATCCTTTTTTTATGAGCTGGAATTTTGAATTGTTAAAGTAATGTTATTATTTTGAAAATATTTATTCAAAGGGACTACCTGTAGAAATTTTGAAAAAATTAAAAATTATTCTAGAAAATTAAAAATCTTTTATTATTAAAAGGGAATGGCATTTTTTTAAATTAAAGATTAAATTCCGATCTGTTTAAAAGCCAATTTTTTTATTTCACCTTTTTTTGGTTTAATTTTTTGAAGCTTAAAACAAAATTTTATTTTCCCACCCCAATTAAAGCGCCCCCCCCCTTTAAATTTCCTAAAACCCCTTATATTTTTGAGTTAAAATGCGCCCCCTTAATTTACCGCCGAAAATTTACCCCTTTAAAATATGAAAAACCAAATTACTAAAAAAGAAAATTTTGGGCCCATTAAACTATCTTTTAAAGGGATAAGAATTTTGGAAACTTTCGGAAAAGAAAAAAATTGATCAACAAGGAAAAAACTTTGGAAAAGAAAATAATTAAAAGAAATTGATCATGATAGTGAAAGTAAATTTGAGAAAAGCGATGAACATGAAACGTTTGAGTCGTAAAGAAATTTTTAAATGCTACTTACAAAACTCTATGAAAAAAGATATAAAGTCACAAATGTACCGCAAGACACACTGTACCCTATCAAAAAGACACAAGCAAGAAAAAGTTCAATATTCTATTTTGGTCGTCAATCTGAAGACAAGAAAACTACAAATATTTTTTTTTTAATATGATAGTTTTGCTTGCCAATATCATTCCCGTAATGTTAGCGTAAAGTGTCTGTAATTTATATCATTTATTAAAGTCGCGCACATCTGAAATATTTTAGTTCAGTATGAATGAATTTTTACAAATTATCAAAGAAAAACAAAAAAGTCCTTAAAAGTATAAGTAAGAACTTTCTCTTAGTTAAATTATTCACTTGAATTACGATTCTTATCATGTACATTAAATTTGATTATAAAAATAAAGGATTTCGGTGACTCCATCACCCAGCGTGACTACAAACGTTAGTATGGAATGCACGATTTTTCCCGGGTTAACCAATACAGAAAGTTTTCGTACTTTATGGAAACGATTTTAATAGTTAATATTTAACAATAAATACCGTATTTTTTTGCGACGATTTGCTTTTATCTAATTGCCTTAACTCTAGCTCGAATTTTTCGTGAAAGTAAGATTTTTCTTCTTGAAGCTCAGTGGCTGAGTGGTAGTGCATCGTGCTTTTTCACCACAGGTTGGAGGTTCAAACCTCGGGCTGGGAATGGTTGACTCAGCCTTTCATCCTTTCAGTGGGTCGATACCACAAACTTGCTTGTGGGAACTTACCACTGGGGTTTCTGCCTCAGAGGGACCACACCTGATCATACACCTCAAGTCCCAAGTTCACGTATACGGGCACATTAAGCCTTGAACCTCATTGGCTGTGGCGCTACTGAGTTAAGTTTAAGCTTCTTAGAACTGACATGCAAATTTTAGTCCATTACTCTTGAACAGTTTTCCAAATTCCGTTCAGTGTTCTTGGATACAGTTTCTTAGGCTCCTTTTTAATAAACCGAAAGCACAAAAGTCCATTAGAGAAGTGTAAGTGATTTGTGTGTGAGTGTGTGACACGTATTTCATCAAATGAGATACACTTTATTCTGTTTCTAATTCTTCCCTTGCTAGATAAGCGGCATTTGACATAGCTGTGTGTCCGTATGAAGCTCAACACTTCATGAATGTCCTTTCCATGTAAAGGGCGAAATTCTTCTTCAAACATTGTATCTAAAATATTTTGTTGATAGTAGAGTGAATTAATTTTTGCTCTATCGAGACTTTTTTCAATTCCTGAAAAAATTATTTCACGCTCTTCCATATATATATATATATATATATATATATATATATGTAGGAATGAATGTGCACGTTATCTCTCATATCATTCCTATATTCTCTTAATGACGTAAGGCCAAGAGAGCGCCACCTAGCGGACAAGGCGGTTCGAGGATAAAGAGACGACAGACGGACGAATAGGACTTTTGCGCGGGAAGACAGAGAGAGAGACGAGTCAGACGGGACGAGACGAAAGCAGCGACAAGACGCCTGGTGGAATCCAACCAACCGATAACTTTTTACTAAATTTTAGCCCTCCCTTGTACATAATTCCCCTAAATAAATAAATAATTAATTCACTCTGGTCGTTGTCACTCTCTCTCTCTATATATATGTATATATGTATATATATATATCTTGTTCAAATTTTCAATCGTTTATAAAATACTTTTTATTCATCCATTCAAGTTTAAATATATTCTTTTAAACTTGTAGTGGATGGCACTTAATGTTAATACAGTTTTTTCAGATATTAATTCTTTATTAAAATTAAAAAATAAAAGTAACAATCAAAAATAACAAGCAGCATACATAGAAAAGAAAATCGTTCGTTGTGTCCCTGTAGCGCAATGGGTAATGCGATGGACTTCTAATTCATAGATCGTGGGCTCGAATCCAACCTGAGATGGCCAAAATGCTGAGAAAGTAATTTCATTTTACTATACTATTTTATTAGAGTAATTAAATTAATGAATAAATAGTAACAAACACAAACAAAAAATAAGCTAACACCCTATATTGAAAGGAAGAACGGAAAATTACTAGGAAAATCACTTTCTTTTTAATCACTTAATATTGTGATTCTCATATGTCTATACATATATATATTAATTGTAACTATTTAATAAAAAGTAACTAAAATTAAATTTTCCTTTTTGTCCTAGGTAGAGAAATTGACTTAAAATTTATTTTTATATTACTTGTTTGATTTTTAATCTTCCGTTCCTAGAAAATTCTACAACAATCATGAATATTTTTATTAACTTTACTGTACACTGACGAAGTTAATTCGTACGCGCATTCCTGTCAGTTGAGCGAGAGGAAATTCAAATTTTCTTTTCTACTATCACTGAAATATGCTCATACCTCATCGAGTGTTATCACATATTTCCATTATTCAGCAGTTAGGTGTTTTTTACGTTTAAATAATTTCTTTCGTTCAGTACATGTTTTAATAAAAGAGACGACATTTAGGTTTAAACATATATAGGTTAAAACAAAATGAATGATTTTAATTATAGTTCTAAAACACATTCCTAGCTTCGATGCAATGAATCTTTGAGTCGGTGGATCTTATTTTAGAATCTGAGGCTCCATTTTCTTGTTAATTTGTGATATGCCCCCCCCTTTGGTGACCATATCTTTGATTGTCAACGTGAATTAGAGGTGTGGGATTCTCAAAATGAATAGATATTTTAAAATTCTTAATATGGCTTTTATTAAGAATATAATTTAAACTTTAACAATTTAGATAAATTTATATAATGAAAAGTCTAATAAATCGATCACACACAGAATAGTTAAACCAAATTGCGTAACTTAGACCACTTTATCTAAATAATTATATTATCCGTTTACTCTCACTTCTGATAATATTACAAGTCCCAATATCAAATAATCAGTCCTACCTTAATCCAATCTAAGATTCAATTACTGTACAGAAACGTCTGGGCGCGCGTGCAATGGTATTCACCTTGTAGCAATGGCTGGGTATCCCAGTAACTCTACGATAGGCTGTCAATTCACTTCCTATCTCTTCCAAACATAACTTCCCTAAATTGCCATTCTGCTTACTGAAACTTCTGTTCTTTTAAAAGCTATCTTATTTGCATTTCTCACTTCGCATTTCGCTTCTTGGATTTTGGTTGGAAAAGAGTTGCCATTAATCTGGGCCGTCAAAGAACCCAGATGTTATGTTAAGAAAAGACGCGTGAGCCCGTCACAAATTTCCAGTGTTTGAATAGTCTTGGGATGGAGTCTCGTGGTTAAGTTTTCATTTTTACATTCAGCTAGATTTTTTCCCTTTCAGATTTAATTTTTTTTTTATACATACCTTCTTTTTAAAAAATGCAATAACCAAAATTTTTACAATGCTTTGTAATTTGTTGATGCAAATAGTACTCCTCAGAAAGCGGCCTTCAAGCTATATACACTAGCGTAGCTAGCTCTGGGGAGGGCTGTATCAAAATTCGTTTGGGGCCGATTTTCAGATATGGGTTAGTGCGAATGTAGTTGCACATGTTGGGGCCCCTGTAGCTTTTGGGCCTGTAACATTGATATGGCTGATAGGGCGGTGGCTAGCGCCCTTGGCTATGTACCAATTTTAGGAGCCATTTTTAAATTAAATCTTTTCTTTTGCTTTCCAATCAAAAGAAAATATTAGCAAACGATTATTCTTAAGTTGTCAAAGATTTATCTCAAAATGCAAACAAAAAAATGAATAAAATAATCGTTTTCATAAAGGGTGAAAGACCTTCTGTATTTTTTTCATTTTTGTGGTACACTGTATCCTTTTTCTGAGATGCAAAGTTAGTGGATGAATGCCATAATATAAAAATAGGGCTTTCCCGTATCCACAATGCGGCCTTCGGCCTTCATGTCAAAATAATTGCCCAGTCCTTGATAAAGCTAGACAGCCGTAAACTTGATATAACATTTCTGGGTGGACAAAAATGTCGTCCAATACAAGATCAGATCTTCCACGCCATGAATTAAGCAAAGCTCCTATTTGTGTGGGAAGCACTGGATCGTGACGTCAACCACCTGGGGAATCATCTTTGACCACACCCTGCCCTAAGTGACACATTTTCTTTTTCAAATAAGCCCTAAAAGTGTTATTATTAGAAGCAGAGGAAAAATCGCCTGGACGTCGCGTTGTCTTGCGAATTTTAAAGCAGACGCTTCAGTTTTACTTATTTTCCAAACAGCTCCACTTGAGTGATAGGGTGTTAATATATGCACTACCGTCCGTTGGTTTGAAGCATTTACTTAAAATACCCCTTCCATTGTGCTCTGCGACGTTGACAGGTACAAACGTTAATTGCGATTAGGAAGTAAGGTTTCGCGGGGAAAGTTAATTTCACGCATGCTTAAAAATCCCAAAAGAGATTCTGATTTGCATATTAGCTTGCTTTCTGCGATGGACTTTTAAAATTTGTATCTATTCTTATGAGTTGGTTATTATGCCTCTAATATGCATTCAGTTCATTTCCTGGGTATAATTTTTGAAGTTCCAAATTAGACTTGTTTGGTATAGCTTTTGTTAATTACATTTCCTTAAAGGTGACATTAAAATGTGTAGTGTTTATACAATTCTTTAAGATTAAATGCTTCAAAATGTTTTGCATATCATTATAAATACTCGACCTGCATATAATGCTTAATATTTTGTAACGTTACATATGCGAGGTGTTAAAATAAATAGAGCTAGATTTAAATATGAAAGAAACCACATGGACTAATCTCTCTTTATGCAAATAAATAATTTTCAGTATTTTGTCCCTATGGAAATAATATATGCATTCGTGTATAGTAAGGTTTTCAAATTTGTATATATTATATATCTCCACTTTAAAGTTTTGACATTAATATATTAATAGCACATACAAGCATAAATAAATAATGTACTTATGACTAATAAATTAAATCGTAATAATGCGTTCTAAATATGTTTCGATACATCATAAGTGGTACTACCATGATCGGCAGGCTGAAAATTACGAGTCTGAATTGATTGATGATTTTCCCTATTTGGGCGCAAACATTAACATTCTAAACGCCATTGGTGGTGAAATTAAAGGATGTATTATTTCTGCTAATCACTGTATCCATGGTCTAAGAGCTTTCTCAACCCTTTAAGTGCCGCAAGCGTGTATATACGTCCTACTGAGCTGGTGCGTTTTGTGCCCTGGACTCTATACTCGTCATTCCACAGGAGGACTTTTTCTATTGTGTTGCTCTGTTTAAAACTAGTCAAATGGCTTTGGAATACAATGACATGGCACATTGACAGTGCTTCTAAAGTATTTTCTTATTTGGGAGAAGGGAAGGGGAAGGGTTTATTTCAAGAACTATAAAATTCACAGTTAAACATTTTTTCTTGTTTTTTTCGTTTGAGTGTGCTTTTTTCTATTCTTCATTTGCTGTCATTTTCGCTTATCGTGTGTAATATGAACTTTTTAATTTTTCAAATGAATGCAGTGAATGTGATACTGGTTTATGTGTTGAACCGTGTTTCAGGACAGATCGCAGAACAGATAAGTTATAATTTATTTCTTATTATATAATGTTACTCTAGAGATTATATTTTTTATTTTTATTTTATTATTTGACCTTTTTTTTTTTTCTCTTTTTTTAAAAACTGAAAGTAAACAATTTTTAGGTGAAAAAACAAGCCTTTTTCTTTTCCCCTAACAATCCGCGTAGACAACGCGTGCCTGTGGGAAAAACGGAGACTCTAGAGGGAGAATACCGTAACTTTTTCTTAGCAGTTTTCTTGGGTTAAAGTCAAAATTGATTGAAAGATATACAAGAATTAAGCTAAAAAACAATCATCAGACCCGTACTTACCTATGAATTTGAAACTTGGATTTGGACAAAATCACAGACTGAACAGCTAGTCATCTTTAAGCGAAACGTACTTATATATTTCATGCTGTGAATGAGAATAGATTGTGGAGACTAAACTACATGATCTTGAATTATATAAGCTGTTTAACAAAGCCGATATCATTAAATCAAGATTGGTCGTTTGAGGTTTGCGAGCCGAATCTGCCTTATGGACACCTCATGTTCAGAATTTTCTACTTCAAAATACTTCAACTAGAACTAAGGGTATGCAAAAATTAAGATGGGCTGATTGAGTGGAGGTTTATTTTAAAGTTTTAACAGTAACTAATCGGAGAACTGTGGTGAAGCCAAGATCGGAATTGAAAAAGGTTCTTGAGAAGGTCTTGGCCAACCTAGGGCTCTTGAGTCAGCAGTAAAAGAATACTATGTCTTGATAAGTCATAGCAATGTATTAAAAATGCGATATGTTGTAAGTGAAACAATATATTCAAACACAGTTCTTAGCACTTACTTCTAAATTTGTAAAATATTCTTCAGAAAAACTATTACGTGTGCAATCTTTTCAAAGTTCAGTATGGTTAGCAATGCGTTTATGAATTCTCTTTTCAACCGTTCTTTTGTTTTAGTAACTTATTTCCATTGGATAACATTTTAAAATGGATTCCTGAAATTTGTTTCTAGTTTTTTTTTCTCTAGAGGTTGAGGTTCCTTAAAGTTAAATTAGTTAAATAAAAAATAAATAAATAGTTTTAAGATAAATAATATAAATTTTAGTTATAAAATTTGTGTGTGTGGATTGAAATGAACATAACTGTAAATCTTTTTAACCTGTTATTGAAACCGAAAATCAAATTTTTGAATCATGATAGAAAACTCTAAATAAATCTTAAACTAGCGTTTTTAAGTTAATTTCCACAACATTTTATATATGAACTTTAAAGATATATGCATTAACTATAAAATTGACTGAATCAAGTATCGAAATTATGATCAATTTGATGCACGGTATTTTTCTTGCAAATTCTGAATTGTAAAGATGAACTCATTTTCCTAATGTCCACATTACACTGAATAAGGACTTCGAGTCTCATCCCATTTTAATTACGATTGATTGAATATTAACGTCACACTGTTCAGCTACACGAGGGCTTTGGGTGACGAACCACGTAATTTTGAACCATGGTCAAGTGACGTGGACGACACCTGAGCTGGCACTCCCTCTCCTAACTACCACACCACACCAACGGGAGGACGTTTCAACTCTAGACAGATTTAACGTGCATCACTGCCCTACACGACGGGTCTTCAGTGGTACTGGGCTCGAACTCGTGACAAGGTAAGCCACGGTCTGATACCTATACCACTCGGCTACCGCGGCCACCCCATTTTAATTACAGCTGTCATCATAGCAAGGGCGTAGCTACCTTCATATCAGATGTATCAATGATACGGGGCCCCCAATCTGCATGTGTAAATACAATACCTCTAACAGGGCTCCCATACCTAAAACGGACACCGAAGGAATTTTGATGCAGGGCCCATGCCATTGCATCATAACTCCATATACAAGTCTTTCAGAGAAATCTTGCCTCAAATTATATTTCAGTTGGACATTATTAGTACCTTGTACTCTTCCGCTATTGTAGCTTATCGATTCTTCTGATACGGTCTTCTCAATCTTCTGTACTCCCACGTAGTAGACGCAAAATACCGGTCTTCTAGTTGTCCATTACTTTAAATACGGAATATATTGTTTATACTGATTTCCTCATGTTGATAAGAATGAATAGATGTTAGTGCTGGTTAAAATATCATTTCTATCTCAAACTCTGTTTAAACTCTACCGATATTAATTTTAATGCCGACATCCCGCTGCATTTCGGCCTACCATCCACTATTACACTCATCGTCATGTGAATCAGTTGTTCCCTTCTGTAACAGTGATATCCATTTTTCGTCTTATATAAATATGATTTTATAATATTTGCAAAACATTAATGACTTAGGAGAAATCGATAAATAATTTGATTTTCTTTTGTAAAAGATTCATTTTTAGTAAGAAAAACATATACATTAATACCTCTCTTACGATACTCTGACTTACACGAACCCTTGGTTTAGTGATTTCAAATCTCGTCGATTCGTCTTTTGTGTGGGAAAAATCGGTGGAACTGGCAATGTGATTGAAGAAGTTTTTGATCTAGACAGGGAAATAGTTTTAGAAGTGGATAATGTTTTCTTTTAAGAACTGCTGGATTCCCACAATCAGGAGCTGACAATTGATTAGCTCATAAAAATCCATGGGAAAGAGACTGACATTGAAGAATTTGAGTTTTTAGGCACAGTTCAATCAGAAGATCGAATGGCAGTTGGGAATTTGACAGAAGGCCTCAGTTTAATTGAAACAGAGTTAAAAATTTTCTAGAAAATATAGACTAATGAAGATCATATTTTTTCAACAAAACTAGATATAAAATTATTAGAAAACTACTAGGAAACTTTGCGGGATAAACAAAAATCTTTGAGACGGCGTATTACACTTTTTTTAAGTTTTATGAAACCGTCTGCATCAAAATAACATCAGTTTCCGATTTTGAACTTGTATTTTCTAAAATCCTACAAAGCATTTTTTTTATTACTATATTATTGCTTCCTTTCGTCTACAGCTCTAACTTAAAATAATTTATGTGTATTTACATGCGAGTTCATATCCTGACTTACGCAAATTCGACTTACTCAGTCCTACCTATCACGTAAGTTGGGAAAATTATTGTGTATCTTTAGAATAATGATAATAAAAAAACAGTTTCAAAGAACAAGTTATCTTTCTTCTTTTCATGTAGTATACATAGCTAAACTATTCCATACAAATTATGTTATTTTTTAGAAATAATTTCATATAGTAATTATCATTTAAATTGCATTTTCCCTAATATTAAGATATAAAGACGGCAATATTTTTCACATAAAATTATTTCCTTTTAATGTTTAACAAATTAACTGTGAATAACATTTGTATAAAACCAGCAGATTTGAAATAACTATATTCTTGCTCTTCTGCTGTCTTAGTTATAAAAAGTCATTCTTATTAAAAAAAAAACCCCAAGACACATTCTGGACCGATGAGTTCATTTTGATTTTTTTTTCCAATTTTAGTCTTTATTGCTCTTTATTCGTTTATGTTTTCGTTTTATTATTTTGTAAAAAAATTTTATGTTCTAGCCATTAATAGAAAATAAAATGGGAGAGAGTTGACACTTAAATATGTGTAATTTAGTTTTAAGTGCTTGAACAAGTTAAATTAAACTTCATAATCGATATAGATTTGTTTTAGTTTGAATTTCCTATTTATTTAATTATATGCTTTTGAAATTCATTTGTTATATTGTTCTAAATTTTTATAAATAATTAAACTTACTTATTTTATGGATAATCGATGGTAGAGACATAAATCATTGATCAAAAAGAAGGTATCTCCATAATTAAAAAATAATTTTAATATGTGTATTTTTATAACTAAATATTTAGTAGTTTATGCTGTAAGTATGCTTTTGAAAAAAAGTATTAATTAATTTGTTTGAATAGCTCAGTCTCTAAGAAATTATAATATGATTAGTTTAAATAATTTCATAATAATATTAAAAGCAGTAGTGGTGTATATTCATATACTTTTTTCTCTAGAAATTAAGCTGCTGCTACTAGTATTTAGATTAGGATTCCAATATAATTTTGAAAGTAGTCTTAATATCGCAGAATTTATATGTTAGAATATTTTATGGTAGTATTATATTATTATTATATTATATGTTATATAAATGGTTCTTCATAATGATAAAAAACAGTACTGCCTTTCAAAATAAAATTTATACATTCACAATGAAGCAGAATCATATTTAACGATATTTTTGTTCAATTTGTGCTTAAGACAATTTTTATATATTATACGACAATTTTTATATATTATACAATATAAATTTGGGGAACTATACGTAAAGCATCTTGCATTTATTTTTTTTTTTATCTAAAGTAATACATTTTTAAAAAGTGTAGAAATTTTTGAGCTCAAAAAAGTAAAATTAGTTTAGGGAAAGAGATTCAAAACTTAAAAAAAAAATCTATCTCAAAAAAAGC
>BMAV01000089.1:0-199629 GCA_019973955.1 Trichonephila inaurata madagascariensis | reverse complement strand
GGTCCGTCCCCAAAAAACCTCGTGGCTAAACAGGGGACGTTAATAATCAATCAATCAACCACCGACCAATTTAACTTATCATCTTTCCTCTCGGGCAAAAACTAAGTGTGATGGGCCTCTAAGAGGATTCAAAAGGAAATTGCAATACACTTTTTATGCAAAAGTTTCTCCAAATTCACATCGTTACGATATTTAATTACGTTGAAAATGATGAATAAAGTCATACTCCTATATGAAAATTAAAACTGCGTACAGAAGAACCTCATTTTAATAGTCTTTTTATAACAAGCAGTTGAACAAAAAATATAAATATTTTTTTTTTTTTGTCTGACAGTTGATGAATTTCAGCAATCAACATAAACTTAGAGCTTCTTGTTCTAAAGATTAATTTAGCGTATTTGACATACCTTTTCCACAATTCAACCTACCCATACTGTTATTTTTATTTTATTTTTTTTATTTATTAACCATAAGGTTAATTTTTATTTGATATATAACAAACATCTTTTACACTTAGCTACCGTAATTTTGTAAAAAAAAGATTCTGTTGCTCGACACCACTCATAAGAATCATTGATTATTGATTTTAAACGAGATTTTCAATATAATACGCAAAAATCCCTCTCATTGTAATGAAGTTTTAATGTAAATACACTCAGGAATATTATACACAGCGCACCAAGAAGGAAGCAAACTATAATCGAGAAACTTTGCAAATTCAATAATGTTCGATATGAAAAAGAGATCCAAGTTTGCTACCAATGTGCATGACCACGCAATCTGTAGTAACACTACAGCCAGTGAGCGAGTGAGTGAATATTAACGTCGGCGTCGCACTGTTCAGTTACACGAAGGCTTTTAGCGACGGACCTCGTAATTTTGAACCATGGTCAAGTGACGAGGACGACACCTGGTGGCACCTTCCTTCCGCTACCCACCACAAACGGGAGGACGTTTTGAGCCCCGACAGATTTGACGTGCATCGCTCCCCTACACGGCGGGTCTTCAGTAGTACTCGGAACTCAAAAGACACGCCGACCACGTGTCCGTTACCTTGACTACTAGGCTACTGCGGCCAAAGGCGCGACATCCAGTAAGTGAATCCTATATAAACCGCCGCATAGTGAAAGATTCATAAACGTAACAATCACATTCTGACCACTAGGGGGACTTTCGTAAGCAAAGAATACCAACTAGTCGAAGGAGAAGACATTTCGCACGGTTAAGAGAGTTGGAGAGGAGCCTGATCATTGGCATGAAAACCGCACGTAGGTCGACGTTCCCGGTTGCTCGCTAAATCAATCGTACGAGGGAAGTCGTCAAAAGATTTTGAAAGCAGTGGGAACACGAGACGGTACCCGTGTGCAAAGAAACCAGTCTGGAACAACGAGTTCATGACCATAACCACTAGGCTACCACGGTTACGGCTAAGCAGGGATAAAAAGTAAGGCTAAAAGATTGAGGAAAAAAATGTTTTAACAATTGGAACAATGATTATTGTTTAGGGTTTTGGGACATATTTTTTAAAGTTAAATAAAAATAATATAAAGTAGCAAAGAAAATAATGCAGTTTTAAAAATAATTAGCATTACTGAAATCATGTTTAATAAAACATTCATTAATATTTTTTCCCCTAATGTGAAATGTGTTATTGAAAGTTTTAAACAAAATATTTAATGCTACATGGCGTATAAAAATTAAGGAGAATTGGGATTTTCTTTCCAATTTTCACTTTAAAAAAATTAGAATCTGTTTTATTTTTTTAATCCATTTAAAATGTTTTTGGATAATAATTAACTGTAAGTGGTTAATATTTTAAGTTTAGTCATAAATATGAAGAAAAAATAAGAAATTTTCAAAACAATATTGTTTTAAAAGGAAGTAATAACAATAACATGTTTCGAATTTAGTAAATTAAGATAATTATGTATCTTTTTTTAGGAAAATGTGTACAATAATAACTAGGTCATATTTTGCAACTTCATATAAAAACGAATATCTGCTTTTAACCCTCTAAGTGGTCTGCACTTAGTCTTGCCATTCTGAAGATGCTTCAAAAATGCACCTTACATATTTTTTTTTTGCTTTCAGGTGGGGTTCTCAAAAGCGGTTGAGCCGTTTTTTTAAGAATGTGGCTCGGCCGCTTTGGGAAATCTTGCTTGAAGGCAGAAAAAGCATCTCTGGAATGGCGGAATTTTACGTGCAGACCGCTTGGAGGGTTAAATGAGCTTTATGACAACATTGGTCACACAGTTCGGATTCTAATTTGGAAAATTGTTTAAGAACAAGAATTCTATAACTATACTCTTAATTACAGAAACTGGCAGAATATTTAAAATGTTAAGTGACACATTAATTTGAATGTTTGTATTTTTTTTTTTTTGTTTTGTATTTTTCTAATTTAAATATATCTAGTTATTTTTTCTTGAAATAAAACCTCTAATACTTAGAGAAAATTTTTCATAAACCCTGATCACTTTGAATGTATATTGAGCCCTTATGACAAAAAGCTTGCAGACTTTGCTGCACTAATTATTCGAAATGGCTTATAATGCTGAAAAGTTCTGTATAACTAATTTTCGTACTTAGCTTTAGCTTTGAGAGCATTTAATAAGCATTTTGTATGCTGAAAAAGAATTCTTGCTTCTTAAAAATAGAAAAAAATTGTTAATGATTAAAGAAATGCATATTTAATTACTTTGTTATTTTTAAGTTGTTGTTTGTTTGTTTTTAAATATTTCATAATGTGTTTCAATTTTAAAGGTACTTTAGAATTTTCTTAAGGATTAAAAAACAAATTTAGAATCAAACATCCAACTCAAATTTGATGTATCACATGCAAATAGTCAATCTTATCGCATTCTTAACTATTTATATTTAAAAATCTCACAACAGATACATGTCAATGCTCTAAAGAATTGATAATGAACATGTGGGTGACAAAATATGAAAACAAGTGCAAACTGATCACATTTCAATTTCAGTACAGCCATGCCACTTGAAACAGAAAACTCATCTGTTAGCCATGAAAAGAAACAGGTATTAGTTGTTGTAAGGGTTTGCATGCACCCTTTACCACCTCTAAAAGAAGCTGCATTGTTAAACCTGACACTGGGAAAGGGAAATTACTGCTATGTATCAACCATTATGACAGAATTGGTGAGAGATGTTTAAATGGTATCAGCAAAATGCAGGCTGGTGGTAACCTAGTGGTTAGAGCACCGGACTCCAGACCGGAAGGCCTGGGTTCGATGCCCGGACCGCCAAATACCCACGAGTACGCGCGAGACGTGTTCGTTAAATCGAGTGGTCCAAAAGTCTTGTGGGCTGAATCCGCAGAGCAGGAACTGGAGAAAATTTCCCTCCAATTCAGTTCCATGCCTAAATTGTGGAGGTGGAGATAGGTGGTGTGGCCATCTATCGTTCATTCGGGAATTTCTCCGAGCTAAATCGTACTGTCACCTGTATGGTGCTCAAGGCTTAGAGCCAACGACAGGCGTACATCTAGCCTATTGCCACGATGAGTTTCGTGGGCCTCAATCTGACTGTCAGGCAGGTGGCATGAGCAACAACAGCAAAATGCAACAGATCAAGTGCACTAAAGATCAAGATAGATAGCAACAGAAAGACATGCTTTTAAAAAAAGAAAAGCAAGCAATTGTCAGTCATGGTAACATCTGACCTGAAAAGACATTGCCAGGATTCCAGATTTCCCACAGAACTTCACAAGCAGAAGATTTTTGCCTGGAAAGCAATGCATAAATCACTGATGTGTGGCTTGAAAGTAACACCAAAATACATACATTTCTGGTGGCCTCTTGCCATTTCTAAAGCATTTAAGTAAGTCTCTTATGGTAGCATGTATATTTTGGTCTATTGTTCCTTTGTATGGAACAAGCTATTGCTATCAAAGTACTCTATCCCATGATATCCATTGTCCATACTGTCTTCCCAGAAGAACAACCCATTTCAAGATAACACATAAGCATGATGATAAAATAAAGCCTCTCCTATGACCTCCTTGAGTATTATTGAACATTTGTCCAAACTTGATGCTCAATTTCTATTATTGAACTTGATTTCAAAATTGGGGATGGAATGGCTTCAAATTCCCTTAATTGATGTATGTAACCTCTATACTTCTTTCTCATGTTTCATACAATATGACTAAGTAATGCAAGCAGAAAGTGGTCAAGCACCCTATTAAACATATTCCTCATTGTGGACAAGTTCATTTATTTCGTCACTTGTTTCTTTTAATTCATAAATCTGTTAAAATTTAAAAATAATAAAAATTTTAAGGTAATTTCAGGTCATTTTTGTTTAATATATTTATTATTGTACCAGATAATTTTATCACTCAGAAACTAGTGTTAACTATGTACCTATTAAAAAGATGGTAAAACTAAATAGTTGAAAATGTCAATGCAGTCAAAATACAAAAGAACAGTAACAATTTATGTACATTTTTATTTCTATACATTCACTTTTTAATATATTAGTGACAATACCCATTCGACCAGTATATGAACCCAAACAATAGAAAGAATCACAAACACATTAGCCTGATAGTAAATTCTTAACAAAGAGTACAGCTATAGACAAACTAAATAAAACAAATTCAACAAAGAAACAACCATTGCGATAAGTAGAAAGAAACTTTCTAATATAATTTAAATTCCTAACTAAACAAACTTAAGTCTCGGATCAGTCAAATTCAAAAGATAATATGCATTTCATTACTAATATACCTAAATAAAAATTGCAAGATTTAACTTTACAATAAAAGTCGCAGTAACGAAAGACTTGATATTGCATAGTCTTATTCTTATCTTTAAAAAATATAATCTAGCAAAATAAAAAGTCAACCTTCATCCTCAAAATAAATATACCCTTTTTTACATCACTCAATTCAAAAAAGTTTAAATGTTATTTAAAAACTTTGTGATATGAAGGATATTTCCTATGCCAAGTTAAAAGCCTGTGTCAACCTAATTTGCAGTTTCACAAGTAATGTAATGAAATTAAGAAATTTTATCAAATATTTATCAGGTAACTCATTAATATAATTTACGATTTAATGATTGTTGCCTTTCAGACGAAATTGAGCAAATCTCTAAATTACAAAACACAACAGAACATCACACTCATATTTAAAGCATTTTTAAAATTATACATCATATATTTTTACCATACAGAATTAATACAAGCTCAATGTTTTTCTACAATACACAGGAATGGTTGCTTTAGTATATATGATAACTTTACAGATGAATGATAAAATGGAAGTACATGGTAAAGCATGTATAAAATTCTAATCAAAATAAACTTTTTGCAGATTTTTACACAAACTATCAACAGAAAAACAATTGAATTGAATTTTTATATATCTATATATATATATATATAAATGAGAAAATTGTGACATAAGTTAAAATACCTTTATTATTTAAAAATTAAGAAGTAATGTGTACAATTCCATGTTTTGTAATTCACCAACAATTATGTCATTTGCTCTTCACATTTCAGGTTTTTATATATATATTTTTTTTGAAAAATATTTACTATACAAATATTTTCTTTCATTTTTTTAATAAAATAAGATATACAAACATAAAAACAAGAAATTACATTGATTGTTCACTGAACAACAGAATATTCCATCGTGTGAAAATGTTTACATTTTTCTGTTGCTGCTTCTGATTAATATAATGTGAGAAAAACTTTCATCAAATAACTATGCAGATACAAATTAAATAGAAAATCTAGTATAACAATATATTATAGGAAAAACAAGTAACAGAATTTTCAATTTGTTACAAAAACAAAAATGTGACCTAGATAAGCTTCAAACATACTCTGAAATGCTGCTATTTTTTTCAATGTACCTTTTACCTCAAGCTTCCCAGAAAGAGCACAGTTTTAGTTCCATTTCACATGCAGGAACTACATAAAATTCATCAGCTTTTTTTTAAACTTTTAAATCCATGCAATTTTGCTTTTGTCGCCATTCCAACCTGCAAGCCATGAGATTTCAATACAACAGTATTTTGCACGTATAAGAAGCTTATCATTTCCATCAAAATGTCCTATTATTTTATACCTAAATTTCCAGGACTGTTAAATACAGGCCGTTGAAAAGTCACACCTGGTGGTGACATAACACCACCAATTACATTCGATGTTATTGGGCTAACTGCACCGGTTAAACTACTGGGACCTAAATGGATAAAAAAATATATATCATAAATAAAAAAGAAAAAGCATTTGACTACAAACTATTTAGTACTTTGAACATAATTTTATTTACAAAAAAAAATCAAAAAAATTTAACAGATTTTTTTTTAATTCCTTCTTATTACTTTTAATGTGAAATAATAATTTTCTGAAAAATTACTAAAGCTTACAAGACAAAAATTTAATTAAAATAGTTTTAATTTTTCACATACTTTTAATTACATAATACATAGAATTTCAAATAACTCTGTATGAAAGTTTTCTCATGAGTCTTATTTATCCAATGAAAAACTAACCTTAGTTTAAAGTAATAATTACAATGCCAATACATTCTATTTTTGGAATGGTATAAAAAACATAAAATTCAATTTGAATGCCTGCAAAATTATGAAGATAGTAACCAAAAAATATTCTAACACATAATAGCAGTAACTTATATTTTTATGCAACACTTTTTATTGCACCTGATTCATCTTAAAATTTATCTAATAATTTGCAAATAAAATATAAGCTTAATTTCTTTAAAAGTAGGCAGCATATACAAAAATTTGAAAGAACTTACAATAATTCTCTCTAAGCAGTTGATTATTTACAGAAATAAATAACTTCAGATAAAAATCATTTTACTTGATACAAACAAAAATAATCAAGAATTTCCTCTATATGTATACCAAATTGAATGTAAATAAGCTTTGAGATATTAGTATATAAATTTTTTTAAAAAAAACAAATGTAATACACTTTAAAGTAATAAGCAAATTATTTTTTGGAACTCTTACAGATTAACTTTTTTGGGACAGGTGTGTCACATATACATCAGGAACAAGTTAAAATAAGTTACACTTGTAGGTTAAGAAAAAATTTATCCAACATACACACTTGAGCTCATTATATAGATCAGATACATTACTTTTAAACATACATTACTTAACCCTTAAATCTATATTGTTGCCAATTGTCTACATTCCAGTTCCCCTTAATTTTATTCAAAAACACGAGAGTACATTTCTGATCATATATTGATAACCATAGACAATATATCATGGGTGAAAGAAAAAACTTAACATTAATTTAGGTGGGTAAGTTTTTGACACATTTGAATGTGGTCAATGATAAAGTTCAGTGTATTACTAGGAGAGATATTTTCTATGTTCGAGTTTCCAGTAAAAAAAAGTGATATCTAATTGAAAAAAAATAACCTCATCTATCGTCAGGAAAGCTATCAGTGTTTGACATTGCATTTAAAAATTTTATTGGATATATGCCCAATTTTTAAGTACTGTACATTGCCAAAAGTCTACAAACAACTTTTTCAAAATAAATACTCCATATTATTTTTTGGACATTTTTTTAATTTTTTTTTACATTAACTATTACTATATTCCTATAAAAAATTATTTTATATAATTTTTAAAAAATCATGCATTTAAGGGTTAAACACCTGGAGGCAAAAATAAACAAAATTACTGTGATCAAAGATTAAAGCAAATGACAAGACAGGTTGAAATTTTCTGGATAGCAAGCATGAGAACTAGAATAAAAGGGATTTGATTTTCAATAAAGGCAAAGCAGAAAATTCAGTAGATAGTCTTCAAACATGTTCTGGGGCTTATTTTCTACTCTTTTGATGGGCTTTCAATTTGGAACACTTGTTGGAACATGACCAACATTAGCACAGCATATTTTCTGAGACCTATACAGAATTTAACAGTACAGCACTTTTCTATGAAACATTGCAATTTCAAGATTTTGCCGAATAGGAAAGGGTCTAATAAAGAAGAATACAAACTTCCAGGAAATTTGTATTCAACTAATACTAGGTGCACTTTGAAGCTGGCTTTTTTCTCCAACAAATGCGCCTAGAGTTGGCACACCATAATGTACAGTTGCACCAAAGAAAAATAGATCTCATTACTTTTTATACAGGCCTTGTATATGAATTTATGCTTAACTGAAAAATTTTCTTTTAAATTTTATTTCAGCCCAGTAATACAAACAAATAATGAGGAGGTTTATATTTTAAAAAACCCATGTTTAACACTCTAATGTTAACCAAAAGGCTAAAAGTTTGCTTATGTATTACCCCATGGCTATTTTATTTAGTCCAATACTGTCTTGCCCCTTGTGTTTTCTTTTTAGTTAGACTTCTAGTAAATTTTTTTAATATTGGTTGTCTAATGTATTGTACACTCAATGTTCAAAGTAACTTATTGTGAATTTTTATTTTAAAGCAAATGGTTTACACAAAAAAAATTCATTTATTATTTGTTCTACTTGTATGCATTTACTATTAATATTTTATCTACTAATTATTGCAATTATTTGTAAATGAAGCTAATTAGTAACTTAAAAAATAATTTCATAAGTATATTTTATTGATATAAAATGTCAATAAAAATAAAGGATGAAATCCAGTGCTCTCAATAATAATGTTTACATGTAAATCAAGTCTTTTGGCACTAATAATACTAAACAACAAAACAAATCTCAATCTTAAACAAGTAATATAAAAAAAAAATTTAAGACAATTCCTATTTAGATCAAAAAAAAAAAATTTATTTTAGCTACGTTTTATTAAATAGTTACAATTAATATAATTATGTATATACATATGACAGAATTACAACATTAAGTGTTAATTAATTTTTATTAATTATCATTAAAGTATCGTATTGTCATCCAAAACAATTGTGTATAAAATTTCAGTTCAACTGAATGCTTTAAAATGTGAGAAAAAACCAAATGATACTACATGTAAATATGAAAATTAATCTCAATCACTGTGGGTGTGGAAGTCTAACTATTTTACAAACAAATGCATATTTTATATCACGTTAATCATTAACCTGTACAATATCTTTATCGATATTAAATATTCAACGTAATGAGAAAACATATACCTAAAGATAGTCACTTTTTTTTAATATGCAAAAAAAAATTCCATGTCTTTTATATTTGCAGTAAGAAAAACAAATTATGATAGCAATTCTCTTAACTCTTACGAAATGTTATACAAATAACCAAAGAATATATTTAAGAATCTTTATTTAAATCAACTCTTCATCTATTTGATTATAAGAAAATTGTATTTCAAGCAAAGAAGGACGAAAGTAAAAATTCAGCTGTGGTTTGAACTTCAGAAGAAATATTTAAAGGGGTTGTGACCCATTTTAATGACTCATTTTATAATCTTTAAATTATTACCCATAATTGGTTGATTGAGAGACATCTGTTGCATGCCCATGGAAAGATTATTCATATTCATTGCATTCATATTCACTCCTATAAGAGTGATGAAAAAAATTAAGATGCGCAATTACATGGAAATTAATATATAAACTCAAGATACATTTTAATCGTTATGCATCTATCTTAAGTTATATAAAATAGCCGCATTTGTTTTGTTCTTATATAACAATGAAAGTATTAAAAAAGATCATACACTTTATAACTTTTAAGATTCAGGAATAATTAGATATTAATAAAATTGTGAGTTGAAATTTAGAGTTAAAAATTTAAACATTTCAACAGTTTCTCAAACCAACCACTGTAAGTAACTAATTTAAAATATTTTGAAAAACATTCCTAATATACTACATAGAAATTTTATTTTACATATCTAATAATTGTCTTATTAAAAAAACGTAAGTTTTTAATTGATTAGAACCATAACTTTTAACTTCAATAATTTATACACACTCAGAATATTCCTCTTTCTGGCGGCAACTCAAAACTAGCAAAAGAAACTTGCATTTAGAAAATTAAAGAAAAAATACAAAGATTTTTAAACATTAATTTTTTCATGAGCATTCAGATCTACAATGCATTATACAAAAGTAGGAACACAACTTTGATTGGCAACATTAACACAGCTGAACATACATATACACTTTTGAGATATTCAAAATCCTAGTTTACAGTTTACAAATGAATAAATTTAGAGATTGACTAAAGCATCCTACAAATTTTCAAAATATGCTTTTTAAAAACACAAGAGCCCAAGTTACTATAAAAACCTGAAACAATTTTCAATTTCAATGATAAAATAGTGAGTAGAAAAGTATTTATAGCAGTTAAATAAAATATTCAATAATGGTAATATTTTTGTGAATGGAAAAAAAAAGCATGCAATATAAATACAGATTACTAGATCATCAATCCAATTAGTTATAAAAGGAGAGCTATTTGCAATAAAATTCTACTTTGGTACACCACTTGGTGATGGTAAATATGTTAAGGATGGCAGCAAAGCATGATTTTCAAATTAAGAAATCAATGCAAAATGAAACAAGACAATATCATCAAATTTTACAAAAAAGTACAAAGAAAAGGATCAAAAATAAAAAAGAACACTAACCCTCATACATATATTCTCTTTTCTGAAAACAGTTTAAGATTTAAAAAGGAAATTGTTTATGCCTTTAAATCATGACATAATTTGTAAAAAATCCTTGAGTTCTTTTTCCCTCTTCCTTTCACATAATTTCAGTTTAGCATTTAACAAAACGAAACGACATTGACAAAAGTTATACACAAGTTTTATCCCTTTTTATAACTCCAGCCTAGCTTAAAAAAAGTAAATGGAAATTTCTTCCATTATGACATTGTGAAGCTTTTTATGAAAATAATTTAGTTTTTCTCCTTTCTGATGAAAATTCCTGTTTAGTGTAAAAAGAAAAAAAAACAGATGTTAGACACTGTGCTTTTATGAGCAGAGAAAATTAATAAATTTTTGTATGACCTATAAGGTTATCAAAAATTATTGTTTACATTTTAATGAACTTATCTGCACTTTTTGTGCCAAATAATTTGTCACCAAGAGGTACACCAAAATAGGATTTAAATGTTATTTTTTGCTTTAATAAAAATTATAAATTATGCATGCATTTAGTACATAAGGATCAAAATATAAAACAGGAAGCAATGAGTTTTTGAGAGCGAGACACATACCAGCAAGTTGATTCATACTTGGAGCAGGTTGCTTGTCATATTTACTGGCAGGAGTTAAATTATCAACATTAATATTTACGGTACCTACAGCATCACTCCATGTATTTCTTGAAGTCTTTAAAAAAGAACAATTTCATTAAAATACAGAATTCCAAAGAGTACTTTAATTAAAAAAGAATAAATAAAAACATAAATTTACTCTAAAGTCTTGCAATGATGTATGAGCAGACACAGTGGAAGTAGTGGACATAACAGGTAGAGAAGAGGGCTAAAAATATAAATAATGCTTTCAAAATATAAATAAGCAATCAATTAGCAACTTTACTAAAATTAATTATACACAAATTCACCAAAATTAGACTACCAATTTTACCTATTTTTCAAGTTAGCTTTTTATATTACAGAAACCAGCTAATTAATATTAAAAAAAATTCTGTAGTGTTTATTATCTAAGCAAAATAATTTAAATTTACAATCTAACTTGAATTGCTTGAGGAAGAAGGGACCTATTATAACTAAAGAAACAGAATGCTCCTCTGAATTAAAACCTACTCAATATGTGCAGGATGTTTGGATTGGGAGGGAGTATCGGTAGCCTTCTGCTTTGTTCCATTCTCTATGCACTATTTTTTCACTACAATGTTTGTTTGCTTTTATTTAAATACTGCACAGTACCTCTGTAATATGAATTTCCTGCCTCACTGTTGATTATTTGTGAAATAATGGCAAAATCATAAATCTTGCTAAGTTTTGTATTCTTGTGCATTTTTAATATTTATAACTAAAAGTTTTAATTTCTACAAGTTATTGAGGAGGGTATACACATCACAACTGCACTCTAATAAAATATATATTTAAAAACTATTTGAATGAATAAATTTAAATTTTCTTAAATAAAAAAGATGAAATTTTTTACTTAAAAACAAGAAAAATTAATTTAAAAATACATAGGGCAAATCTTAACAATGGTAAATAATAAATTTTTTAAAAAAAAATAACTTGTAAACACAATTAAACGAACCTGATAAATATCATTTTTAACATACAGGTGCAAGTTCTATGAAGAATCATTTTTAAAAACCTTGGTTTCATAAATATTTTTAAAATTCATTTTAGTTACTACTTTTCATTATTTAAATATTCATTTTTCTAGTAATACAAATAATTTACTAGCTTGAAGTGAATAGATGAAATACTCAAAACAATGAATTTTTAAGAAAAATCAAACAAGGTACATTTATAATCAAAATAAGAACAAGATGCTTAAGTTTAAAAGAAATATACCATAAAAGAATGATCTTTTTAAAAAAATGACTTAGAAAAATAAATCTCAAAGATCTTTTTATTACTCTAAGTACAAAAAAAATTACAAGTAAAACTATTTAGTACAGAATTATTATGGAAAGAAAGCATTACCTAAAAATATAAGACAGAATTTATAAAACATTTGCAGATTGAAAAATTCCATAACTAAATAAATGACAAAATATATAAAACACATGAGTTTTTAATATTTAAGTTAACAGTAAAATGCCACTACTTACCTGGGAAAACATGCCATTGCCTACAAAAGTAACAGGATACACAACATTAGTAGCTCCTAAATTCCCCACAGGTTGTTGCATTAAAAGTGGAGCAGGCACTCTAGCAGCGAGAGGAACAGCTGGAATAGGAGGTACAACACCCACAGGTGTACCTAAAACTGGCTGATAAATATTTCCAACAGGAGATATTACCGGAGAAGGAGAAGCACTAAATGTCGGAGTCAGAGGAGAGGCAGCACCAACTGGTTGAAGAGGTGGAAGACTTGATGGTAAGGATTGAAATGCTGGCTGTGTAGAACCAATGTTTGAATCTAGGAAATTTAGAGACTCACTGCCTGAGGTTGAATTAGTAGCGGTAGGAGTCGTAAATGAAGCAAAATCAGCAAAACCATCTAATCTGGAGAGAAAAAAAAATTTAAAAAAGAGTACGAAAACCATGAAAGTAAAAAGGTAATGCATCAAACCTAATTTTTTAAAATATCCACAATACCACACTAGGTAAAGAACACTAACACAAGCAGCTTTTTTTATGTATATATTCACACATAATTATTGCAAAAAGGTTTATAATATTTTAATTCTGATATTGTGTTTTACATATATGCTTTAAAGCCCAATGGCTGAGTAGTAATTGTGTTGTGTTTCCATGCCACAGGTCAGGGGTTCAAACCCTAGGCTGGATGAGGTCAACTCTGCCCTTAAGCCTTTCAGTGAATACCAAGCTTGCTTGGGAACTAAACATTGGGGGTTTCACCTGACTGGAACATCTGCTCATGCATCTTAGTGCCCAAGGTCAAGAAAACTGCGATAGGCACAGTAGGCCTTGGCCCTCTATGGACTGTTGGGTAACAGAGTTTAGTTTATATGCTTTAAAATACCAATATAATTGAAATCTAAATATCTTAACATCAAATAACTA
The DNA here is from genome assembly GCA_019973955.1 of Trichonephila inaurata madagascariensis. Taxonomy (NCBI): domain Eukaryota; kingdom Metazoa; phylum Arthropoda; class Arachnida; order Araneae; family Nephilidae; genus Trichonephila; species Trichonephila inaurata. The sequence goes on along the minus strand of BMAV01000089.1, from coordinate 185,979 downwards.
AATATCAAGAATTATTAAGGAATTCATTATACAAGCCAAATAAAAACATACTTTAAGGTATGACAAATACAAGATCAAATTAATCTTAAGATACTATGCAGTGCATATGTAAAATTTTCAATAAATGCTTTTAAATGCTATTCAAATACTAAAATATTTTTAGAAAAACGTGATGCACATGCACATCAGGATGCAAAAACATATTAAAAAATGTGCGATAGATATACTTTTAATACAAAAGTATTGATAATTCAAGTGTGTGATCCTAGCAAATATAATTAAAGTTACTCTGGTGTGTAGTTTTAATAATTTTTTATACACGTGTTTTGAAATAATAGTGACACGTATTAATGCCACAGGATTGGCACAAAAACCTGAGAAAGGAATGAGCCACATCACATAAAAACATTTCATTTGGACAAAATCACACATTTCAAAAGCAAACCTTAAGAGCTGCTACACAGACAGTGAACCATTATTTTTTTTATTTCCAATTTAACTACAACTAAAAAAATATGGAGTACATAGCAGGCACAAAATTCAGGCATTGATGAAACCAAAAATAGTTGATACAGTCCCATATTCAAACAAACATTACCTGCAATTTTTTTTATTAAGGAATTTTTATAATAAAATGAATGAAACATTAAAGTATGCAGAAAATACATAATTGGAACTAATAAAAATAATTTTTCAATCAATTTAAAAGTAAATTACTGACTTAAAATAGCATTAGGCCTTTAAAAACTATTAAACATTTAAATCATGCTCACACTTTTTTTTTTTTTTTTTTTTTGAAAATAGAAATTAATACTTCAATGTGATAAAACTATGAAACAAAGATCTATTGCTCTAATAATTATTATGTAATAAATAATTATACAACTTTATCACACCAATCTGTTTCCATTTTTCTGACATATAATTTAGATTTAAAGATTATCAGATTTTCAAATAAACCTACTTGGGTTCTTCAGCACTTTTAAAACTTGTAAAATCTGCAAAATCTCCGTTAGCTGAATCTAAAAATAGTGAATTTTTTTTTAAGTCCAATCCTCATAAGATAAGAATTTTACAAAATATTTTAAAATTAAGTTTAAGACAAAATATAACTTTTTATTTGTTAATATTTTCAAAGTTAATAAATATTTGAGCTATGTTCATATTCAAATTATATAAATCATGGCTATTATGGATACTCTAAATTTTTTTTAATGTCAACTCTAAAATATAAATTTCCCTGGTAAAAATTTCAACATTATTAAAGATTGCAAACGAATTCTACGAAAAATTATCAACATATTTGAAAGATTTATTCTGAACAAAGAAATAAAATGTAAGTATAAAAGTTACTGGAAAACTTTTATAATCTGATTTTAAGAAATAGATACAAATTACTATTATATGCAATAATAAATTTAAATATATAACAAAATATTTATGCAATTTATAAGATATTAGAATTATAATTTACCTGTTGTATTATTATTATTATTAGGTGAAGAAATAGAAAGATCAGCAAAAAGATCAACTTCATTTTTGACTTCTTTTTTAGGAGATGTATCTATCAAATTTACAGCTTTCTCAGGAGAGGAGTTCTACAATATTACATTAATATAAGAACTTGAGATGTAAATTTTATACATTTCTAAGCAAAAGTGCAAATAAAAAGCAATATATTTTAAATAAATTTATGAACAAGATTATTACTAGATGTGCAAATAGATATACGGCATTGTATTAAACATACTTCAATACATTTAATCCAGCTGCAGTTTTGGATATATATTACGTACAAAAACAGTAATGATTAAACAAGTTTGAGTCATTTACAAACTGTCACAGGCAAAGTACATCAATTTTATAAAAAATGCCATTGTTCAGTTTTCAAATGGGAAAAAAATTCTACTCAAGATAGAGAGATGATTAACTCGACTTTAGGTGAGTATTATCTGAGTCATTCAACAGTAAAAACGTGGTTAGCAAGATTTCCTGATAGAATTTTTAGTTTTGAAGACAATTCACATCCAGGTTCAGTAGAAAATAAATTGAAGATGAAGAACTTCATGTTTTACTGGATGAAAATCCATATCAAACTGCAGAATAGTTATGAGTTACCAAGCAATATCACTTTGATTGCATACAATGTGAATGATACAGAAGGAAGGAAAATAGGTTCCTCATAAAATGATGAAAGTAATAAAAGCTGATGAGTTGGCATCTGCATGCATTTTTCTAGGTAAATAATAATTTTTTACTTGAAACCATTAGGGTGATGAAAAAAGATTGTGTAACAATCTTAAATCCCCAAAAGCATAGGTTGATCCAGACCAGCCATCAATATAAGTTGCAAAAACAAATATTTGTTCCAAAAAAGTGTTACTGTGTGTTTGGTGCAATTGAAAGGAGTCATCTATACATATAAATAAAAATGAAGTGTCTGTTTGTAATTTCAAATTAACAGCTTTTTTTACTAAATGTATTTAAAAGTATATATGGTACTTATATGAAAAAATCAATTTTTAAAATTTTTGTCTGTCTGTCTGTCTGTTCTGGCTAATCTCTGAAACGGTTGGACCAATTTTGACGAAACTTTCACTTGCAGATAGCTAATGTTATAAAGAATAACTTAGGCTAATTTTATTATAGAAAGAAAAAAAAAAATTAGGGTTCCGCGAAAATAAAATTAAAGCCAATGAAATGGTGAACAATATCCGTTTCTAATAGGGATTATTTATTTCAATAGGGATAATTTTATTTTGCAAGCTTTCTGTCTCAACGTTTTTAGCAGTTATATCAAACTTTTTTGTTTGATTAGGTTACTGACACTCTCAATATTTCCCATTCATGTGTGTGTGTGTGTCTGATCTTAATGATTTTAAGTCCTCACACCATTGACAGTGTCAAAGGTCATGCATCCCTCTTACCCCTTGCTTGCAGATTCTCGCTTCACCCTACTGTTATTAAGACCTGTTTTGAACTGTTGCATTCAACGTTTATCATCATTCCAATGATTTCATTCTCTCTCAAAAACACTGAGCAACATCAATTTTTCTATAACAATGACAGCATTTAAACTTAAATCAGGAAGTTTTTGTGTTTTACGTCATTTGACCTCACAAGGCTCCGCATTTAAATAGAGGTAAGCCAATTTCATACCTCTATTGTTTATTTCATTGCCAAACACTGCACAAAGCAGTCACAATAAATGTTAGTCTTGCAAGAGTGATTGCACAAGTGTGAGTGTGTGATGGGGGCTGTGATCGTAGAGCCAACAGGTTGCTTTATTTAGTCAAGTACGTAGGTAGTTGTTTCTAAAATAAATATTTTTAATTACTTTTAGGTGAAAAAGTGCACTTACACCCTTTAGCTATACCTAAAAGAAAATCAAATCTACTAATATATACAAATAAACAGAATTGAAGTGTGTTTGTAATTTGAATTTAACAGCTTTTTACTAAATGCATTTAAAAGTATATACGGTATTTATATCAAAAAAAAATCAAGTTTTTAAATTTTTGTCTGTCTATCTGTCTGTTTGTTCATGCTAATATCTGAAACAGCTAGACCTAATTTGACGGAACTTTTACTGGCAGATAGCTGATGTTACTAGGAGTAACTAATGCTACTTTTATTTTAGGGGGGGAAAAATAGGGTTCCGCAAAAACAAAATTAAAACCAATAAAACAATGAACAACATCCGATTCAAATAGGGATTATTTATTATTATTATTTTTTAGAGAGATTGTTCATTAAATTGAATATTGTATATAGAGAAATTATTCAATAAATTGAATATTGTATATAGAGAGATTGTTCAATAAATTGAATATTGTATATAGAGAGATTTAATATTAACGTATTACACATCCAGATAAAAATTATTTACACTACTTTAAGCGTTTATTACACAAAATTTGTAACAATGTGTTATTTTAGCTGAGCAGAAGAAGGTGTTTTCAAAAATCGACCCACAAGAGAGTTATGGGGGATTATAAATTTTTAAAAAGTCTTTTATCAGCTGTTATATCTACAGACTTAAAATTTAGCAAACATGGTTTTTTATTCAGCTGAGATATGCAAAAAGCTTTTCTTTTTTTTTAATTTACAATTTTCATAAAATTAACTCATTAAAAACTCCTTTACCCTTCAGTCTGTATTGTTTAATTTTTCAATTCACCCGTGCGAAGAATGGGTATACCAGCTAGCTTATTTTAAGTTCCTGGAACCTAATCAAACTGTAACAGCTGAACTTTCTAGGCCCAATTAATCAAATTAAGTGTTCTGTAACAAAAAATGACCATTTATGGGTTAAAGGAAGTGGAAACTGATAGTTGTATGACAACATTCATCCATATACAACAAAAAGAACCAATTAAGTCATCTTCGTAGGCTGGGAATTTATCCAGTATGGGGCATATTCTCCAGATTTGGCTCCTTCTGATTATCAATTACTTCAAGGTATTGTCATTATATTGGAAAGACCAGCAGTTTACAAGATTTGCTTTCTATTGCAAAGGCATTCATCATCTACCCAATAAATGATAAAAGACCATAGACTGCAAGGATGAATATTTTAATAGTTAATCTTTGTAACAAACACCTTTCTAATAAAGCTGAATTTGGCCTTAAAAACCAAATTTCTATATGCACACATAATTTAAAGCTTCATAAAAATATCCAGCATCTGCTAAAACACTGTAGAAACTGCACTATTGAAACCAATTAGAGAAAAACAGCTCTCTAATCAAAAATAAAAATAAATAAAATCACCATTTAAAAAGAAAAACTCAATATATTTTTGAATATTTCCAAAATATACAGTGTCAAAGAATTTTTTAATTTTGTACTAGAACTCCACCTATCATGTTATCTGTATAACCATGCCCACAAGATAAACCTCTCGACCATCTACTGCCAAAAGTTCTGCATATTTGTTTTAAATTAACTGAAATGACACACTCACTCAAAAAGTAACAATTTTTCATGTTGAGTTTAATACAAATCAAAGAGCTATGACTAAATTTTGCCCAAAAATTAAGAAAAATGCCATGAAAGCATTAATTCCTGTAAAAAAATTTACAGTGATTTAAGTTTAAGTACATCAAATGTTTTCTTGTAGCAAAAACATGCTTTGAATGGAAAAGACACACTAAATGATAAGCACATAAGACTAAGAGCATCCAGAACACCTAGGATTCAAGAAAGAATTGAGTGATTTCATAGTAAACAATAGCTGTATGTACTAATAATGAAGGATGAGTAAAAAAAGAAACAATCCAACCAATTCTGCATAAAAATTTAGGCAAAACAAAAAGCTGCGCTAAATTTTTCCTACACATTTCAACTCAGAGAAATGAACACCCTACCAAAAACATTTCAATCATTGAAAATGATCCAAATTTCTTGAAATTGATAATTACAGGTAATGAAAGATGTTTTAGAATGATCCCAAAATAAAAACAATGTGCAGAATAGTAGCCGAAATCTTATAACAAGCCAAAGAACATTATGAGTTCAATTCAATATCAAAACACAATGCTCATTACATTCTTCAATAATAAAGGTATTACCCACACAAAGAGTTTATTCCAACTGAATAAACAATTACTAGAATGGCTAGAATTCAATGTATTCATCCGGAATATTGGTAAATGTTCAGAATTCTACCTTTGATCCAAATTGTAACGCTTTAATTCCAATTACAGTATAAAATGGAAAGATTATTACATAGAATAAAATATAAAGAGAACACACCTTTTAAACTGTACTTGCAAAAAAATTGAATACTGGTAATGAAATTGTTTGTAGTTAATTACAATTATTCACTTATAATCATGAAGCAGTATAGGAAAATGTACAGATAATGGACTAAGCAGTGAGCAACAATTTACAGGTAAAATATATATTCTTGATGAAAATTAAGAAATTAAAATTTCATTAGATAATGCTTGAAGTATCATGCATTTGTTTTACCTAAACAGAACATACAAGCCTATTGTACCAATTATAGCATCAAAAATTCTTTAACAATAAAATCAATTTTATAATTCAAAAAAAAAATAAACATACTTATTTACATTTTGACTGTTTCAATAACACATTTTTCACATAATTGTTTAAATTTAAATTTAATTTTATGATACATTTTTATCTAAAAGAATTACTTTTTGAATTAGTAATGTATAACAAACATATTAATTGACCAAAAAAATATAACTTACAGTTGAATTGTTATCTTTTCCAAAATTAGCTGCAGCACCCATGTCAATTTTTCGATTACCCTTTGAAACAGTTTTGTTCTCATTCAATCTATTTGCTCTTGTATTTTTAGCTTCATGAGCTTCAATATCATCATCTTTATATTCACCTCTATCATCATTTTCAGATCTATGATCTTCATCATTACTGAAATACGTGAGAAAATGACAAAATCATTCACATACAAACTCACAAACTTGCAAACAAAAAAATAGAAAACATATTAACACTATACTATTAAATATTATAGATAGATACAATTTTAAAAACATGCTGAATAAGCAAACTAACCTCTGTTCGGGTGAGTCTTCAAAGCTCCGACTTCTTGAAAGATCAAAGCGTGGCAATCTTGATTTAAAAGAATCTTCTAAATCATTAACAGGACGATCAAACGAACTTCCACCTCCAAATTTTCCACTACATCAAATATTTCATTTTATATAACATTAAATATGTATCATATAATATATATATATATATTTAAAAATTAAAAGAATGCTAAAAACTATTATAACAATGTTCCCATATTTTGAGTTCAAATAAATAAAAATAGAGAAAAAAATGTCTGAAAATGTAATCTGAAAAAGTGATTTTTCAAATAATCTACATAACAGATCTATAATGACACAAGGACTCAAACGCAGGACTTGACAGAAAGAATGCTAGCCCCAAGTTCATGACCATTACCACTCAGCTATTATGGCCGTAAGAAATTCAGATATTAGTTTTTTGCCGAATATGATTTTAATATCACAGAATACTAAAAACTAGTTTGTTTTGCTCTTATCAATCTTTAAACCTCCCATATTATTAAATATAATTACAAATAGTTAATTATTAATCCAAATGTGATGATAAAGAAATAAAACATTTCCTACATGTAAACTATAATGAAATGAAAGAACAACAAAGTTAAATATATACAAATACTGTCATAATATAGATCATCCAAAAGAATTCTCATGTTGAAACTGTTTTGTTCTACATGTCACAAGTTTTTGCTACAGATCTGATTAGTTAAATTGAATCACAACATCTGAATCTCATAATTATGACTGATTGGTTTAAATTAATATTAGTATAGTCTACAGCTATAAGATAACTATTGTGTGTAATAGATATCATATCTTAATCAGATAACTAGGATAAAATTCCTTCCATTATATTCCATGTCTTGCTAACAAAGAGTTTCAAGACTCAGTTGAAATTAGCATATAAAAATCGGTAAAATCCTAGGAGAGCCCACACCCTGGGCGACAAAACGAAAAAAGCGCCAAGCCAGAACGAGATGGCGCCAAGCGAAACCGACAATGGCGGCAAGCGAATACAGAGAAATTAGGTGGATGTATAATGAAAATATATGTAAACACTACAGAAATTAAGCATTTAAGATAAAAAAATATATATAAAAACAGCACTTATTTTCTTACTGCTGATCTTTTCCGAATGGAGGGTACAGCGTAACGACTGATTTTAAAAAGTCTTGAAGGTCTCATCGCTAAGTGAATGATCGTGTGAGCACCGCCATTTTTATTCTGCGAGGTAATGGTCGAACATATCTTCGTGGCTGGTGCAATTTCAAGAAAGCGTTATTGTAATGACCATGTTACATCATGCCGATCGTTACATTTAGGACATTCATAACTCTAAGCAATAAATCCTTCCTTCATATGCACTATTCAATTAATTCTTTCTAACCTTTCGTATTCAACAAAGTAAAAAATTCTAAGATATATTCCTTCACACACGCAACCATTCCAGCCCGGTTCCCCAAAACAAAATGAAATTCAAAATGCCCGCCAACAAAATACGAAATTTCCAGAAATAGGTTTACTATATCTAGTGTATCAAAGTAGGGTTACCAAGATGGCACAATTATCGCCAACCCAAAATAATTCACGCCAAGGGTGTGGGCTCTCCTAGGACTGAACCCAAAAATCTCTATACTCCATGATATTATAATAAAACCAAAATTCAAACCTACAATTTGACTTGAACATCAGTGATCATGGAGTTCATAACCATAACCAGAGACCTTTAATAGCCTTTATAATTACAAATTATAGTCTAATACAAGGATGTTGACTGAACTGGTACTTTTACAATTTCATATGCATATTACTGCAAAATTTTCAGACCTACTTGTGTTTAATACAATTCTAGTTTTAATCAGTTATGCCGGAGGTTGTTAAGTATAATCGCAGAATTAAAACACTTAATAACCTCTGGTAAATTCAAGAAAAGTAACCTTTGAGTATATAAAAGGAATAAAAATAACCTGGCCCTTCAGTCACATTTCAGGTCAAACAATTTGTAGATCAAAAAAGTTGTTACACTTCTGAAACACATTAAATACATTTAAATTTAATCCACTTGTAAATAAGCTATGCCGCAGATTCAAATAAAAGATATTGCTTTGACCTAAAATAACCAAGAGCTATTGAAATAACTACAAGACAATGAATTAGATTTTAATAAATTAAAAATTTTATAAATAATTCAACTTAAAAATTACATTGTTGATATTAAAAAAAAGAATATTTAAGTGAAGTATTCCACATACATTACACATATGTAGTGAAATTTACCTAAATCCCATTGATTCAGATGACATTCCAATATATTTGTCTTTAGCTTTTTTGGCTTTCTTTCTTTCTTCACGTAATTTATCATCGTCTTGAATAAATTCGATAAGATCTCTAGTTCTTTGACGTACTACAAGAAAATAATGTATTTGTCAAGATAAAAGAAAATACGGAGACATACATTAAAATTCAAAAATAAAATCTGCCGGCAAAAAAATTACATAACATAAATATTTTTTTTATATCTTAAAAAAACTTTAACTTTTCTCATCACATACTAACACCCCTACTAAATTTTATATTACTTCCTATGAAATAAGATATTTATGAAGAACTAAATTGGAAGCAAACATTTAAGTCAGCTGTACATAAAAATGCATAATCATTGCCATAAATAAACCAGCTTTGTTATATTTAATAAGAGGGAAAAATCTAGTTTCAGTATCAAAATATTTCCTTCAAATGAAAAAAAAAAATGATCTCCCTATTTTAAAAATTATCAAATAAAATACTGAATCATCATAAAAAATTACTGCTGACTCAGCTAAAATTTATTATTAAAAAAAGTCACATTTTAGGAACTTTTTTAATAGAAAAATCATTTTTTACAAAAAAGTGCAAATTTCTTACGAGTGCAATTTTTCTACAGGGGCCCCTACATATGTAAGCAAAAAATCATAAAATGTTAACTAAGGGGGCTCCAAAAAGAGCCTCCAAGGAATTTTGATACAGGGCCCCACTCAAGACTAGCTATGCCAGTGAATACTAGGTAAGATCTTTTCGTTGAAATATTGAAGAAAATCTACCAATAAGATTGCTTAAAAAACATACTTTTATCGCACACAGAAAGGTAAATTTACCATTAATGCACTATAAAAATGTTCTTAATATAGAAAAACAATCAAAGCATTTACTCATATACTCTTTCTAAATAGAAGCTAGCTCACTAATCGCAACAGATGTTTTAGTCTTTCCTCATCTATACTGCTTAGCAATATCAGTACTTGGACTACAAGAAAATATATAAAAAGTACTTAAGCCCTTATTAGATTAACTAAACATCATCTTTGAAAAAAGAGGATCCAATTTAGAGAAACTGCTGTTTGCCATTTTTTTTTTTTTGCTACATGCTCTGGAGTTTTCACATGACAGGCAATGTCATATTGGTCACTGTTATAAATCCATGTTAACAGGACATATGTCTCAAAATGCATGTTTTCTTCCTTCAGAGGATGCATATATACAATCCAATTCCTTTTAATAAGATTCTTTATATACTTGAAAGTATATTTTGACTTAGTTAAAAACTCATTGTGGTTAATAAAACAATAGATGAAAATAAATTGTTTACTCATATGAATCAATGAATACAAATGTGGGCAAAGTACAAAATGAATTGAGTTACAGTACCCTGCTTTAGACAAAGAAAAATAAAAATGCCACACATATGAATCATTAGGAATCAATAAATGAAATATAATAAGCAGAAGAAAGGACAACCTTCATGATTTTTTTTAAAAACTTAACACGAACAAGTTCTAAGGTTTTCATTTACTTATTTATTGAATATAAAAGAAGCAACAAGGTAGAATATTGTCAGTCGATGGTAGAAATTTTTTGGAAAATGTGTAAAAATGAGCAATCTAGCCATAAAAGTGTAATGAAAGACTGAAAAGCATAGAAATTGACAGGTGTGTTCTTGTACATTTTATACTGTCAACCATTCTGCCAAATAAAAACTGCTGCCAAGTGACTTAAAAAAACTAAATGCATTCTTTTGAATATGATGAATGATTATAGGCCAACAAAATAGTTGACTTGTGTCTTACAGAGGCCAGTCATTTTGGGAATATGTTCAAGATTAATAGGATAACATACAAGTACTTAAAATAGAAAATAAGAAAAGAACAACCTACCATTTATACCTTGATCTCGACCAAATTCATCAATATGACTGTAATTTTCAAGGCTACGCAAATCATATATATGCTCTCTTGCACTTGTAACAACTCTTTCGGAACCATTTCGAACTAAATAGCCTAATAACAATAGAGACTGGAAAGAGATACTTCTATAAAACAAAGTTATAACAAAGGAATTTCATGAAATTTTTAAAATTAACACAGAAAAGTCATAGGCCACAATTTTTGACATTTTGATGTTAACCCCTTAAGTTCCATGGGCGTGTATACACCTCCTGCTGAGCTGGTGCTTTTAGTGCCACAGATGTGTATACTCGTCCTTTCAAGGCAGAACTTTTTGTATTGTGCTGCTGTGTTTAAAAGTAGTCCCATGGCTTTGGAATGTAATAAAATGATATTGACAGTACAACTGAAGCATTTACTTATTTCGAAGAAAAGGTGGGGAAAGAATGTGAAAGGATATATTCCAGGAACAATGAAATTCGTAGCTAAGCAGTTTTTCTTGTTTTTGCTCTTTCATTTGAGTGTGCTCTTTTCTATTCTTCATTTGCTGTCATTTTCATTTACCAAGTGTAATAGGAGCTTTTTAATTTTTTTTATACGAATACACTGAATGTGATACTAGTTTATGTGTTCAACCATGTTTCAGGATATATCTCAGAAGAGATGTTATAATTTATTTTTTATTATATTGTTGACTCTACAGAGATTATTTTTTTATTTCATTTTATTATTTTATCCTTTTCTTTTCTAAAGTGAAAATAAACAATTTTTAAAAGGAAAAACATGCCTTTTCCTTTCCCCCAATAAATCACGTAACAATGCGTGCCTGCGGGAAAAACGGTGGTACTGTGAGGGTAATTTCAGAAACATTTCCTTAGCATTTAAGGAGTTAACTATATGCCAGTAATTAATTGCCTAAGATGTTATGATTTATAGCAACTTGTTTTATTTAGAAGAAAAAACAGGTTGCAAAAGAAAGCAATAAAATGATGCCTCCTAAGGACAATATTGCTGAATATATCCTGGGACTAACAAAAATTTGCTGAAATTGACCAAAGATCATCAATGGCATGCAATTAATATGAAAGTATCTAATTTTTAGTAATCCAGTAAAAAGGGAATAGATCTAGATCACCTAGCTTCTGGTCTATAAACAGGCACATATACCAAATGATTTATTAAAATTTGAAATGAAAGTTACAATGCAGAAGATATATTTTTTAAAAGTAATATTGATCTATTTTATGAAAATATACCTATAATATATACTATGTAATATAAATTAAATAGTTATAAAATACAAGAGATTTTTTTATTCCCAAATATTTTGGAAACTTACTTGAATTTATTAAAATACAACTTTCTTCTGCAGAAAGAATAATTTGTCAAGAATTTGCAGGAAACAATTTGTAATCATCAAATTTTATAATATAGATGCATCAATAAATAATTAAAATAAAACCACATATTTTTAAAATTTATAGGATGTCAATTCACCTAAAAATGTAAATATGATGAAATATGAAAAGTTATGATTATAATTTAAAATGATTTTATTACTTTTAAATATTTTGTTAAAAATTTACAACTTTAAAATTTGATGAAAAGAACGTGAAAGATATTTCAGTTTACATTACGTATTAAATGAAAGTTTAATGAATATTAAGAAAAAAAATTTTATGGAACATTTAGTAAACATTACCTTATATATCCTTCGCCAATTTCTTTTATCGTGAAGCATTCGTTTCCACAACATACCCATTACTTCAGGAAAATGTTCATATGTAAAAGTACTCTGTGCAATTTCTTGCATCAACTGCCCTGTTGGACCCCAAGCATCATCATTAGTTGCTTCCCGAACTTTAGCTTCAACTTCAGTATAGTTCATAACAACATTGGTTCTATTTGATGAAAATTAAAACATTTAACAAGTTACAATTATTTAAAGAAATTTAAAAATACTTGAAATTCATAATTTTTTGCATTTTAAGTTACAATAATTAACATAAAAATATACAGTAGAAAAACAAATTTCTTAATTGAAATAATTTAATTTTGCTATTTTTTACTTTGCATCTCTAACAAAAACAATTCATAATTCAAAATAAATTACTCAAAACAACTAATAAAACAGAAAAATCTTGATATTTATTTCTTTATTTTTGACATGGTTTCATAATTTACAATGATGAAACAATTTCTTAACATGGAAACTATTTTGTGCAAGTTTAAAATACCATAAAATTGTTTTAAAGTCTTCCGTGACATAATGGCATAATAAAAATTTCTAATATAAAATATTTGGCACCAAACCAGGGGGTTAAGCTATGATCTAACCATTTAAATTAATCAAAAGCTATAATGGCATTAAATTTCATCTTCGGTATTGCATACTAAATCCAAAACCTTATTTCTTGTGAAACCTGAGATAAATATTAGAAGCTTTACTTCATTATGAACATGATAATATAAAAGACTCATGGATATATATAAAATAAAGATACGTTACTAATGATTATATAAAAATTATATGCTTGGTGTATGTCATTATGTAGAAATCTTTTCTTCAAAACTAAATACATGCCAGTAGCAAAAAGAATACATAAATACTCATATACCAACTTTAAGATATGAATGTTTACATTCGTTTTAACGATTATTATTCATGTAACATGTTATAAAATGTTTACAAAGTTGAACCAAACGATTTCGCAATCACAAAATTTATTTCAGAAAATCCTCCGCGTATGTGTCAAAGAATATCAAATCCATATCCCTTTTTCAATGCTTCAATACTGAAGATGCGATTTTAAAATGCTTACACAAAATATTTGAATTGCAGAACATTCCAATGTGAAAACATCAAAGTGACAACATATTACGCGTAATCGAAGTATATGAACGTTAAGATACAGATATGGTGAAAACATCGTTCGCAGCACGTTAGAAAAAGATTTGACCAGACACACGAAAAACCCATAAAAATCACTTAAAAAAAACAAGGAAATATTCTTACACTTTCTCTTGGATTTCTCTTAACTTCCACATGTTTTCTGGACGGAGGTCACATACAAAGTTAAAAATAAAATGTATCACAGAACTTCAATGAAAACACACAATGAACAAACAAAACTGACTATGTTTATAATATATATTACGGTTGAAATCACTGCTAGGTCACCAATTCAGACATGACACATATTTTGTTAGAAAACCTGCCCACTACTTCACTAGAAATGCTGTATACTGCCAAACTACATCTGATAAACTTTGATCAGAAAAGTAAAACCGGAACTCTGTTTCACAACTAATCTCGATCCCAGTTACAGGATTGCGTCGATCAAATCCATGTGTTAATAATCAAAATGATGGTGTGGTCATCCAGTGTTATTTCTGTAAGAACAATATGGCAACGAAAGCAGTGGCGGAAAATTCGATTTATTTTTATTTCTATCTTATAAGTTTCGAATTGTAAGTTTTATTCACACTGTGCATTTATTGCAGTATGTTTTGAAGTACATTTTTCCTTCATATAGTATGAACTTTTTGCGAAGAATTTTATTTCTGTGATAACACGAGATATTCAGTTTTATATTTTATACATACAAAAATGGATCATTTAGTTTACAAACGCCTTAGACCTGAAGATGCTATTGATGTTCCCCTGGCAGAAATAGATCCTAAAGTTTCTGGCGATGTATGTGTAATTAAGTAACTATAATATTGGATTTCATGTCGTGATCTTTTTTATTTTATAAATAAGTGTAATTTAGTGTTCAGTTCAAAGTCAGAAGCGCATACACATTTACATAATTTAAGGAAAATTTTTATAAAATGCCGGAATTGAAAAAAAAAACTAAAACTTAAATAATATTAATAATAAAGTTCATTGTTAAAATCCAAGTTTAGTTCACACTTTTGGTAACAAGACTGAAAAATTGACCTGCAGCTCATTTTTCTGTATTGAATTTTTGTCCAACATAACAATAATTTCAAAAGTTGGTTATAATTAAAGGAGTGCAATAAAATAGAATCAGACCAAATCGGTAGCATCATTTAAATTTGTTCAGTTCTTTAATACTTGCTAAAAGTTTTTCTTTTAAAAAGTATCAAAAAATTGAAAAAAAATATTAGAATAAGACTCAGCAATGAATATAAAATCAAAAATATTTTAGATTTTCCGTATTTCTTCAGAAACATGTAAAATTTTTGCAGTTTCTACAAATTTGAGACAAAATGCTAGCTTACTTCACATTTTTGTCATTGGGGAGGATAATGCCAATAGCTTATTACAAATTGGAATTCTATCCAATATGATAATAATAATTTTCCCAGTTGTAGGATGTTCTAAAGTTACTCAGATTCTTAAACTGATTCTTATATTGGTGATAAATAAATATTTGCATTTAAATAAGAATGGTACTTACGTATTATCGCAACCTATTGGCAACATTGTATGAAAGGAAGCACATGGATGCCAATTCAGCGCATACAACATATAGGGAATCAGTGTTGCCAACTTGGCGAGTTATTAATACAGTGGCGATTCTTACTATAAAAAGAAGTACCATAAGAACTAATCAATTTTTACTGTTAATCTTTTTTTAAAGAAATTTTTTTTTTATGCTTTATAAAAATAATTTTGAACTAATAAAGCAAATCATATATATTAATTGAAAAAAATTACTAGCGTGAAAGATGAGAAAATTTATGCATATAAATTACCCTATATAAGAAGAAATAATGAATCTCAGAACTTTAATGAAGGAAATGATATTTCTAGTGATGGAAGTGAAATTGTTGCTCTCAGGAAAAATAATTGTGGAAAAGTTATTGTTTTCAAAATATTCAGACAAAGAATTTGAATGTAGTGCCTTGAATACAGGTGAATGAGATCCTCGAGACATAATGTATGTAGAACCCTTTCTGGTATACAAAAAACAGCCAGTAATCCAGACATTTTTCTTTTAAATTCTTCTAAAGCATGTCCAGAAACCAAGAAAGGCAGAGAACATTCAACCCATCCATTAATTGTTAATAATTTAAGAGAACTAAAGTATAATGTTAATTGATTACTAAATAAACTCAAACTCAGAGGCATAACAGCCCATGAGGATCAGAGCCTACTGTGCCCATCCCAGTATAGGTGACCATTGGGTGCTGAGGTACATGAGCAGATATCCTGATCAGGTGGTCAGTCTGAGCGAGTTCCGGTGACTAAATAAAAAATAACTTACAAAAAAAATTTTTTTTTCTTATCCTCAAGTCTGCCTTAATTTAAATTTTGTAAAACTGATAATAATTTTTGAGTTCTTGGAATTTTTAAAAATGGATCGCCAATAAAAACTGGGTGTCTCAAAAATTTCATAGTATAATACTTTCTGTTCAACTCTTTTAGGAGATATTTGGCAATTAATAGATTTTTTGGTACTTACTTATCACAAAAATCACCAACACTATTAATAACTCACCAAGTTGGCAACCTCTGAATTGGCATCCATCTGCTTCATTTCATACAATGTTGCCAATAGGTTGTGATAATACTTTACCGAATTTTTGTTTATTCAAAGAGCATTTTGGTTCAGTCCTAGGAGAGCCCACACTTTTGGCGCGAATTATTTTGGTTGGTGATAATTGTGCCATCTTGGTAACCCTTCTTTGATACACTAGATAAGGTAAACCTAACTATTTCTGGAATTTTCGTATTTTGTCGTGCGGGCATTTCGAATTTCATTTTGTTATTGGACACCAGGCTAGAAGTATGGCTGCGTGTGTGAGTGAATATACCTTAGAATTTTTTAATTTGTTGAATGTGAAAGTTAAGAAAGAATTGATTGAATGGTGTATGAAGGAAGGATTGATTGCTTCGAGTTATGAATGTCCTAAATGTAATGAGCGAATGGGATTATACAAACGAAAGAGTGCAGTTTTGGATGGATTTGAATGGAGAATATACATGTTGGCGCTCACACGATCATTCGCTTAACGATTAGACCTTAAGGACTTTTTAAAAATCTATTATGCTGTACCCTCCACTTGGAAAAGATCACTAGTAAGAAAGTAAGTACTGTTTTTATATTATTTATCTCTAATGTTTAATTTCAGTATTGTTTACATATATTTTCATTACGCATCCACCTTATCCCACTATATTCACTTGCCGCCATTGTCGTTTTTGCTTGGCGCCATCTCGTTCTGGCTTGGCGTTTATTTCAGTTTGTCACCAATGGTGTGGGCTCTCCTAGGATTTTACCCCTGTAATGGTTTCTCTTGAATTTCTTATGGACTAATTATTTAATTCAAGGGAAATTTGAAACATAACTGATTTATACAAATTCTACAAAGAAAATTAGACATGAATGGAAAGGGAGAGGATAAGAAGTGTATTAATAAATTAATTAATCCATTAGCAATATATATTTTTGTTCCTTTTGAACCACTAATATGTATAACAATTATGTTCATTTGTGATGAGGAGTACAAAAATGAAAAGTATCTCTTTTTAAATATTTTTTGCAAAAAGTATTAAATTGACTTCACGTTATATTGATTACTCATTCAATGTATGTATTGCTTAGTAAATATATTGATAATTTTATATTTTAAATTTCCTAGTTTAATTTTATAGATATATATACTAATTGTAATTATTTCAGTTGTTTTCTGTTAAAACCTTATCATTTGACTTTTTTATTTGTCTTCTAGGCATCATTAGTTCAATACCCCTCCTTTCTTGGCTGTGACAACATTGTGAACTTTGATAAAAACTTATTAACAGAAAGAAAATAAATAATGTTGGCTGCATTATTTTTACTGTGTATTTTTGGAGAAATCTCATGAAATAGCTATTTGTTGCTGATCCCTATCATTCCATGTGTACTTTTTGGCAACAATTGTAAAAAATATTGTAAATATAACCATTAAATTATCCAATTGTAAGGTCTAGTTTAAATCTTTCAGTTTGCAAACTGGCAATGCTTATACTTAGCAGCTTGTAAAATATTTAACTTTACAGTAAATTCTATTGTAGTGATTTCTTGTTTCACTCACTAAATGCCATGCCCATATGTTGAGTACTTAGAGTAATGAAGATTGACTAAATAAATGTCAAAAAAACCACTTCATATTGATGTATAAATTTTGAAATATAGATTGATGACACATCCCTTTCATTCCAAGCAGAAATGTTCTATGCTATACAGAATGACATTTTTAATTTAATGTTTGATTTTTAATATTACATTATTTTTTTACAGCAACTGTTTTTCTTTATTTTATGTTTGAAGCATTTAAGATGCTACTAATATTGCTTTTCTTTTTTGGTGTTGCATTTTTCTATATATAATAATTCCCTTCCTGTCGACTCAGTGGCTTAGAGCAGTGGTATCCAACCCCCAGTCGATGGATCAAATACTACCGGTCCGCACAAGAAACATTAAATTATTTCCCTTCTATTTACTGTGTTATATTTTTCTTGGGTTCGGGCTACTTTTTGTGAAAATCACTTTGTATTTCTTGTTAAATCACTTTATATTCATTTTTTGATGTAGCTTTATTTTATTCTAAAGTCACAATTAAATTAAAATTATTAAATCAAAACAGTCTAAAATATAAACAATCAATGTCCTCCACCTCAGAGGGCTGCAGTAAAATTAACAAACGTTGAACGGTCCGTGGTGATAAAAAGGTTGGGGAACACCAACTTAGAGGTATCATGCTCATCTCATAAGCCAAAAGTTGCGGGTTCGATCCCAACTAAAGATTAGGTAGATTTTCTGGATGTGAGAATCGTAGGATTCATGTCATATGATTATGTGACATGTAAAAGATCCCTTGAGTATAAATTTGGTTATGATATACTCTCAGCAAAATTAAACCACCGCAACATTTAACATCTGACAAGTGCTTAAATTGAATAAATTCATGCTTCAAAAATTTGATAGCAGAAGCTGCAACTAGATGTGTTGCCACCTACAAAATAACCCTCACATTTGGGGACTTGATGTGTCTGCAAAGGCTTAGCTGCCAAAATGCAGCCTATTTGAAAGAAAAAAAAATATTAAGACCTTTCTTTCCTCTCTCTTCTGTCTTCATTTTAAAGACAATTGTAGAATTGATACCAATTGAAATTAACAAAATTTTATCAATAGAAATTAAGTGAAAAGAAGGGACAAGTTAAATATAAACAAAATGTTAGGAACCAATGTGTTGTATCAGGCCAAAAGCATGGGCAAAGAAATAAGGCAAATGATATGGCTATAACAGAAAAGTACCATATATTTTATTTACTGTGATATTTTGACTTTTTATTTTTATTTTTAGACATTTTGTATTGCAACCGAAACTTGGGGCCAAATATTTATACACAGGTTTAACTGTGCACCCTCATTTTATTTGTTTCATCCATACAGTCCAATTCGACGATCAGCTATTGCATTCACAACTCATTTGTATCCTTTTAGCAACAGTACTTAGGATAGTTGTAAAATTAAATGTTGAATGGAATTCATTTTTTCTTTTTGTTAATACTTCTAAAATTAATGTGCATTTATTATTCATTACTTATCATTTTTAGTATTTTTTCATCCAATACATTTTGATGTAATATTTCTTTAAAATTATTTATCATAAATTAGAGGTACTGATATAAACAAAACATTTTATGATTGATGAATTAAATATTTACTAAGTACAATATTTTCAGAATAATTGTGTTTGTCCATAACAGTTTTATCATTTAAAAAAAGATGCTGTGCAAGGAATTCCTTATATAGCATCAGCTTATATAGATTACACTGGAAATAAATGGGTACTTACATGTTATCACAACCCTATTGGCAACTTTATATTAAATGAGGCACATGGTTGCCAGTTCAGTGCATATGACACATGTGAAATCGGGGTTGCCAACTTAGTGAGTTTTCTTGAACATTGGCATTGCTGCAAGGGTACGTAAGTACCAAATCATGTTTTGAAATTGAAACATGTAAAAAAAATGTTAACAAGAATTTGTTTTCAACCAATTTAAAAGTATTTATAAACATATATTTCTTCGTACCACTTATGTGTTATAGCAATATAAGCAAAAAAAGTTAAGCATATAAGAGTATAAAATAGTCTTTTGGTTAATGCGAGAGTAATCAAAATAAAATTGATTAGTTTTCTGCTTTTTAAACTACAATTTCTTTAAAAAGACTTTCTAAGATTAGGAAAGATTTCCATACATTTCAGAACAAAAGAGAAATTTAAGTTTAAGGAAAATTGGAATCCTTAATAGTTGAAGTTTTAATTTTGGCAGGGAAGAGATAGTTAATTTTGTTAATCACACAAAGAAAGTAATATGACAGTTCCAGAAATTGGAACAATTATCTGTATTTTAATTCCTTTTCTTTAAATACTGAATTGGTTAGGAATATGCATTGAAACTGGTAAAAAGACTGGGGGAAAATAAGTATATTTTTTATTTGTTAATATAAATCAGAGTATAATCATAATTCTATTTATAGGTAAATTTTAAGTAGCTACTATGTAAAAATGTCGAATCTAGCTAATGAGATAATAAATAATAGAAATTTTCTAGTGAAGGAATAATTTTCATTTCAAATGGGCTCAATTCATGACGTCTCATGATAAAGACAAACACATGTTCTCCATTAAATTCAAAACAAACATTAAATGAATTGTACTTGTTGTTCTATTTGTAATAACTCAGATAAAATTTAAAATTTCATGTTTGGGTAAAGATATTTAAATGTTAGGGAAAAAGATTTTTTTAAATTAAAAAAAAATCATATTTTATGTTTATACTTTTAAATAAAATGCATTTTGTATGCATATGTACTTTTTAAAAAAAGTTTCTGCAAAGAGCAAAATTTGGGCAAACCCCGAAGGGGAACTGATTAGCTGGAAACACTAGATAATTTTATGTGGGCTAGATGCATGAGTTTTTGAATTGATTGGCTAGAATCACGGAGCTTTCACTATCATGTGACTATAACATCACATGAATTGAGCCCATTGTGTGTGCTTAAATAATGTTTTCATTATTTAATATAAATTTTTACCGAAGTTTTTTTTTTTATCTATATGTGGTTAATTTGTTAAATGCATGTAAAAATACATATGTAACCATTATATATATTGACTACAAACATATGAAGAGCATTGTTTTTCTAAGATATTATTTACTTTTACTCATTTTTAAGTGCTTATGATTTAATATTGGGTATCCTTATATTAGGAAACTTGTTAGATTTGGCTATTCCACAATATATGCCATTCTTTTTTGAGTAAGTTAACAAAAGTTTAATATATATATATTTAATTTTTTTATAAGAGTTTTTTTTTTAAGGTTGTGTTTATTGTTAATGAAACAGTTGCAGGTTAAATAATTTCAATGTATTCAAATGTCATTATTTTAAGTTCTGAGTTATAAATAAAAAATAAATTAAAGTAAAGACTTTCAAACAGTTATTTTAAATCACTTAATTATGAAATTACATATATTGTTCTATGAAATGTCATCCACAGGTTATAAAAATAATGGAAACATATAAAAAAAGAATTATTAGCAGGATGACCTGTAGAGCATGTAAAAGTACCTTAATTCTTCTAGGAAGGGAATGTTCCAATTCTATATGGATTTTTCATCCCTCGTGGATACATAGACCTCTTAGAAAGATTGTAAATGTATATCTGTTATAAGAACTCTGCTTTCCAAAATAGACCAAAACTTCTCAGGTCTACAAATTTTGACAGCCTTTAGAGATAAGCAATTTAGTTTCCAGCCTCTTCAAATCAAGTCTGAATAAGTATAGCTGTATGGATTGGCATATGTTATCCTGAAAAAAGACTATTACATGAGAAAAACTTAAGATCCACCATGTAGAGGGGACCGATGCATGTTAAATCTGTTGAGGCTCTATGTCCTCCCATTGGTGTGGTAGTCACTTTTCCAAGATTTAAAATTATGAGGAGGCCATGGTAGCATAGTGGTCAAGGTAGCAGGCTTGTGGCCGGTGTGTCTTGAGTTTGAGCCTAGTACCACTGAAGACCTGCTATGTAGGGAGGGGCGATGCACGTTAAATATGCTGAAGCTCAAATGTCCTCCTGTTGGTGTTGTGTGAGTGTTTGCAGAGGGAGTGCCGGGTCAGGTATCGTCCTTGTCACTTGAAACAAAGTTCAAAATTATGGTCTTATCGCCAAAAGTCCTCAAGTAGCTGAACAGTGCAATGTTAATAATAACTCACTCAAAATTATGAGATCCATCACCAATAGCCCTTGTGCTGCTTTATAGTGCAACGTGAACAAAACTCTCACTCACTTGCATGAGGAAAGTGTTTGTATCATAGGATGCACCTTATTGGTAAAATATCCACTCAGTGCTTTTCTGTTATTTGCTTTTTTAGAGCGCTAATATGACATAGAAAAAATCAGATAGTGTTGTCCAAATCATGACAGAGGTATGTCTGAACTGAAAAAGGACAATCTGGATTTTTCATAGTTGGGCTTAGCAAAGATTATTTCCCTTGTATGCTATTTGTGTTTATGGTTTTTATACTGCTGGTGAAGAAACATCTGTAGTTGTTGGAGTTGCAATTATAAATGCTCCTATTAGATTCATTCTAGCAATGAAAGTTCTCTTTGAAAGTTTGTAATCAGACATTCTGTACAAAACAAAAAAAAGACATGCCCACAGCTTCACTGGTAGCTAAAAGTAGATGTTTGCATTAAATAAATTATTTTTTGTAGTTGCACTTGTGTGTTATTAATATAAAACCCTTTCACAAAAATAGTTATTTCTGTTTGTTTTTGTTAGCTATTTATGTTATTCTGATAGCAACTTGTGTGTATTATTGTGACATTTAATGTATTAATCGTTTCAAAAAAGGATAATATTCCCAAAAAAAGAAAAATTCATAACCATAATATACAGAAATAAGTCTAAGAACCTGTTTTAGAAACTACTTAATCTACTCAAAATGTTGCCTTAGAATTTTTACTTTGCAATCTGTTTTATCATAGAAAATCTTCAGTGAAAAATATATGCGAATATTATTGACACAGATTTTTATGGGAATACTTTCTTCAATTTAATAAAATGTAAATTTTTCTTACTTTGCTGATAATCCATATTAAAGAATTTCTTTTTAATTATAAATTATTTATCAGAAATATCCTAAGTATGTAAAACTGATATGTTGTCATGGTCTAAAGATATTTTCTATCATGTAAAAATAAAATTTCATTTAAAATTCTGAAATATCTACTAATGATTTTCAAATTATAGCAATCATTCATTCATTAGTTCTTTTTTGATTCAAAATTGCTCAAATATTTATTGCTAAGAAAAAATTATATGAAAATGAAATTTTGAACATTAAAAAATTTACGCATTGTTAAGGTATAAATCTTCAGTTTTTTTCATCATAAAAAACATTTAAACTTCCTTCAACATAAACATATTCATATGACTGCTCTCTCATGCTTTATTTCTCTTAAAACATCTAGAAAATCAGTTTTCAGGAGGGGTGCAATGTATTTTTTATTTTGAATTTTCTATTAAAACTGTTATTCTTTATATCAAAATGGCTGAAATGAATTATATTGTCAAATTTACATTGAAAAATGTTTTATTTAAACTATGGTCCATTATACAGGTATGCAACTAAAAAAACTCTAACATTTTTTACTTTAAAACCGAAAGATTTTATTCACATCAAATTTTTTGTGAAGCTTAAGTTTCTAGTTTCATTTAGCTTAAAGTTTCTATTTAACTTGAAATCTAGTAGTCTATTTTTTGTTTAAAAAATCTCCATAAAAACATGAATTCTCACATTGTTCATGAATCATTTTCTTGTAAGAAATTATTTTTAACTATCATTCATCATCATCCGTAACAGCCCAGAATGTGCCAAGCCCTCTGAACCATTATGTTTCCATCCACCTCTGCTGGCAGCCAAACTCCTCCAATTTTTATTTTAAAGACCAAACAATCCTCCTCAGCTGTAACTATCCTTCAAAGTCTAGATTTTTCTCTTCTAGAATTACATGGTCTAACTGAAAAGATTTCTTTTAGAATGATACTGCCATTCATATAGCATGCTCTATCCAACTGAAATGGCTTATTTTAATGTAACGAAGAACATCTGAGCATTCATTATTGTGTCTCTACATAAGATAACATTTTCTAGAATTCTTCAGAAAACACTTCTTTGGACCTTTCATTCAAAAGCACACAAAATCTTCCTGCTTCATAGTCATAGTCCTGGTCTCTGAAGTGCAAGTCAGGACAGAACAAATTAGGGTCTTGTAAAGAAATACCTTTATTGTTTTAGGGAAAAAAATCCAGATCTGTGTTAATGCTTCAATCCATAAAAAGCTTTATTAACAGCAACAATTAAAGCTTAGTAGCTGAACGGCTAGTTCACCGTGCTTCCACACCACAGGTCCATGGTTCAAACCCTGAGCTGGGCAAGGTTGGCTCAGCCTTTCATCCCTTCAGTGGGTTGATAAAATGAGTACCAAGCTTGCTTGGGAACTTAACACTGGGGGTTTCGCGTCAGACTGACTACCTGACTAGAACATCTGCTCATGCACCTCAAGGTTGTGTATACTGAGTTGGGTACAGTAGGCCTTGGCCCTCATGGGCTGTCAGGCCACTGAGTTAAGTTAACAGCAACAGTTTGTCTCTTTATTTCAAGTAGGATATCATTGTTTTTATTAAGCATTGATCCCAGATTAGTTAATTCTGTAACCATTTCAAATTTATAATCCCCAATTGAAAGATGAGTTGGTATGTAAAATATTTCTAATAGTAATCATATATCTCTAGTTTTATTATTAATAATTAGTCCCGCTAATTTAACCTCCCTTTCAATAGCTTCCAATGCTTTTATTAGGTAACTTTTACTTCTGGCCACCAAGGCAATGTCATCTGCAAATGCATGCACTTGAAATTTTAAAAATACTGTCCCTGGTATTTACTCCAGACTTTCTGATGACCCTCACCAATATAATTTTGAATAAATGGAGGGTGTGCATCTCCTTGTCTAATTCCCTTATCAAGGTGAAAACCACTGGAAAGGCCTCCTTGTATTATGGCCATAAAAAAGGTCATACTAAGTATGTTGAACCAAATAAGCTTTATGGGAATACTTTTTTTAAGTTGAAAAAAAGTAATTTCATGAAAAAATATATGTTATTTCCAACATATTTAATAATTTTCTAACATAGCTGTTACATTTTCAATTTTTAAAAGCAATAAACATTTTTGCAGACAGATGTCTTTACTTTTCTACATAGCTGAAGCTTTATATCAATCTATTAGCAGAGGTTTCATTTTTGGTCCATATACTTATTTAAGAAATCCATGGATGTGTTTTGATTTCATCATAACACTACTTAGGTATGTTTACAATCAGCTATTCATAATTTAATTTATATAGCTAATGTGGTATATGTAATGTATCATAGCTAATATGTTATTTTTTATAATTTATCTTGTAGAGAAAAAATTTAGATTTTCTTAAAATACCTGAGAACATTGTTTTTTGTTATTAAGAATCCTCCCTCCCCTGGCCAATTTCATTGTTGTCTGAATAAATTTTTCAAGAAATCTAAGCACCGTTAATAAAATTCTGCTGGTAAATAAAATATTTCTGAAATCATTTAACTTCTAGTTGAATTATATTTTTTAAAAAAGCATAAAAAATGTAAGCTATTTAAATTTAAAAGTTCATAAGATTTGTTTCTGTAGTTATAAACTTCTGATATTTATTTTGAAAATATATCACCTGATAATGACATTAAGATTATTAGTTATTAAACCGCATGTGATAAGATACTGATGATTTATTCAGATTGTTATTCATGTAATTAAGTGCATATGTATTTATGTTACTTAGCTCAGAGATTTACTTCTTTATGATGTCTTCATGTTATTTTCAACCTCAGTCTTTTTCATTCTTTTGTAAGGTGAACTCTTACATATTATGGACTATAATAGTTGATTATTGATGTTTACACACACATTGTCAGTTTCTTATATCATTTAATTATATATAGTCCTTCCCAGTAAATTTATTTCAAGTTATTTAAATTAATCTAATTTAAATTTGACAATATTAAGTGTTCAAGCGTTATATCATTTGGTTTTTATATATATGCACACACTCTTTCAGCTTTTCATATAAAAGTAATGTAGAAGTTATGAAAGCAACTGGATTTCAAATTCAGTCATGGAGGGGTATAAGAATCTTCAATATCATCACAATAATTCCAGGTGGGTTATATATATATATAATCTTTTCTTAAATTCTTTGTTGAATTTGACTTTAAAAAATAAAATAATGTATATGGATGGATAAAGATACATATTTTTGTACTGTGTTTGTACACACTGATTTCTGAAGAATGTAAATGCAATTCTATTCCAAATTCTCTAGAATTTCACAGAAAATTAACAAAGTCTGTGTAACGTATTGTGAACATATTATTCACTAAAGATTTTTTTTCCCCAAATTTATAACTAAAATACAAGGATTCTTGAAATTACTCACACATCAGAAAGTACTTCCATACTCAACAGTTTTCAGTGAGTATTCTCAGGCTTTATTGACAGATATGATGTCCGTTGGAAATGGAACTTTTTTAATAAAGGAATGCTTTTCCTTTTATACAATTTGTTATAATTGGTTAATATGGAAGTGATAATTATTATTACATGTTTTTTTAATTATTTGGATTTCTAAGCAATATGGAGGGAGTATCAGTTTTTAGTTGCAAATTATGAAATGAAATCTAGCAAAGTTAAATGAATTGGGAAATTCTCATTGATATCATGTACTCTGCACAATTCTACAGGGTGACCCCGAATGCTGTGTACAAACTTGGAGGGGAGGTAGAGAACATCCCGAGCAGCCTTAATTACATAGGAAAGCATGGGTGGAAACGTAATCCTAACGAGAAAAAGAGACAACAAAGTCACAATGCAGAATGTAGTGTAAAATGCTTTATTACACAAAAAACAATAAATGATAAAAAGCATCACAGAATGTGTTCCAAATTGCGGCCATTGGTATGTATGCACGCATAACACGCTCTGACATGGATTGGAGGACTTGTTTGAAAATACCGGACATTTCAAGGATCGTAGCAGCAGCGATGGATATTCGCACAACCTGGTCCATTTCAGAATTGACGGGGGTATCGTACACAAGGCTCTTCATGGCACCCCAAGAGAAAAAAATTCAGAGAAGTAAAATCAAGGGATCTGGGAGACCAAGCGATGGGACCGTCATGCCCAATCCACCTGTTTGAAAATGTCCGGTCCAAATGGTCACGTTCACACCTTTCATAATGAGATGGTGCCCCGTCCTGTTGCGGCGTCAAACAGGTGCCGGGACATCGATAAGCCCCCCAGTTCCGGAAATACCTCTTTTAGAAATACGAGATACTTATCAGAGTCCAGTCGAGGCAGTAAGACGTATGGACCGAGTAAACTGTCCGCCATAATACTCGCCTACACATTAACAGTGAAGCGTTGTTGTGCAGAACGTGGTCAGGTGCTTTGTGGGTTGCTTAAGGCCCACATTTGCACTTGTGTGTTTTGAATACGCTTCACGTGAAAAGGTTGCTTCATCACAGAACTGGCAAAGTGCATGTCTGCCGCACTTTAGTTAACAAACCACTGTGCAAATGGGACACATTGTGCGCGAACATCTGGCTGTAATAACTGCACTCTCTACATGAAACGAATGTAAGGCTTCGCTCTGCAGTACACAATGGACAGTTGTTCGAGATCTTTCTTTTGCAATGGCAAACGCCCATACACTATTACTAGGATTTTGGTCCATGGTTTCTTCAAAAATGGGCGTTTTTGCTGTTCTCGGCCCCATCCAATGCCTTCAATCGTTACTCTGAAAGATCAATGTCGCGCCAGGTTCTTATGCACCTGAGCAAACGTTTGATGATTCGGTTGCTGCCTCATTGCAGGGGCGGCTCTAGGGCCGAACAAACCGGACCCCTGTCCGGGGTGGCATTTGGATCGAAATTGAAAAAATATATACATATATAAATATTTGCTACATTTTCTGAAATATTATTGGGTGTAAATTTAGTATTTTATTTAATGTATTTTATTTCCTTATTTTGTACTCTGTATAATATGAGTTTTCTTTTAT
The DNA here is from genome assembly GCA_019973955.1 of Trichonephila inaurata madagascariensis. NCBI lineage: Eukaryota > Metazoa > Arthropoda > Arachnida > Araneae > Nephilidae > Trichonephila > Trichonephila inaurata. The sequence goes on along the minus strand of BMAV01000089.1, from coordinate 158,025 downwards.
TTCGTAAACTTGAAAGGTTCGAGGCAGAAATATATCCTAAATAATAAAATTTGATATTTTTACACATCTTTCACTAATATCTTTCTCCCCCATCCTGGAGTGGGGTCACAATAGACATTTCTTTCACCCATACGATGTTTGGTGTCAACTATCCAAAAGAGGAGACAGGGATAGTAAGTTTTTTGGTGGAGAGCACAAAAGATGTTTTGGATGTAGTTACTATGTTAAAATAAACACTTGTCATCCCCAACATCAGTTAAATCTTTTTCGAAGAAATTGGCCTGCTGGAATGGGCAATTCCTTCTCTTACATTTTTTACTCGTTTGAAATAACAGATAATTATGTTCTTAATTTGGAATTATTTTGTATTTTTTAAGACTTAAAATTATATATATGTAGAGTTATGTTGCCTTTTTGTGTTCGTTATTCGTTTTATAGGTGTGTATCTGTGTGATTTTTTTTAAATTATAATTTTTGCTTTGGAGAGACGGGCGGCATTTTCTATTTTTGTCCGGAGCGGCAAAATCGCTAGAGCCAGCCCTGCTCCTTGGATAACTTTTCCCATACAACTGAACAGTAGCACGTCCATTTATGTTGGCTAGGCCGTAGATCAGGGGTGGCCAAACTTTTGAGATCCGTGGTCTACTCCACATTTAAAAAATCGAAGGCGGTCTACCAATGGCAGAGCTAAATTAACGTAACGTACATGTTTATATATTTATTTTCGCTAACAAGAAAAAATGGTAAATTATCTAATTTTTCTAAAAAAATTTAATATTAATATTTACAAAATAAAAATTTACTGACGAAAATAATCAAAGTATTCATATATCAAAAATTGACCATCCTGTTCACTTCGTTTAGTTGAAATTTGGCACTGTATATCTGCGACAAGTTTATCATATTGTGGCTGGTACGAGTTCATTGCAATGCGTAAACACGAAATTAAATGTCCATCTGTTAAACGCGACCGTTGTTTGGTTTTTATGTCGTTCATGGTTGAAAAAGCAGATTCGAAAAGATGCTTCGATCCAAAGTATGATTTCAAATACAAAATCAATTTGTAAATATTTGGAAACGTTTCCTCAGAAATTAATTTCCAAAAATCAGTATCGTTAGATGCTCTGGATTTAAGAAATATATAGCATCTTAATTTCATAATTTCTTTCTCGACCGTGACTGATGTGGTATCTTAAATGTCCTATTTTTTCAGATACTCCATCAAAGTTGACATTTTCATTAAATGGAAATATAAAATTGAGTATTTCTTCCAACCTAATTAAGTCAGTGAATCTTTCAAATTCTTCAAACAAAACATCTAAGTGTTCGGCGAAATCTTCGAAGTCTCGGTTTGGATTATGGATGCACTCTTCCTCCATGTTTTTGAAGTTTCTCAATTCATGTTTTCTTAATTGAGACGCATATCTTTTTATCGTTTCTTTGAAAGTTTTAATCGAGCTCATCATGTCTGTTAAACATTTATTCTTTCCTTGTAGATTTAGGTTTAAGTCGTTAAGTTTTGCAGTGATATCGCAGAGAAAAGCTAGTTTCTTGAGCCATTTCTCATCTTCCAATTCAGTAATGTGCTCTCCATTCATTTGTAGAAAATTTTTTATTTCTGGTAACAGAATACGAAATCTTTTTAAAAAAGCACCACGGCTTAGCCACCTTACGTCTGTGTGCAATAAGAGATCTCCGTACTCTCTGATTCAGTGTCTTCCAAAAGCGCCCGAAATTGTTGTCTCTGAAGACTTCTTGAACGAATTGAATTGACGATTTTAAAAGCAATTTGCATTATATCATTAGACTTTAGTATTTTTGAACACAATACCTGTTGATGGATAATGCAATGATAGCTGGTAAAACTGGGAATTTCCTCATCATTATTGCACAAGGCAATAAAACCAATTCGATTCCCGACCATTGCTGGAGCTCCATCTGTTGTTATAGAGACCAATTTATATATTGGAAATCTTGTCTTATCAATAAAGAGTTTTTAAATGAATTGTAGATATTTTGACCTCTCGTTTGTCCTTTCATTGGAATTATAGTTAATAACTCTTCTTTTGAAGTCATATTTTCGAAAACCATTCTCACAAAAATGCATAACTGTGCAATGCCACTAATATCAAAGGATTCGTCAAATTGAAGTGATAGGAACTTACAAGCTTTTAATAAATCCTTCAAATTATTATTCATAGCTTCAGTCAGTCGCATCACAGTGTTACGTGACAAAGAAATATTATTTATTGACGATATTATTTCAGATTTGTTTTTAAAATCGTGAAAAAGCACTTCTCCCGCTTTACAGAAAGCTTCTTTTATCGATTCTCCATCTTCGAATGGTTTTTCGCTTTATCAAAACTTCTGTAATTTTAAACGATGTCAATGTTACTGCTTTAGCTTTGGTGCCTGATCTCGTAAATAACGATTGCTGTAAATGTAAATTTGACTTTAATTCATGCACACTTTAACTTTTCGAAGTTCACTGCCGATTGGAAAGTCTGTAGCGTATTTTGTGCATGGTTTTAAAATGTCTTTCGACGTTTGCTTTTTTTTGGTAGTGCCACACTTGAGTTACATATGAGACAAACACATTTCTCCTTCACCATAACAAAAAGGAAATCATCTTCCCACTCATTGTAATAATGGTATGTTTTACTTCTCTTAGCACTGGTACCTGGCTGAGTCATTTTGGACGGGTTGTTGAAACAACAAATTATGGTATCAGTGCGGTAGGAAGCGAGCGCCCTGCAACGTAAAACCATTAACTGAAACTAAACTGACGGGTAGACAAGTCGACTCGCCTCGTCGCTATCATCACGCCGGCTACTGGATATAATCTAAGCATCCCACTTTGTCAAGTTGTTTCTATTTAATTCTCCACTGTAAAACGACAAATTTATTGTATTACTTTGCACAGTTTGTTTTAGGTTTTAAAGCGTAAACTGTAGTAAATTTTTATTTTAAATAATTCATTAATTCTATGTCATAAGTCATAAATTCGCGGACTACCTAAAATGTCTTCGCGGTCGAAGTCTTGGCCACCCCTGCCGTAGATGAAGAGAATATCCACTAACTTGGTGTTTTCGTATAGCGATTCATGTTCATCACACACTGTCCATGTCTGAAATGAGAAAACCACACATGCCAACCTTGCGAGTTCACATACAACACCACCTATCGCTTTCCGGCCATGCTTTTCTACGTAATTATGCCTCTTCACAATGTTTTTTACCTCCCCTCCAAGTTTGTACACGGCATTTGGGGACACCCTGTATATTATAATGCCAATGTAGTTGTTTATTTTTTCCCTGTAGCATTTTTAAATTAACTTAATTGAAGATTTAACTTGTATTTTCTTCCATTTTTTGGAGCCAAAAATGCTTCCTTACACAGCATCACTGATTTCCACGGAAAGTACTCTTCAGATTATCAAAGAGATCTGACTAGAGTTTGAAAAAAAATAGGGAATTGTATCACTTTATATTTATAAGTTATTTTTTTATATTATATTATTTATTAATTTAATTTAATATAATAATATATTAAGTTATAAGAAGTCTTTATATTTATAAATTTTTGAGTGGCTGCGATAGCCTAGTGGTCAAGATAATGGGCTTGTGGCCAGTGTGTCAGTAGTTCGAGCCTAGTACCACTGAAGACCTGCCGTGTTGGGGGGCAATGCACATTAAATCTGTCAAAGCTCAAACGTCCTCCCGTTGGTGTAATGGGAAAATGAGGAGAGGAGGTGCCAGCTCAGGCGTTGTCCTCATCACTTGACCATGGTTCAAAATTACGAGGTCCATCCCCAAAAGTCTTCAAGTAGCTGAATAATGTGACTTTAATATTCACTCATTCACCAATGTTTTTGAGTCAAAATTGCTTTTTATACCTAGATTTTGTGCAAATAAGCATTCAGATCATCAATTATTTTTGAACAGGGAATAATTCTCAAAGTTGGTTTAATTAAAGTTTGATCAAAACTTTTGAGTATTCTTTTATGTTCCAATTTAAATCCAATATTCAAACAAATAATGGCATATACAATTTCCAAATTAATAATAATGCAATTATGTTGGTGCACTTTGACGTTTGTTTTCCTTTTCATAATTCCTTGTATAGGACAGTCAAATTAAATGGAAAAATTGGTCTCCTCACTAAATGAGTTTTGTTATAGAAAGTTGTTCGCTGATATTCACAAGACCATATGCGATAAGATTTTGCTCTAGATTTCTGATAAGAAAATGGAATTTTTTTTTGACATCATGCAGGAGCGGCTCTAGGGTCGGACCCATGTCCGGGACGGCAAATTTTAGGGGCGGCATTTGGACCGAATTTAAAAAATGCCTTTTTTTTTTTTCTTTTGTTGTTACGAAAAAATTTGGATGAAATTATCTTCTAAAATATTATTATTTACACTTTGGAAACGTGGAACATTATTTTGTTTTAGACTGAATTAAAAAGTCGACCGTTGCTAGTAAAATTTGTAACGATTAAAAAAATAAATATTGTATTACTTGGCGATTTGACTTTACAAGTGTATGGGCACCCGATCTATGAATACAAGTAGACATGCTTATCTTGACAAGATCTTCACTGCACTGATATAGAGCGGATACCGGGAAATCGTCAGATTTCGGTACTTTTTGTATTCTCGGGAATGGCACGGGGGTTAAATAATCCATGAAATAGCTATTTTTTACTGGACTAGGGATTTCAACCTCGGCTATAAATTTTAGCTGACCCTACTGAGGCAATTTACGATTGTTCACCCGAAACTTCCTAAATAGAGGAATTTTCATTACCCCGGCTGTGGGGTAAGCGCGCAATAAGAGAAAAATATCACCCACGAAGAATCGAGAATTTTTTCAGCTTGTCATGGGAAAGAGTAAAATATTGAAACGTTTTGGGGGCAAATCAGTTCCTGTCTTTTGAACATCGCTTCCTGAATTGAAAGTATTTAGTTTTTAAGGGAAATAGCATTTCGTAGAGAAAACTTGATCAAGTTTCGAGATCTTTATTTGGGGAAAATTTAGAAGTATTAATACAAAACTATTTAATTTTTAAAAAAACTTCGGATACTTGTTTTTGTCTACATGTCTTTTCTTATGTCTAGTCTTAGCTATTTAATTGAATTAGTAATTTGAAGAAGGGAATGAACCACCAAACTGTTTTGGGGAGATTATTTTAAGCAATCTCGCAACTTCTTTTATTCATATTTTTTTAAACTTTCATGGGAGATTCTTACATTAATATTTATTTATATTTTGTAACATTAATACAAATCCAAAACAAAAATCCGGTTATAAAAATAAAATTTTAAAAAATATTAAATATTTTTAACGTTACCGGTAATTGTTACTTCACGCAAATAAATTTTCAAGTATTTATATAGTATATTAATATTTATCTCTTAGTAAACATTGGGAGAAAATAACTGATTATCTTCGACTGATTAAATTCAAACTTCATGTATAAAACATTAATTTTTAGATGCGATTTTTTCGAGATTTTTAACTGTAACATTTTTTTCTATGTCGTTAAAAATTTTCCTTTAGTCCTAAAAAGAGATAAATTTCATTAAAAAAAAAATTTTAAACTTTAATTTGGGGAAAGATTTTTCCTCTATGTATATGATAAAGTTGAAAATAAAAAGTCAAGTGGAAACAGCATCTGCAACATAAAGATATGTGACATATTTATTTTTAATATAAATAAATTCTTTTGTATTCGAATTAGTAATAATTTCTTTTTCAGAATAATTATTTATTCCTTCGAAATACTTTTCTACAAATTTGCACTAACAAACATTCGAAATTATTTATCAAAACATTTGGGAGATTTCATTGGAGTTCAAAGGTAGAATTAAAATTTCTTCGCCACGCAAAATTATACTAAATTTGCAGGAGCACGAATGAAAATACATTTGATACACATTTATTATTTTAAACCGTTTTCAGTTTTATTCATTGTTTCATGACATACATTTTTAATAAAATGTACTTACAAACGTTTAAAAATCTGAAAATTTATGAGTCGAAGCTAAATCGAAAATTGAAAAAAAAACGGTATGTATTTTCCTTATTTTGTGTAAAATTGTTGATATTATTTAAAATAACTTGTTTTTAAATTTTGATGTGTTTTCGGAAGGGGAAAACCGGGAAATCAGAAACATTAATTACTACGTTAGGGCGACAAATGTGCACACAAAAACAGAATATTTCGCAAGCAGCGTTCGCAAGAATTTTCAAAATTCTGCGTTATATACATTTTAATATGTCTGCTAAAAAGAGTTATTGTTTTCCTTTCAAATTTATAAATATCTCTTGGGGGGAAAAAAACTCGTATTTACATGCACATTTAACTATTTGATTGGCTTAACGACAGAATTTATCGTTAAATGTGTATTTGATTTAACTCTTTTGTAATTTCCAGTTACATATTAGTGTTTAGTATTGTGATTCTGGTATTTCATTTGATGTTTCTTATTTCTACTGTGTACGTTAATTGTCAGTTTACTTTTATGTTGAACCTTGAAGAGTTCGAGGCCGCAGTGTATGTTAAATCATGAAATTTGATATGTTTATACCATCTCCTGTAACTTTCTCCCCGTCTCGGACTGGGGTCACTACGGACATTCCGGACACCCATAAAATATCAGGCGTCAGCTAACCAAATAGGAGACCGAGGCAATAAAAGTTAAAGATAGCGAGCTACACATGTTTTATTTTACTCTTGAGTAGTTACTAGAAGTTAAAACGAGCTTTTGTGATCTCTACCATCAACAGACTCTAGTTCAAAAAAATTGGCTCCACTGAATCTTTTAGATTTAGCTCGTTTGAAGTATAGCAACAGGTAATTATGTTTTTAATTTCGAATTATTTTATAATTTTTAAGACTTAAAATAATATAAAATCAGTGGTGTTTTCTGTAAGGTACATCTCTGATTATGTATGTATGTATTATGTATGTTTTGTATGTATGTATTATATATATATATATATATATATATATATATATATATATATATATATATATATTAAGTGTGTTATAAATAAATTCACATAAATGAGTAGCTATTATAACTGAAATGGCTACCGAGTTAAAAGAAAACTAGGTTATTCTGATTTCAATGAAATTATTTTGTATATACGTTATACGTATCCATAGTTATAGTTAAGAGTAATGGATTAAAAAATTTTATCTTTAGATTAAATCGAAATAATGTTGTTGACGCGAAATTTTTTTCATAGCTGAGGTTCCCTTTCCGGAACGAGACATTGCACAACCTTCATTACTATTCCCAGAATTAAAAAAAAATTGTTGTTCATTTCTCTTGTTTATTGTAAATTTTGATTCCGTTTTTCTGAATCATCATGTTAAATCAATATAACAGATGTGGTTTCAGATTTTTTTTTCTCTCTTTTTTCATACATCAAGAGAAATTTAGTAATACTATCTGGTAATTATATTCTTATAAATAATTGTGTTATTGCTGATTGTGAAGTATCGAAAAGGCATTTTATAAAAATTCTTTTCGAATATTTAAAGTTTGTGATTTAGATCAGTAATAAGTGAATTATTTCAATGTTTTCTTCTTCATTGATATAAAGAGAGACCAATTTAGTAATATTATTTTTGTATTATAAATATATTTCTAAATGAGATAACATGTGATTATATTTAAATGTTATGAAAAATATTTCGAAATGACATTTTTTGAGGAAGCTAAAAGACAGGATTTTATTTGACTGAGAAATATAATGTATTTTTTTTTATTTTTATTTTAAATATTGCAGTCTATTTTTTTTCTAGTGTTAATTTTAGTGATTATAAAGATCATTAATTTCTAAAGTTATATTAATAATATTAATGGAAAGTATTTTTTCAGTGGAGTTGTACAAGTAGAACATTTTTCTTAGGTTAAAAATTATGTAAATTCATTCTATATTTTGTGTGTGCTATGTACAGATGTATATGTGAGTTTTTTGAAAATATAAGTTAGAAAGATTTCCTAATTTTAATACTGGAAAATATACTTTATTAGGATATCCTACTCTCTATATTTATCAATTCTAGATATATTAAGCATAATTTTAAATGCAGTGTGTTCAAACGAAAGTAAAATAAAGGCTTTTTATTCTTAGCTTTAAATTTACGTTAAGATTTTAGAAAATCTCAAACACATTAATTTTTAATTAAAATGGGTCAATTTTTGATGAATTCTAATTTTTTGTAGGAAAGCAAAACACACTATCTCAATTACCTTCATACTTCCCTTACTTAATTTAAATATATTTTTTAAAAAATTTTAGAATATCTGAGGGAGGACGTAAAAAACTATCTGGTGCCCAATACAAAAGAAAGCGACTCGAAAATCAAGTCCACATTAAAAAACAAGCTGGAAGTGTACTGAATTACTTGCATGGCCCTAGAAAAAAGGAAGACAGTATAGCAGTGCTTCTCAAAGTTTCACTACTGGTGACCCAATCTTCAATCATAATTTTTATCGCCCCTTATACAATAATAATGCGCTTTGTCGCTAAAGCTACCATACGATCTTAATTATAAACCGTACAAATTCACAAGAAATACTTTATTAGGTATAAATTAGGTATTTAGTTATAAATTTTGTATTTGTTATTTTTAAGTAATATATATTTTAAGCAAATTACTTTTATAAGTAATCATATTACTTTTATAAGTAATATATATTTTAAACAAATTACTTTTTTAAGTAATACGATAATTATGTTATTTTTCGTGTCTATAATTTTTTAACTTGGAACAGATTGCAAAATGATATTTATTTAAAGATTTATTTCTTCCATCATCCATTTCTAAAAGTTTAAATGTCATTAGAAAATAGTCTAGTCTATGTTGCTCTCTTATCATATCCGTCACAATTAGCATTCTCGCGAACGTCTGCGTGAGTCTGGGCAAACTATCCGACATCTGCGCAAAACGTGTAATTGCAAATGTTGGTATTTTTTACCTTTGCAGATCTAGCTTATTCCCCAGGAGCTGGTATCACTTTTTAGTGCGGCACCGTATAATATGCGATACCAATTGCCGCAAGTAATTTTGATGCCCAGTTTACTCCTCAGAGGGAGTTTACTCCTGAGCTCTGACGATGCAAAATTTAACAAAAGAATTTTTTTTAAGAATTTTGGCAGCCAAGCCAAACGGGCACTTCAAGGGATTTTTTACATGCCAAATATTCATACGACATGGCCGTTCATGACCGCTGTCGATTTTCTGCATCATGAAAATCCACCGACATGGGCTGGGGTCGAACCCGCAAACTTAGGTGCAGATGGCCAGCGACAAACCAACTACGCCACCCAGTCGGCACTTGCGGAATTGTAAGGAGAGTAAAACCAAGAGCACGGCAATGAATGCAAAAACGTAAAATGATTTTTTTAAATGAATGCTCATATTATAAATAGATTTAAACGAACTGTGTGTGTGTAATTGTAATCCTCACAAATTAGCATTTATTATTAATGTTAAATAATGAAAAAGAATGTGTAAAAAATTCCAATAAAGAATGTGTTATTTTTAATATTTAAAACGAGAAGACTTCAAAATGTTTTAACCCGGGAGCAGACGCTCATTCGATACTAATGGTAATAGTCGCGCGGGGTGACGGAGTCACCCCGAAGATTTTTTTACAATTATATTTATTGTACACAATAAAAATCACAATCCCATTTAATAATTTAACGAAGAGAAAGTATACTTAAATACTTTCTACCTATCTTCATTGATAATTTGAGAAAAATTCCAATAGAACCGAATTAGAATGTTTCTAAGGTACGCGACCTTAATAAAGGACACAAATCACAGAAACTTTTCACGAAAGTTACAGGAATGATATCTGCAAGCAAAACTGTCATATTTTGTTCAAATTTTTGTAGTTTGTAACCCGCGCGAACGCTCCCAGGTTAAATATTTAATCAATGTAAAACTATGTTAATTTCTAAAAATGAATTATATAAAACGTTTTTCATCATGCTTTATGAGTTTCAGAATACTCATAAAAATAAATATTGGCCAAATAATCCTTCAAAGTGTTTTCTCTGCTTTTCGAAATGTCATATAACTCTTTCGTATAGGCGCATTATTTACAACTTCCCTAAATGAAAAATAAAGACATAAAAAAGGAACGAATTAACCATACCAGTAAGTTCGAAGGACAAACAGATGAATTTTTTATCTTCCTAGAATGTTTCTCTGGGTCTGGGTTTTGTGTTTTCTCTGAAATAGTATTTTAAATTTAAAAAGAGAGAGAAAAAACTCACAAGGGGAGGGCACGACTAAGGAAATTCATTTCGGATCCAGACTTGGTGTAATAGTAGTACTCTTTTAGGGTGTTCACCCCTCAATCTAATTCCGTCGAATGGCCAGTCAATTCGGAGAAATCAGCCTTCGAAATTCATGCTAAGCTTTTATACAATTAATTTTAATTTTCCGCAACGAGTTCGTAGCTTGATTGGTAAATCGTCTGCTTACTATGCTGGAGGTTAGGGTTCGATTCCACGCGATCAACTTTTTTTTCTTCAATTCATTTAATTAAATAAATTTATTTATGAAAGGTTTATTAAATACTAAATGATATTTTTTGTAATTATTTTGTATTTTATATAAAATTAAAAATATTTAAAATATATAACTTAAATTTTTTTACTAGTAAAACTATTAAAAATTATCATTAATTAAAAATATTAAAAATACTTATTAAATAAAAATATTTAAAATTATTATTAATAAAGATTATTAATAATTAAATTAGTAAATTAATTATTATTCATTAAAATTAATTAATTAATCACTATTTATTCTAATTAATTAGTTACTATTTATTATAATTAATTTATTATTATTAAGCATTAGTATTAATAAGAAATATTATTAATTTATTATTAAAATTATGATTTATTATTGAAATTATTATTAATTAATTATTGAAATTATTATTAATTTATTATTGAAATTATTATTAATTTATTATTGAAATTATTATTAATTTATTATTGAAATTATTATTAATTTATTATAGAAATTATTTAAATAAATTTGTTAAAATTATTTAAACAAATTTTTTGAAATTAAATAAATTTAATTGAAAAGGACTTATTAAATATTTTATATAAAATTGTGAAATAATTAATTTAATAACATATAAAAAAGACATGTTTTTTTATTATATTAATTATAAAATAATTAATTTAATAATAATAATATATTGTATAAATTATTTTAAATTATATATAATATTTTATTTATAGTATATTGTATTTCACATTAAAAACTATTTGCAACTAATTTTTTTTTGTAAAATATCATTTAATATTTATTATATATTTTATTATAAATATTATTTATTAATATAAAATAGATTTATAAATTCAATATAATTATTTATATAATCAAAGTAATTTTTTTTATTTTATAAAATACAAAATAATTACAAAAAATATCATTTAATATTTAATAAACCTTTCATAAATAAATTTATTTAATTTAAAAAATAATTAAATGAATTGAGAAAAAAAGTTGATCGGGGAATCAACCCCTAACTCCAGCATAAAAAGCGACGATTTCAATAACTACGAACTCTGCGAAAATTATTTATTCATAAAAGCTAGCATAATTTCACCCTGATTCTCCGTGACTGCCATCGCGGAAACTTTGAGGGTGAACACTTAAAAGTACCCATTAACTCAATCCAAATGAATTTCCTTAGTCGTGCCCTCCCCTTGTCAGTAAAAAAAATCTCTCATCGAGGGATTACAGTAAATCAAACAAAATGTGATGTTTCTTATTTATTTATAGGATCAGATATCTAATGAATGTATCGAACTCTGAAAGCTTTTATGTTTGATGAAGTAATACTAATAAATTCTATCAGTGTAAATGTGTATTTTTTATTATGTCAGAAAGTGTTTTCTTACTTCATTACAGTAAATTAATTTTTTTTTAATCTTTTATTTTCGATATGCTCGCCCCCCCCATGGGGGAGCGCCCCACACTTTGAGAAACACTGCGGTATAGGATCGGAATCTGATTTAGACTTTTATGAAGATGATGTTGCAGTTGAAATAAATAGAATCGATAGAGTGGAACTGCTTTTCTAGGAACTTCTGCAGACAAAACCAACGATCACGATACTTTAACAATGATATTTAGCTCAGATCCAGTAACTTGGCTAGCTATTCTATCAGACGCCGATAGATGTCTTTTGGTGAAAGAGAAGGTCCACATGCCACAGACACACACACCTCCACAGAAGGTCCCTATGCCATTGACAGAATATAATTTTCCTCATGACGCCACCGGTCGAAGGTTTAGCTCATATTATTGTACCAGAATTTTAAAAAACAGTGAAAAGGTTATGCGTAAATGGTTAGTTTATTCCATTAAAAAAAATTCTGTATATTGTTTTTGCTGCAAACTTTTTGGCGGTGTCGTTAGTTCTCTTTCCACAGAAGGTTTTTAAAAGTTGGAAGCACATCGCTGAAACTTTAAAAGAACACGAAACATCCAAGAACCATAGTCAAAGCCAAAAGTCTTGGATTGAATTTAGTCAGCGATTACAATGCTGTAAAACAATTGACAATGACTCGCAAAGACTAATTATTGCGGAGACTAATTATTGGTGCGAGGTGCTTCGACGCATTGTAGCAACATTAAAAATGCTTGTCCAAAATTGTATAGCCCTTCGTGGTAGGAGTGATAAACTACACGATTCCAGTAATGGTAATTTTTTGCAAATAATTCAACTACTTGCTAAATTTGATCCAATAATGGAGGAGCATTTTCGAAAAGTGCTAAAAAATCAAGAAACTAAAGTACATTATCTAGGGTAAATATTCAGAACGAAATATTTCACTTTTACATGAGAACATTAAACTACAAATTGTTCATAAAATTAAACAAGCCAGAAATTTATTCTATACTTTTAGATTGACCCCTGATGCTAGAAAAGATCGAGCAAATGACCTTTTGGTAAGATATTATCGTATTGAAAAATTTAATTCTAATGACTAACGTTAAAATTAATGAGAGTTTTTTATGTTTCCTTCCAGTTGAAAGATCGACTGGGAAAGAACTCTTCAAATTTAATAGTTGAAAAACTTAAAAATTGGGGCTAAATTTGCTAAGATATGCGTGGGCAGGCCTATGGTAACGGACCAACATGAGAGGTGAAATCAGGGTACAATCTAGAATTAGGACGTTAATCTACGAACAGTCTATGTACCATGTAGTAGCCATTCGTTAAATTTGGTCATTAATGACATGGAAAAAGCATCATTAGAAGCCCGTAATTTTTTTAATATAGTTCAAAAATTTAAATTTTTCATAATCAACTTTTAGTTTGGGTCATATTATTAAAATATTTAAAGGGCATAACTTTAAAACCCCTCTAAGTACCCCGTTGGGAAAGCCAAATAGAGGCTATTAAACCCTTAAAGTATCAATTAGGAGGCATTTATGATGCTCTGTTTAGTATTTATAATAATGCTGAAATTGACAACTCTATAAAAGATTAGGCCTTTGGATTATTAAATTCTATTAAACAATTTAAGTTCTTATGCTCCATCACTATTTGGTATAAAATCTTAAATTGCATAAATTCGATAAGCAAGCTATTGCAAACAAAAGATTACGATCTACCATCTGCTATGGAATTCTAAGAAATTGTAAGGATTTTTTTAATGATCTTCGATCGGATGGGGCTTTTGCTGAAATGCTCTGTGATGCAAAAGAACTGGCCGACGAGATTGATATACCTGCTAATTTTGAGGTCAAGCAGCCACGTCAAAGAGTTCGTCGCAAAAATGTTAATTTTGAGTAGGAAGTCCGAAATGATCCGGTAGAAGATCCTAAATTAAAATTCAAGATAGTTTTATTTTTTTTACAATTGGCCAAGCAATTAATGTCTTGGAATGCAGATTTAATTTAATGGTACTATAATTGTTTTCCAATTTTTTTATAATATATATGATTTAAAAGATACCCTAAAAATTTAATAGTTAAAAACTAAAATTTAGAAATGATGTTGACAGATGGAGAATCAGTAGATATAAATGCGCTTGATCTAGCGAGATGAGATAATGTGTTTCAGCATATTGGGAAAAAGGAAGCCCAATAGAAGTTTTAAAATTTATTTCAGTTTTAGAATTTGCGCCCCAAATCTGCCATCGCATTAAGAATTTTACTTTCTTTGCCAATAAGTGTAGGAAGTGGATAGAGGAGTTTTTCAAAATTAAAATTATTAAAAATTTCTTCCGGTCTACAATTTTCAAGGGAGATTAAATGTTTTAGCTACATTGGCAATCGAACATAAAATAGCTGAACAAATTGATTTGATGGGAAATTTAAACAGAAAGTTTTTAGAGTTAAAAGTCAGAAAAAAAAACTTCAATTTTTTTGTTTATTTTTTATTTGTTTTAATTTTTAATAAATATATATATACGTATACTGTTATGTTACTTTTTCTTTGCAAGAACTATTCAAGTTTTATAGATGTGCATTTATGAACAATTAATACATTTCTTAAAAATATTTTTTATATGTTATGGAGAGGGGTGGCATTTTTCATTTTTGTCCAGGGCGGCAAAACTGCTAGAGTCGGCCCTGCATCATGCCTCTTTATTTCCAGTTACTGTCACTTTAAAACCTTGCTCATGATGTACTTTACAATAACTTTGGTATATGATTTCATTGACACTTTTTAAATCTTTAAATGATGTTAAGCATTTCAATGTATATCAAAGCATCTGTAAGCAAAAACATTCAGCATCAGTGGAATGGATTGTTTAAATGCAATTCATAGCATCATTTGATCTTTACTCCTAGATATTCTGCAATTTCCTGTCCTTGTTTATATCTTTCAAATATTTTATAAAAAATATTCTAAGTATTGAATTTAAAATCAGAATACAGATTTGTTATGGTTTGAAGATCAATGCAACTTAAATTTAAAGATACCATTAGTGTCATTGTTGGTGTTGTATTAAAGTAGGTAGTGTGAAGTGTGTTGAAAATTTTCTCTCAAGCAAAAAGCAAATTATTTTGCCATATTCCAAATACTGTTGAGTTGTTGTATAACTATTGGATTGTGTTAATTGATGGGGGTATGCCTTAAATTTGTGTCTGGTCTACTTCACTTATACTAAAGTAAAATTTAATAACTTTAATACTGTTTTTTTAGTTACATTTTTATCCATTTTTTTTTTAAATGAAACAGATTTTAAGAAAGAAAGGCTTACCCAAACTTATATTGTTGTTTCCTAAATACACTTACATGTGCAACTGACTGTCGTAACTGAGGAAGTCAAAATTATTAGTCCTATATGATTGAATTGGGATCATTGTTGTTCAAATGTACCACATGGAAAAGAGGGAACAGGATCCTAAAGAAACCCAGTATTATATTGCTGTGATATAAATATAGCTAAAACAAAGTGAAGGAACATTAACCTTGTTTATAATGTTACACTACTATTAGTTATGTGTGATCAACTTCTGGATATCTATTGATTGTGACAAATTTTTCCTTTTTCTCTCTTCATGTATGGTAATGTCTGAGATCATTCTGGACCTTTATAACCAATTACTTTAATAATGTTCATTTCACTAGCATAATTTTTTGTTTAATTATTTAAATGATATTTTACAAATATCTGCACTTAAATTTTACTGCACAAAAATAATAAAAGCATTGATTTCATAAACAAATTATATGATCTTTCCCTTAAATTTTGCTGCTTGACGTTCAGAACAAATGAGCTACTGAAAAGCATTGCTTTTTATCCTGATACAATATATTTCCCTACCAAATATTTTCTTATTTTTCTGTAGTAGTGCTATCTGAAATGCAGTTTTGTATTAATTGGTTGTTTCGTGTATTTAAAAAAAACGGCATCAAACTGTTCTTGAAAAGATTCTGATTCTTTTCCTTAGTTTGAAGCAATTTATTTTTCCTTTCATTAAACTTATCCAATGACAGTAAATAAAGATTAAAGAATTTCATGTTTTCCCTTCTTCACTCAACTGTATATGTGAAAAATATTTATTTTTAATTTGGTTTTCATTTAATTAATATTGTTGTAAAGATTCAAAGAGAAGTATTAGCAACGTATTTTGTAATTTTAAATTAGAGTCGAATTATTGAAATAAATTAAATCTTTTCTTCTCCCAAATTTCGATATGATACCACAAATGGGAGGATTTTAACATTTATTTTAATTATAACTATCTTTATCATTTAATACAATTTCTGTCAAAATAAAATTTCAAATTCATAAAACTCCTTATTCCTGGGAATGTTATTAAATTTAATTAATTTTTTTAAGGTGTTCAAACAATGGGGAAAGCAGTTATATTATCTATTTCTCATTTGACTGGAGTACTTTCCATTTTTATTTCATTTCTTGTTTCAGTTGCAATAATTGCAAAGCATGTAAGTTAATCTTTTTGACATTTCTTTCATTTAAAACACCTCAGAATCTGCTTTAAAGCAAATTTTTGAAAAATGTAGTATTAATATAATTTTTTTCACATGGCAGTCGCAGATTTAACAAACTTCTCTCTTTTCTTCTTTTTTTTTTTTTTTTTTTCTGAGCCCTTACAATTCATTTTTTTTTATTAATGTTCTTTAAAAAAATTAAACTTTTTTTTTCCTTTATATATTGAATTTTTTTCTGCATATATAAAGAAATATTTCTGTTGTTGTTGTGGCTAATGCCACCTGTCTGACGTAGCCAGATCCAGGCCCATAAAAATTCATCGTGACAAGGGGCTAGAAGTACGCCTGTCGTGTTAGCCTAGGCCTTGAACACCATACAGGCGACAGTACGAATTAGCTCGGCGAAATTCCACGAAGGGACGATAAATGACGACACCATCTATCTCCACCTCCACAATTTTGCCATGAAACTGAAGGGGAGGGAAATATTCTCCAGTCCCCTGCACTCGTGATTCAGCCCACAAGACTTTTCGGACCCACTGATTTAACGAGCACGTACTCCGTGTGTACTCGGAGGGTGTTTGGTGGCATCGAACCCAGGCCTTGTTGTCTGGAGTCCGATGCCCTAACCACTAGGCTACCCGCGGCCCAGAAATATTTCTAAGAGCTTTAAAGGTGCATGATTTTTTTAATTGGAATTTTTCAGAAAATTAGAGTGCACAAAACAAGGAAGCTGTAAAATAAAAAAAAATAATAAGCTTGATATTCTGAAAAAAGTATCAAAAAATTCTTGAAGAAATTGTAAAACTGTTTACTTTTCAAGTTGTAATATTTTATTTGGTATTTTAAAATAACTCTTCCAATAAGCAAAGTTTGCATAATTCAAGATCAGAATTTATTTTTCTCAATATTAAATAAAAACTGTTTATAATGATAGTTTTTTTTTAAAGAAATAACTATTAAAGCATTTGAAAGAAAATGCCTTGGAAATTTTAGAAGATTTTTGAATTTCTTTATTGGAACTAAAATTTAAACATGTAACAATCTGAAATAATTTTGTTTTAATTTGTTTGGGGAAAAGTTTATGGGTTCAATACAAATTTAGTTTACATACAACTTGCTGTTTTATATATTAATCAAATAATTTTAAATTATAAAAATACACAAAAAGTATTAGTGATAATACTGTGTAAATTATTTTTGTATGAAAGTTGAAAATTATTTTTGATGTTACACTTAAAGAACCGTTTACATTTGTTGATTATGTAAAAATGTTTACTGTAAATTTTTTGCATTTTTGGTCTAATTTAGTGATATAGTTTTTTAGTGGGGTCTTTTTGAATAAATGTGTGAAAGAGTTACCATATAATTTTGAAACCTTGGGCATTTCTTATGAAGACTTTATCCAAAATTCAAGTAACTGGCTTCAAGCAACAGTAAAGAGTTGTGGTAATACAACAGGTGCAAGGTAATTTGTTTATTTCTTTTCCATTTTATTATGAGAAATAATTTAAAAAATATTTTATACTGGAAAAGTTAGATGTTTATTAACTTTTTTGTAATATGACTTTTTTTTTTAGATCAATCAATGTCACAGATAATGGTAGCGTCAAGTAATAATCATTATTAATTAATCATTAATTTAATATGAAAACCTAATTTCTTATATTAAGAATTAATTATCTTTGTATTATTTTTAATTGTTTCTCATTTCTTAAAAATTTACATTCCATACTTTTACATAGTACGAAAATTTGCTCTTTATTTTTTTATATGAAAATCCAAAAAAATTTTAATGAACCTTTAAAATTAGTATTTTTATTGTAATAAAAATGTCGTATTTCTTAATAAATTATTTATTGACATAATCCTTCCAAAAACTGCACCTATTAATTAATATTAAATTGAACTTTCTTTTTTGTTATAAAATACATGTGTGTGTTACACATATGTTATAGTTACTGGAAATTTTAACTTTAATGTGAATATGTATCTGACCAAAAATCTTATGCTGGTTACCTAATAATATATTTAATATCATATTTGATTTTTTAAAGAAAAATTTGATATTTTGCATTGTTACACATATTAATGATTTCTAGAGTATTGCTTTGTTGTATTTTCTAATCTGGAATATATTTTGTCTTTATGATAGTTAAACTGTAAATTATTCAGCATTTTAGATTTTTTTTTTTTCCCATAACGTATTTCCGTTCTTCTAATCAAAATGTTCTTCATGCTGTAATTTACACATAAGTGATTTGAAAACTTACTGAGAGAGACAAGAGTAAGCAATTTAAAGTTGTTTTTTTCCAATTTTTAAAACTCTTGATTATTTTATTTTAAAAAACTACATATCATTTAATCTTGATACATTTTTTTAGCCTGCTTTATGCTAAAGGAATATTTATATATATATATATATATATATATAAGAGAATTTGAAGTTAGAACTCATACAATTATATAATGAAATAAGCAAAGAAATGTTTATCTGTTGTTTCACCTTGATTCTAGATTTTTTAATGTGAGCTAAATAAGAGTATAGTGAGTAATATACTGCTAGAATTTTATGTTACTAATTTTCATCATTTTTAAATTCACCAGGCAACATCTTTTTTTACTAATAAATCTAAAGTAAATGACATATTGATAAACATTGAAAAAAATGTTTTACTATAGTTAATTCCTTCAAAAGTTGCAAATTCTTTTTATTGATTACTAGCTGCATGGCCGGACATTGCACAGGCTTTCTCTACTTTTATAAATTTTCCTTTTCCTTCAGAAAATCAGCACTTCTAATACTCTTTTTCAAAATTTCTCCCCCTTCCTCCGCTTAGCCCGGTATTGCTCGTTCTTTTACCGAGTGTATATCTTAAAATTCCCTGTTTAGTAATTTTTTAGCTTTTCTTTGTCAGACAGGTTTATTTCCCCCCGGCGTTGCACAAACATTTTTAAATGCATAACATATTGTCATGGAAATTCCCCTTCCCCTCTGGCTATCAGCCGTTCCTGGTATGTGTGTGTGATTTCTATATTAACGTCATTATGAAATTCGCGTGGTAATTTCCCACAATTAATTATTACTGCCCTTTTAAAATTTTGGCTACCGCTGAAAAGACCCGCTGTTAAATCTGTAGAGTTTAAGCGTCCTAGCGTTGGTGGGTGTGGTATGGTAGTTAAGAGAGATGGATGCCAGCTCAAGTTTCATCCTCGTCACTTGACAATGTTTCAAAATGTCGAGGTGCGTTGCCAAAAGCTCTCGCGTAAGTGAACAGAAAGACTTTAATATTCACTCACTCACTTTGCAACTTTTTAGGCCCCGGAAACGAAAATGTGCCTTTTTAAAAATAGTTGTATGTTGAAAAAAGTAGAAATTTTCATAATTACAAAATTTCACAACTATATTAAATGTTGAATTAAAATTGTGAACATTTTTTTAAATGTTCGATACACGGGAAAAAAGTTTCATGCAATTATTTTTATAAATGAAGAAGTTATAAAAAAATTTGAATTTGATAAGTAGTTATTAAGTATTTAAAATTTGTGTACTTTTTAAAAATTCGTAAAAAAAGTTTTCGGCAATTTATTTTTTAAATCACTAACTTTAAAAGATCAAAGTATGAGTTCTTTAAAAATCATTTTCATATAAACGCATCGATATTGATTCATTTTAGAAAAAATCATAAAATATGTAAAGTATCGTTGTTTTGTAAAAAAAAACATATTGTATCGTGACGAAATAAATTGTCTTTCCAATTACAAAATTACTGACAAAGTTATTAAATGCCCGAATAAAATTTTGAGTATTTATAAAAAATCATAAAAATTAAGCGATGATGTTGTTTCGAACCCGGGTACAAACGGTAGTAAATAAAGCTCTAACTGATTGCGCCACGAAATCTTCGGAAAAAAAGGAGTTGTAATGATCTCACTCATTCTAGGCTAACTATTTATTTCAACAGGAAATTCATCAAAATAATAAATAAAAGGGTATATTCTAATTACAGTTCACTATCAATTTAGAGTCTCTTTCGCACTCTTCCGTTCCCGGGTTTTCCCAGCCAGGAGACCGCTGTACTTGCGGGCTCGTTCGTAATCACTTCGAGTCTCTTCCGTACTCTCTCCCGTTTCCTCGATCTTTCAGCCAGGAGACCGCTGTACTGCGGGCTCGTTATCGCCTTCCTATCGCTCAAGGGACGGCCGAACCGCTCCCTTCAAAGATCCAGTCTTTTTCTCGTTCCGACTCTCGCCCGTTTTATAGCATTTCTTTTTCCTCGTCATCCACCGCTCATTTTTGTCGGCCTCAGTCCCCGTTGCTGCCGCCTTCCGGTCTCGGTTCTCTTGATCTCATACATCTCTGCCTCGCCCAATTCGGTCGTTTCCGCTAGTCCCAAAGAGACGCCAAGGCTGGGTGTACAGTTGTATGTTCTCCGACGTGACGGCGCCTCCGAGTTCTGGGAAAATGAACACACAATGATAAGGCGCCTCTTTTTGACAGTCCGGTCAGCTGGGCAAAAAAGGTGCCGAAACTCGACCACCCAGCTACGAAATTCCTTCCCAGCAATTAGGGAACTTCCCGGAATTTTCGCAGCTTCTGTCGGCAAGGGATCTGTTGGAAAATAGGGAAAGAGATATGCTTCGTCACAGAGTGAAAAGACCTTTAAAATAAAAGGAAGAGATATTCAATTTCGCCAAATCTGGTGATTTTCAATATTTATAGGCGCATCTTTTCTAGTGTAACCTCTCATCAAACGTGATGGGCAGAGAGGAAAAGAATCGTTTAGCGCCAAACAGGTTTTCGCCGCCAAACCTTAGCTATTGTAAAATTTGCGTTATTTGTTAAAGTTGATTTAAGTGTAGTATAGGGGGGGGGCACTTCGGATTTGGCGATTTTTTTCTAAATGTCCTGGTGAGATATCGAATTCATTCTATAATAAATAATTCCGAAAAAAGTACCTTGACGACCGCTTTTAGTCGCCAAAAAAAGACTGCGCCAAGTGCCTCCCTCGTACTACACTTGAACCGTTAAAATTTTAATTTTTTTTAGGGCTTCATTTTTAAGTTAATGCCTTCAAACTTCATATATCGATTACAAACAACGGTAATTTTAAATAAAAAATGTAAAAAAAAATAATGCTTAAATATTTCTCGCAAAAAGGGAAAAAAACAAAAAACACAATTTTTTTTTAAAAAAATCGTAATTTTTAAGTAATTTTTTTCAATTTTTGTACAGATTACGGATAATATTGTTCTACACACGTAAAAAAAAGTTTCGTGATATCATTTTTATAAATAAAGAAGCTATTAAGTATTTAAGTAAAATTTTGAGTATTTTTTGAAAAATCGTAAAGAAAAAGTTTTTGAGATTTTATTTTTTAAATGACTGATACTAAAAGAGAGAAATGCATGAACTTTTTTAGTGTAGAATATCATTTTATTAACGTGAAAGAAAATGCAAACGGAAAGATTTAGAAATCACTTTCACATAAAAACATATCAATTTTGACTCATTTTAGAAAAAATCGTAAAAAATAGAAAATATCATTATTTTGTAAAATAAATTATACCGTATCGTGGCAAAGTAAATGATCTTTCCGATTCTGTAATTATTTTTTGTCTGAGTCTCATTTAAAAAAAATTAGATCGTGTTTTAAAAACGTCGATGATAAAAAAAAAAACTCCCAGTTTTTCATTCTGTTTGGCGGTAAAAACTACACGCAGGAGTAAAACAAAGGTTTTTAATTAATATATTTTTAACTAATTGCAATATCGTAATAAAAATGGTCAAAACGGATTCCTGGGATCATTCCCGAGCTTTTGGTACCTTCGGCGAGTTTCTGCGTCGTGCGGTTCGTGAAAAGATAGACGCACGTAGAAACATGGATAGATAGATACTTCTGTTTACCTATGAATTTTAATAGTGTAGATGAAAAATCTAGTTTCTGAAGTACATAATTCATATTTTACTTGTATGTAAATTTTTTATCTTAGCTAAAAGGTAAACTGTTTATGAGGCTTATATTTTTATTATCTGCAAAATCATACATTATATTACAATAAAGTGTTATGGTGAAAAACTTATAAATCTAATATCTGAATCAAATTAGATATATTTAAGGGTTTTTTAAATATTTTATGTTCTTAAGTGGGAAATTAGGACTAACTTTTATCCCAGAAATTATTTAAATTAGTTTGCACTGAGAGTTATTAAAAGTATTAGGCATCATTTAAAATTAATATTTATTTCTACAATATTATGTTTAGGATATTTTTTTTAATGAGCAATGTTTTGTTAACATCAGATCTTAACATCCAGTAACATTATTTTGCATCGGTCTTTTTTTTTAATTACTTTAATGTTATAACTATCAAATCTAATTCTTAAGAACAAAATTTTTGAAAAGTTGTGAAATTTATTTTAAGATTTTTTTAGACCTGTCTACACATTATAGGTATACAATTATTATTTGTGATGTCTATAAAAAGTTATTTCTTTTTTGACATTAAGATTCAAACAAGATGTCTTTTGGCAAGGAGAGAAGTTACTTTTAAATGATTTTTGTATTAAAGTTTATTAATCTGGTGTAATTACTGGAATTTATAACACAGAAGACACTTTTGCACAATCTACTTTTCAAATGACAAAATTATAATTTGTTTAACACTGAACTTTCCTGTATAAATTAATACTTCTCAAAGATATTGTTTGCTTCTGGACAATGTAAGGACTTTTAAGGACACAAGGACTTTTAATAAAATTTTGCTATGTTCAATGGATATTTATAGAAATAAATATACTTGTGCCTAATTGCTTTCTTTAACTGTATGGCTTTAAAGTTTGGCATTAACTTCACTTTAAACTCTCATTGGAGTAAAAGCATTTTAATTAGAGACTTTTTTTTTTTAAATGTATCATCAAAAAGTACTTTTGATGTAACTATTATTTTTTCTGATGTTCACTGTCTTTGTGTAATATAACAAATTGAGATTATATCTAGATCCCAAACTGTATAAATGGAGACCGCACTGTTATGTATTTTCTATACTAAAACAAAAGGTGTAAGTCACCAAAAGAATTTGCCTCTGTTGCACAAAATTAAATGATTTTTCTCAATCTTTTGCTTTAATCAGATTTAATTAGGTATCATTCTCATCACTTATCTGTTGTTCAAAATTATGAAGTCCATCATCAATAACACTCGTGAAATCAATTGGATTAAAATTTTTCTTTATTCACTTGAGAAATTTCTTTTGACGATTTGTTTATAAGATATAAATTCTTCCATAGATGATTTGAAGCTTTTAATTATTAAATTCAAAAGAAATCCCTAACGAAGGAAGATGGTGCATTCTGTCCAAAAATATTATAGAAAGGTTGACAATTTATAAAAGAAAATTTAATTTAAAAATACTTTTTTTTTTTTTTAACTGTCGCAACCAAATTATTGAAAAGAAATCTTTCTTTAATACTTATTCCAATATCTTAATTTTTGTGATGGAATTAACTTTAGAATTTGATCTCAATATAGTTCTCTTTTTACTAATACTATATGTTTTATTTGCCTTTTATTGCAATTAAAAGACATAAAAAAATTTTAATTTCTCATATTACTGAAAATAACTTCATAACTGTTTATATTGTGCTTTTGCGTTGGCAAATAATCCTTAACTTTATTGCAAATTTTATTTATTTTTCTAGGCCATGTCCAATAGAATATGTTTGCCTGCCAAAAATTGGGAAGCACGAGGGTTCATATAGTCATTTTGACACTTTTGGTGCTGCAATTCTGAACAGTCTTTCTCTAATAACACATGATGAGTGGTCATATGTTCTTTCCGAGGTAAGTTGAACTTAAAGAAATTATTTGCATAAAATGTGTGAAAAACTATTGCATTGCAAGTTTTATTTTTTGACAAAATGATTTTTACACAATTATTAATATGTATTTTTTTTTTCAAAACATTTTTAAAATTAATTAAGGTAATTTTGCGTTCTATGAGGATTGTTTCTTAAGCTAACAACTGTATTAAAACTTGAGGTAAAAATATAATAAAATATTTTATCTGCACATTTTAAGGGAAGCAGATTGTTCTATAATAGAGTAACAAAACAATCCACACATTTAAAAGAAATATTAAAGTGACTTGAGATTATAACATCAACTTGTGTGGGGGCACATTTTTATGATTTGAAAAAATGTACATTTTCATTGATTCTGTATTAATATTACATTAAATAAATGTATAAAAAAAGTTCATATTTAGTATCTTAATTGAAGACGTCTACAAAATATTGGGAATTTTTCACGTTTAAATTGACATTAAAACAATGTTTAAAGTTAAATTTTATTGTTGATAAATTTTTTCAAAAATTATATCTTCATTTTAAAAATTACTTATTGGAATATATTTATT
This sequence comes from Trichonephila inaurata madagascariensis, assembly GCA_019973955.1. Taxonomy (NCBI): domain Eukaryota; kingdom Metazoa; phylum Arthropoda; class Arachnida; order Araneae; family Nephilidae; genus Trichonephila; species Trichonephila inaurata. Next base: position 133,127 of record BMAV01000089.1, on the reverse strand, counting down.
TTTACGCATATGTTTTATGTATTATGTGCAATATAATAATAATTAAAGATTGTGTTATATAAAATTTTTTTTTAATTTTTAGGTAAATGTGAGAAAACGAGTTTTTATTTAAATTTTTGCAAGATTGCTTCCAACTTGTGATTCTCAATATATGTACAACTAGCTATTGCCCACCTAATCCAATGAATATTTCATGATATTGTGTGATTATATCTGTTTTTAAATTATTAATAAGCTTTCAATTGTCTTAAAAAAAAAAAAAAGGGAAAAAATTTTTTTTTTTTTCCCTTAAACCCAAAAAAAGGCCCCCCACCCTCTTAATTTTTTTAAAAAAAAGGGGCGGGGAATTGAATTTTTAAAATAGATTTTATAAATTGTCTTTAATTTTTAACAATTTCCATGGGTAAAAAAATTTTTCTTTTAAAAAAACCTAAGGGATGTAAGTTTAAAATTCAAAGGCAAATATTTTTTTAAAAGCCCATTTTACATTGTTTTTTTTGGGTTTTTTTCCCCAGTCATTTTTAAAAATTTTGAAAATTTTTTTTATTATATTCTTAACTTTTAAGTAAAAAAAAATTTTTTTAATTTTTGTAAAAGGGGCCCAGTTTCTTTATTTAAAAATGGCAAAAAAAAAAAAAAAGTATTTAAAAGGGGGTTAAAAATTTTTTGGGTTAAAAATGGCTAAATTGTCATATTAAGAAGATTTTAGATTTCCAACACCCCTTATAGTTATTAAGTTCAGAGTGAAAAAAAATCATTCTACCAATTTTTAGAGATTATTAGAAATTATTTAAATTTGAAGTTCTTCCTTTTTTTATTAAGGGAAAAGGTCAGGTATAAGTATATTTTTCAATACAATCGAATTCTTAATGCTGTGACTTAGATATCAATAATTTATATATATATAGTAGATAGATAGATCTAACAACAAAATAATTAATAATTTTTTGTAAGGATTTGCATTGCAAGTATATTGCATTATTATACAAATACATAACATATTATTAAATAAATATTTTTGTTATGTATGGATTATCTTTTCCTTAGGCTCTTACAACAACTGGACCACTCTGTGCTCTCCTTTTTATCCCTGTTATATTTTTTGGCTTTTTTTGTCTTCTAAATTTAGTGTTGGTTGTAGTGATATGTACCTATGAAGCTATGATTTCTGCTGGAGAGGTAAATTTGTATTAATGTAAATGTTTAAAAACATGAGTTAAATTTATAAATAAAATTTAGTATTATATGCTTAGTCCAGAATGATAATATATTTCATATTCATGGAAATTGGCAGAATTTCCTTAGTTGAATACTTTTATACAATTTCCCCCTTCTGAGAAATTTTTCTGCCTTCTATTCTAAGATGCACCTGATTTTCAGTAGCATTAACATCGGAAAAAATGTGCAGCTTAGATTCGTATAAATACGATACTTTGAAAACATTTGTAAAGTAATTTGTTTGTGTCAAGCACTTGTAAAATAGTTCTATCTCCCCACCCCTATGAATGAACTGATTCAGAAATACTCATAAACAGCATGTAAAAAAATATCATTTATAACCACCAGAAGAAGATGAATATCAACTGGATGTTTTCGGTTTTATGGAAAAAAAAGGAATTATATAATTAAGTTTTTTTTTTAAATATTCAAAAACTCTTCGAATGTATAATTTAACTATGTACTTCAGTCTGTGAAGCAATAGTTTTTGAGTATAGTGCTTTGAAAATATAGGTACTCTCTAAAACCATTAAATTGTTTTTAAAAGCAAGCAAAGAGCTTTAAGGATATATAAATTAAAATACTTTTTTTTTATACAAGTGCATTATTTGTTATAATAAATTAATTTTTGTTATACAAAAGTAAATAATTTATTCCAATGAAAACTACATGTACATATCAACTTAATAATTATCTTTTAATCACTAAAATAATTTCAGTTATTTCTTATAAGTTCTGTTGTGTCTTAGTTTGTTATTAATTATTCATAAAAAGAAGTCATACTATTTTTTGCTCTTTTATGATATGTAAGTTTTTTTTTTTTTTTTAAACAAGTATTTATTTTTAAGAACAAAAAAAGTTGAATGTGGCAGTTACTAAATAAATTTAACATTGCAATGCAATAGGTCATTAAAAAATTTCTTGAAAAAGTTCATTTGATTAATATCTAAGAAAGTTTATTTTTAAATATTTCATACCAATTAATTGACCAAATTATTTAAAAAGAAAAAATATTCAGAAACAAAAATTGCACAATTCTTTTAAAGCTATTTTTTTTTTATTATTATTATTAAATAAAGATATTTCATGTACCTGCTTCAATTACACATAATCAATAAGTAAAATTAAACAAAATGTTACATTGAATAAATTTTAGATGTATGAAAATTTATTACAAGAAGTTAATTCTTCATAACTTAATATTATATAGCCATCAAAAATATTTCATTAACAATAAGCAAATGTTGATCATGATTTTCAAATTGTCTGTTACCAGTTTTTGAACTGCTTAGAAACTGGAGCCCTTGAATACTATAATAGCTATCACATATTACTATGTCTTTGATATTGAACTGAGCTTCTGGACTTCAATACTCCCCAGAATACTGAAATATATCAATAGAATCAAAATTGATAAGTAAAAAATAACCTACTTTTTTTTAATTCATTAAAAAATGTCTTAACCCTCTCGCTGTGCATCCTGCGATTTCCATGTACAACGTAGATGTAGCAAAACTTGCACAACCTGCGATTTCTGTGGGTATGCATTTTTCTGACTAGCTGTGCAACCCATTCAGTTCCTTTTTATGTTCATATTTTAAATACCTAATTCTGTATTTTAAAATGAAATCTCTTTTGCAAAAAATTTTTGTATATTTTGACTCTAAAATGTAGATTTAATACATAGATTTGAAATATGTAATAAAAAAAATACGCAGTTTTTTAAGCTGTTTTGATTAAATAGCTACGAAGTGAGAGGATTAATAAAACTAATCCCTGGTGCTTAAAAAATTGGGTATATGTTGAAATAAATACAATTTATGATAATTTTTCTTTTTGTGGCATTGACCTTTAGAAAAAATTAGATTTTTAATGTAATTTTTATCTGCTACATTTCTAGGTCAAAAGTCAAAAATTATCTGAGTATACATACTATGGCAGTTTTCAATTTGATATAAGGGGCCTTTCATTATATCCTCTCCCAACTAACAGAGAAACTTTAAGGAAAATAAACTGGGAAAGAGATGATATAATGGATCATCGAGAAACTGTTAAAAATGCTTGGAAGTTTGTAAAAGACATTATTTTGTTTAAAAAAAGTATTTTTTATAGAAGAAACAAACAAAATCAAAGGAATCCTCAGGTATTAAGATTAATAATTTTTTATTTAAATTCTAATATTTTAATAAAAAAATTCAGAATGTTAAGTTTTCTAGATTTTTTGTGTGTATTTGGTGCATATGATTAGCTTTATTATAAAGTAAAATTTTTGGCATGATAGACATGAGTTTGTAATCATGAAATGAAGTTAGTTTAAAACATGCAGCTATTACCAAAAGAAATTATATTTCAATTAATTTCCATCATAAGCTTCATTTGTGGTTGGTCATAGATTCAAGTACTCTTCAAGGGCTGAGCTTCTTTAGGTATACATGAGCATCACAAACCTTAGGTACCTAATGATCTTTTCCTTCATTGTGGACTATCTTTGGTATATATGGGTGTGTTATGTGCCTGAGTAAACTTGGTGATCTTTTTGTATTTTCAAACCTTCTTGCCATTCATTTTTTACCATTTCTTTTTACAAATTAGTTAACCTTTTCATTTGACTAATTATTATATACTTAATTTACACTATACTAAAATAAATTATGATCTAATTTAATTTTTTGTCACGTAACAATTTTTAGTACATAACAATTTATATAATTTGCTTATGTTCTGCTAACATTGTTAACTTGTCAATACACATGTATTCTGGGTGCGCCATCTCATGAGAAGGAAAACAGTGTCTTGGTTCCCTTTGGGCCTACACTTTGCCATAAATGGGTAGCAGGTGTGAACCCACTTCTATCAGTTAGTAGGTAATAAATCTGCTTTGATTCTATAGAGTCTCCTAAAGAACTCATACATCTCCATCGTGATTAGAGGCACCATAGAATGAATATTGTCTCTTTTCATGAATCCATTACTTTCCTGACCAGGTGAAAGCCTTGTTTTACTTTGATTGAGCCTTGATCATATTGCAACTCATACATGTTATATAATTTTTTTTTTCATTACCAAACGATGAAATTTTTAAAAAAAATTACCATACATAAAACTCTTATTGAAATAGGTGGTAAACTAAAATCCAAGAGTTACAATTTAGTGATCTACTTGTAACTCTGATTGTTTTGCAAACTAAATCATTTCCGTTGGCCTAGGCCTTTTTAGATTCTCCTGTTTTAATAAGATTTCACAAATCTCTAATTTCTGTTGCGATGCCATTTCTGAACCTGGTCTGTTTTATGCATTTCTGAAGTGGAAATCATAGGTGAATTTTTGGACCAGAGTGTGATTCAGATCATTAGAATTATAAGTAAAAAAGATGTAGCAGTTATTCCCACTGAGCATTTTATTTAAACTTTTGATTCCCTGCATTACTGATTGCTATTAAAACTGGCTACTTAAACTGTAAATTTCATCCTTGTGTCTGATATTCACAAACTTCGTGCTGTGAACATCAGTGGGACATCTATCCTTGCAATCTAGAGCTAAAATGCATTAATTGTTCTCAGCCTCATTTGTTTGTTTCAAAATCATATCCCAAATAGAAGGAATCAAGACATAAAAGTATTTCCTGTTCTAATGGCCAAAAGTTTATAGTCACATAAAGGTCACAAACATATGCAGAGACTGTTAAATCCTCAATTGTAATTACTACAAAACAAACAAATTAAAATATTAAAAAATATGTCTGCATCTGAAATTTCTTAAACCATTGCCATCTCCATCTGTTCTGATACCAAGTGCATCTTCCTCAATATTTGCAGTTTCCACACCATCTTCGTCAACACAGATATACTTTTTGCCTTCTGCATCTTCCTTAGTACCCTACCCTATTATCTAAATCTCAACTATCTAATGTGCTATCTAATGTAGTCTACATTCCTCTGTTGCATTGTCTGCCTCAACTCAAACATAACTTTTATCTTCAAAAATGTTCAAAATTCACCACCCTGTCAACTGAACTAACTCTACCATCTGTTCCTTTTCATGATATTACCTCCTCCTTAATCATTAATTATTTTTGTGTGGTATTAATGCAATATATTCAAAAATGAGAGAAAATACTTCCAGAGGTTTTGGCCTGGATAAAAATGCTTTTCTCTTTTGAGATGGCAGCCTAATTTTGTTAGAGAGGTAAATTATTAAAATGAAAATTAATGTGATTATATGCATGTTTTTCCCCTTTATTGGAATAAATATTTTGATGAATCGCAATATATTTTTGTATTTAACTTTAAAAGATTATTTTAAATATGTCTAATGCTTATTTAAGTTTTATATTCTACTTTTGTTATTTTTATTAATTCAATATATAGCATTCATATTATAGAAATTTTTGTCTGACATATATTTGATAATTATTGTAAAATTGATTGTAAGTAGTTATTTGTCATTATTTTTCTTATAGAAGTATGTAAAAATTTATAACCCTTAGAAGTGATATCCATTACTAAAAGATAAAGGAAAATGCACAATTTGATATGTGTAATACATTTTCTAATTTATTTAATTAATGGGTTTTAGAAATTTACTTCTGAATTCTAATAAAATTTGTTATATTTGAATTCACTTTTTTGATAAATGGGGTTTTATTATTATATGCTACTCTATTTTAATTTATTATTAGTTTTCTAAGATAATACAAATCTTTAGTCATTATATGGAATGCATCTGAAAATATAACTTTAATACTTGCATATTGTGCTTAAAAAAGCATATATTTTTCATTTTATGACATGATTGGCTTTCATTTGTATTGTACCACTATTAGTAATCTGTCAAGCATATGTTTTTTACTTGTAGATTTTAAGTCTTGGAGTTTTTGTTAGTTTTGTGTTTCCTTTTTTTAGTGTATTAAAATTTATATTTCAGGTTCTTTTGCCTTACGGTGTTGAAAGAAAAGCCCCAGTTGAGAAAAAAACAGGTTTAATATTTTGTTATCCATATTCTTGATATTAAATGTTTTTCAGTTTTGTAACATTTTTTGTAATTTAAATTTTTTAAAGTTTTCCATGATTATGCATATTTCTAGTAATGTATTATTTTAGATTACATCATATGCTTTTTTAAAAAATATCAGTAAAAAAATGTCTTTCATTTGGGAAAAGAACATTTTTCCCAAATGAAATTATTGATATTGTTTTCTTTAAAATAAATCAATGAATAAGTTTAAGATGTATTCTTGCTTCCAAAAATTAACCATGTGTTGTCTAAAAGGTACCTGATGGAATCAGATTTTAATTGAAGGAAATCCACACTTGTTTGAATCACATGTATGATGGATGCATTCCAGCCACTGCTCTGGTACCATTTTCTATTAGAAATCTAAAAGGAAAATGAAGGAAATAGAGACAGAAACTTAAAAATTATCTGCTCCCCATCAAAAGAGATTAATGCAAATAAAATAAAAATAGCTATCTTGTTGAATATTCTTTGCTGGAAGTCTTTAACACAATAAAATTTGAATCACTTGAAAGTAAACTAAAATATTCTAAAATCTAGCAAAAGTGTGAAAACTGTTGCTCACCAAGGCAGAATGCTGTTTATGAATATTGCAATTTTTTTCATGATCCAGCTAGAGAACCAAGCTCAACTAAAGACTCTAGCATCCACCTGTGAGTTTTCTGAAAAGAAGAATGGATTGATTCATGATTGCAGAGTCCTAGGAATTAGAGATAATGAGTTGAAGGATTCCTATCAGAAGGTGCCTTAGGATCAGAAAAAGCTATTAAAACCATCCATGCAATTGAAACAAGTCAAGAACAACTAAGCTACATAAAAGATGAAACTGTAGCAAGACACATCCTTAAGAAAAATCAAAGGCATCATGAACTGAAACACCCATTACGAAAATATGAGTTATGAATGTGTTGCAGAAAACACAAACCTTTCAAGTGCTTAGTGTTCAAAAAAATATGCGCCTAATGTCTACAAGAAGAATAATTTCCCTGCTAAATATTTCCAAAATTCAAAAGAACATTCATGAAACGATAACTCCTGAAAATGAACTGGGTATTTACATAGATACTGTTACTAGTATGATACCCCCATAAAAATAAACTATGTGAACTGTAGATAAAAACAATAAATATTAAATGAAACATGGTATAAAAGTATTGCATTAAATGTAAATTATAAGTTTGTTGAAGTAAATATCTTGTCGTTGTTTGTCTTGAATATGTCCAAGGCTAAATTAAACTAATCTTTTTCAACTACATATGGTAATTTCAAATTGAAGCTAGAAGGTACTCTAATGATTAATTTCTTCTAGTAAACTCAGAAATATTCATCTGCAATTCTGTGTAGTAAATGTAGAATCCGAACTGATTTTAGGATTTATAAGTTGTATGGAACTAAAATTAATAGAAAGAATTGATTCTGTGGAATGGAATAAAATAAATAAAAATGTATTAAGCAATATAAAAATGTATTTACATCAGTGTGATAGGGTTCCAAAAAGGAACTATATTGCTGTACCTATAATTCACCTTACAAAACAAATTTCTCAGGTTTTACAGCCTAAATTAAAAAATAAATTAGAAAGAGGAGTTATGTCAAAAGTTAATGTTGTTGCTAATGCCACCTGTCTGATGGTGTCAGATCGAGGCCCACAAAATTCATCGCAGCAAAGGGTAAGATTTGCACCTGTCGTTAGCCATAGCTTTGAGCACCGTACGGAGGACCATTGGCTCAGTTTCCACCCCAATTTTGAGGTAGAATACCCTGGAAGGTGGTCAAGAGCCAATTGATTGGTTATTGTTGAGAAACCAAAGGAAAATCTGGGATTATGCTTAGACCGTAGAGATCTTAATAAAGTAATCAAAAAGGAACATTATCAAATTCCTTCTGAAAATGATATCAGTAAACAAATAATTCTGAAGGATAAACTTTGGTATGTACCTCTAGATGAAGTTATCTTTGAAACTTGCATGTTTAATGCACCATTTAGAAGATACCAATTCAATGAAATGCCATTTAGAATAGTTTCTGCTCCTAGGATGTTTCAGAAAAGAAATCAAAAGTTATTGAAGGGTATTGAGGAGGCAGAGATTTATACTGAAGAAGCCTTACTTCAATATAGGATGAAGCCTTAGATGTGATGCAATCATGTCAAAATTTGTTGAAATATCTAGATTGGTAAATACAAAATTCATAAAATCAGATAAACACAATGACAGATAAGGTAATAACTTGAATAAATTTTCTCTAGATTTGGTATTCTTAGTACTGTGGGTATTTTTCGCTTTGGTACTGTGGGTCTCGCTCATTCCTGCCAAAAATGAATCTCTGGAATGCCTTCTTAGTTAACAACCCACCAATAATCAGAAAAGAACATTACAATCCAGAAATATAAAAAATAACTCTAAATGCAGGAAAACACTTAATTTAGTTAGGTTATAAAGATTTTATCAAAAATAATGTATTTTATTTCTTTTATGTGATCACATTAACTTTCCTTGCTGTAATTACTTACCTCAAATTTAGGGTTGTTTCAAGGCTATCATCTGGAACTCTCAGCTGGTGATTTTCTCCTAGAAAATTATTATATGCTAGTACCATGGTTTTTCTTTATGCTAGTTCATGGTTTACTTAGAAGAAAAAAAAACTTAATGTCAAACATCTTCCATTCTTTATGTTTAAAGTTAAACAGATTTTGTTTGTTATAGAAAGAATCATTAAAGAAATACTCAAAAAGCAATGGCAATTCACTGCAGTATCACAACTGTCTTGCAATTCTGAATAATTTGACTTTTTTTCAATCATTTCTTTAATATCTGATTATAAATTTAAAAAAATAAATTCTCTCTATAAAATTATTTCAAAATTAAAAAAATATTTTAATTTTTTCAATCTAATAACTTTTTGCAAATGTATTATATATTTCATTGTTTTAATGTATTTTTCAAATTTAACATGTGATAGGAAACTTAAATGATAGTACAAATCACACACACAATGCATAGTTATTTTATATTTTATATTCTACTTTGATGATTTGTTACATTTTCTGTACAATTTTTGTTACTTTTTTTTATCTTCTGGGATATTTGTATCGAATTTTCAAAAATCACATGCATGTTTTAATTCTGACATTATTTATTTTAAAAAAATTTTGAACAGTCCTCTCTATTTCTTGGCTGTATACATTTTCACAATATTTAATTATTAAACAATATTATAATTTACATATTGATGTATTAAATGACACCAATCATTATGGTTCCTGTTAAGAACTTCCAACATTGTACAGTTGAACCTGTTTTTGTGCGGTAGATAGGGACCACATAAAAATAAACGCACAAAAAAATATTCAAAAATTTCATAAATTCTTACGTAAAACAAACTAATTCTTGGAAATACTTCAAAAAACTTTTTTTATGCGATGGATAGGGACCACATAAAAAAGTCGCATTTATAAAATATGCCAATTATTTATGAAATTTATGTAAGAGTACTTCCATAACAAAATAAATAATTAAATATTACACATGGAAACATTTTAAAAACATATAGTTTCTCATTGTATATACAGATAAGTGTTTAAAATGCACATACATAATTCATCGCTACTCATCGTAATCCAAAGTCCTGTAATGAATAAGTTCAAAATCGCTTTCTTCACTTGAAGGTGCAATTTCAATTGATTTATTTTTTGGCAACATAAAGTAAGAGATAAGTTTTTGTGACAAAGGACGGGTGGTCACACACACACAAGGTGCTTGTAAATGTCACGATAACCAGCTATACATGACCGAAGCCCTTTTTGGAATTTTATACTCCTTTCTTAACTGGTATCTATTTTATGAAAATGCTTTTTCAATTTGTTGGAAAGCTGGATCCCTGCATATTTTTATCCACTCTCAAAGAATCAGGCTTCTTGTCCGTCTTCATAATTTATCAAATTATTGATAATGTCACTGTCATTGAAAGTTTCATCTTCAATCAAGCGTGGGCTGCTGGAGCGTTGAGAGAAAGCAACTGAATGCGCATTGTCGGGAGACTGTAACAAATGAACAGAGCATCTTGAAGTGTCTACATTTCAGTGGCATAGCGTACACCCTCGCATCACTGGGGGACTCTTGGGGCCCAAGGCCTGACTTCGCTAAATACGTGATTTACCCAATTTATAAAATATAAAGGCAAAACCTGATTTTCGGGGCTAACATTCTCTGTTACACCACAGGTAAATAGATAGAAAACATTACAGTGGAGCCAAAGCCATTGAATCCTGCAACAGGGGGTCAGGACTCTAGGACCCAAGGCTTGACTTACGCTAAATACCTATTTACCCAATTTATAAAATATTAAAAGCGAAACCTGACTTTCAGGAAAGAGGTGGGGGTCCCAACATTCTCCATTATGCCACTAGTAAATAGATATAAAACATTACAGTGGTGCCAAAGCCATTGAAATTCATACACCGCACAAAACAAATCACATAAAAAAAGACCACACAAAAGCAGGTTCGACTGTATATGTAAAACGTGCATGCAGTTTTTTAAGCCTTTTCCTTCTATAGTTCATAGAAAAGTTATTTTAATGAAACTAGTCATTAATATATTTTTTTTTTAAAGAAAAAGTACTTGTAAAACACTTAAAAACATTTTTTAAGATTTTAGCTATTAGAAAAATATTATCAATATCCAAAAATATTTTTTACTGCATACATTACAAATGTTTAAATTCTATTTATTGTGGGTTGCTTTTTTCCCCAAACCATTGTAATTTATTCGCATCTTTGATTTTCCTTATTATATAATAATAATCTTTATATCTTTTATAAGGATTTTTTTAAAAAAAGTTAATTTAATTTATGAATTTTAAATGACAATCAGTTAAGGAACAAATAATATAGATTAAAAAAAAATTTAGCAATTTTTGAAAATCATTAATAAACTAAATTTTTAGATTAATGTAATGTTTTTACAGGTTTGATAATATTTATTCTGCATGATTTAATTTATAATGTACTATATTTTAAGTTCCTTTTGTAATTCTTATGTGTAAATTTCTCATTATATTTATTTTCACTAATCTAATTTTTTCCCTTCTTTGATTTCAGATTCATGGAAAAATTTCCGATTGAAAATGAAACAATTTAGTGAAAGCAAAATATTTCGATCTTTTAGTTTATTAACAATTTCTCTTAATGCAATTTTTCTAGCCTCAGAGCATGCTAATATGTCTTTAGAAATGGAACAATTTCTTTATATTGGAAATGTGGTGAGAGATATTCAAACTTGAATATTTACCTATTATTTCATATATATATAATGATCTATCAAAAACTTATCCATTACCCAAATTAACTAGTTTTGTCAAGCAAGGCATTTCTCTCTATATATACATATAAATAGTGCATAAAAAAATAATTGTGGAATCATAATTTATTTAATAGTTAATGTCTATGATGGTAGTGGTATGATATAAACAAAAACATGGTACAACACATGGAAACATCTCTGTGTACTTGCAATAGTTCCTTGATTCTTTTCGAAACTTTTTCACCTCTTTTGCTTGCACACACAACATATGTTATAGATTTTTTTAACAGTTGCTGGAATCAGATCTGGAAAATGTTGCTCAGAAAGTCTTGCTGTGGCTTACACAAGTACACAATACTTTTTAGCTACCTTATTCCTATTCCTACCTTATTCCATGGTAATGCTCAATCCTAGTATAGATAACTACCAGTTGATAGTTCAAAGCATTCTTCTTGCCACCACATTTCTTGTGTAATATAAACAAATTCCATAAGGCCAAATCAATAAAGTAATAGAAAGTTTTCTTTTAGTACTTTTTACCTCTGTTATTAGGAAGAGTGTGGGTAGATAAATGTTGATCTACCCCTCCTATGGTATCATTGTTGGGATGAGCCACTTGTTGCTTACTAACTTCTTTTTTGCTTGTTTTTACAGTAACTTTTTCTAAACAACGAATTGTTGATAGTAAACCTTTTTGTCATTTTATTTTATAACTGACCCTTTACCTCTTTGATAACCAATAACTTCCAAGTTCTGTATATATCAATTTTGTTTTACATTAGAAAATTGGAAAAGTTGCTCTTTACCAAACATTATTCAAGGGTGAGAAATGGTTAAGCAAGTAATATTACTAGTTGGAGAGAAATCTATAAATGTTTATAATCATCATAACAGTCCCTTTTCCTTTATTAAATTAAAATATTCCGAATATATACACTTTTAGATTCACTTAAAAAGTAATTTTTAATTCTGAATCAGGTACTTTTAATAGTATTATATCCAACCCAAGTATTTTTCATATAATGAACTTTCATCAATTGTTAGATATTTTCTTGGAGTGCATAAAGAACAAAATTTTTCTACTAACTTTTCACTGTTCATATACTGCCATATTTGATTTATCTTAGATTTAAGGTGGTTTTCTAAATCAAATGCCTTATTGTTTGAAAGGTTTAAGTGCTTTTGTATGCTTTTAAAATGCTTACTTAGTATGAGAGAAAAAAGATTGTTGTCATGAGCACATCCTTTGACCAGTATTGCTTCATTACTGGTTTCCCAACACATTTTATGGCATAATCAAGGCTAAAAACTCCTCTATTCCAGCTGAAATAACATCAGTTGAAGCACTATTAAAAGTTGAAGTTTACTTGCTTAGTACTGGGGAGTATATGTTTGTTTTAATATTATATGGATAGTTTTGTCATTCAAAAATAGATAGGAACAATCTAGAACAATTGAACCAACTTATATTTAAAAATTTATTTTTGGATTTGCAACTAAGAAAAACATTGAGAGAGGCAGCATATCTACACTTAGCATATACTCTTGATGAGCAAAAGTCATATATGGTTTTAATCCATTAGATCAGTGGTCTCCAAACCCTGGTCCGTGGATCAAATACTACCAGTTCGCACAAGAAACATTAAATAAATTCCCTTTTATTTACTGTGGTATATTTTTCTTGGGTTTGGGCTACTTTTTATGAAATTCACTTTATATTCCTTGTTAAATCACTTTATATTCATTTTTGATGTAGCTGTATTTTATTCTGAAGTCAAGATTAAATACAATTAAATTAAAATTATTAAATCAAAACAGTCCAAAATATAAACAATCAACGTCCTCCCTTCAGCGGACCGCGGTAAAATTAACAAACGTTGACCGGTCCACGGCGATTTTGACTCACCAGAATATTCATATTCACTTAGAGAATATATATGAACACACATTGTAAAATATCACTAAAGAAATTTAAAAAAAGAAATATCTCTATCTATTAATTTAAATTATTTTTTTGTGCACTAAAAAAATCCATGAATTATTCTCAAGTATTCTTAATTGTGGGTAATAATTGGATATCTGCTCTCAAACATAAAAGGTCTCAGTGTGATTGATAGAATTAAGTCAGCCTGAATTATCTTAAAATAAAAAGGAAATTGCATGCATAACATTTAATGAATTAACTTAGGATATATCCTTAAGCAGTTAATGTTGTTGCAAATGATCCACTATAATAATTAAGGGAGATTTTGTCGATAATTTCAATGAATATAAAATGCTTAGGTCAATACTTTACAACTTTTATAAATTCATTATATTCTTATTGAATGTAACCGTTTTTCTTGTTTTTATTCCTTCATTGTGCGGCTCATTATTTATTAAATTTCTAGTATTTAATTCAAATAACATCATATTAAGTTATTGAAGCTAGCATAATCCAGCATTACTATTTATTTTAATTATTCAGTTAAAAACTTCACAATATAATTATTAACTAGTCCCCCCCTGTATTACAAATTTCCTTAAAAACAATTTGCCACTTTTTTCTAAGCTTTTCCACTTTTTTCCTAATTTTTATTATATCTACTTTTTTTTAATCATTTGCTTTTTGTCTTATTTAATGATTTTTGTCTGAAAATCGAAATATTCTGTACAGTATTTTCCATACATCTATCTTTTTTTTATATAATTAAAGTCCAGCTATTTTAATTCTGTTAATTTTTAGACCTAGAAATTTCAAACTTTTTGCCAATATCTTGTAATTTTATATTTGAATTAATTGTATGAAATCTTTTATATCTGTGCTTATCAATCTTTTAGAACATAGTTTAGCTTTTCCTAGCATCATTCCTTCTACTCTCCTCCTATCATTCCAACAATTAATTTTTATACCTATGTATACCAGATATCCTTTATCCAAATATAATCTTTTACTGTTGCCTGTAATTTATTTTAATGTTTTTCTTAAATATGTAGTCATTTTGTTAGTGATTGTACCATACACGGTCATCTAGTTCAATAGGTTCCACTCTATAGAAAAAATGAAATGGTATTATTTGAAGTAGAATATTAAGATTTATCATGACAATTAGTACAAGATCTTCTTATCATTGCTATTTCATAATAAATTGCTTTTTCTTAAAAATGAGCTGATATAAATTAACTATCTTCTACAATATTATAATAGTGATGTGTGATATTTTCATAATTTTTTAAGGTATATATATATATTGTGCATTGATTTTGCAAACTTTTAATATAATTAACACATATATATATATTATCATTTCTTCGTTTTTATTTTTAAATGTTCATTCTGATTTAACATTGAAAGATTTAAATACTATTGTAATACTGTTTTTAATTTTGGTTCTTTCAAAGATTTTATTTGTGTTTATTTTAAATCAATATTCTTTTAAATAGTGTTTTAAATTATATTTCTATCCCTTTTTTTAGATCTTTGTTGTTATATTTTCATTAGAGAAGCTTATTTTAATAATTGCTGTTGGAATTTATTATTTTGGAGATTTTTGGAATTTACTGGATTCAGTTGTTGTGATTCTTGGTATTATCAGTATTTTTGAAGAAACCTTAGAAACCACTGTGGCTTTTCGATTTTTGAAATTGGTTAGTGCATTATTTACATATTTATTCAATATTGAGAAAATTAATATACATTCTTTTGTAAATTATTGAAAAAAATTGTATCCCTTTTATCTTACTATATACATAGATGTTTTATAACTTAATAGCTAATAATCTGTTTCATTAGATTAAGATATTCCATGAAAAAAATAATAAAATTAGTTAATAGATTATTATAAACATTGTTTACATATCTGTGTTACATAGATGTAAGTGTGTACTATCATAAAGATGGAACAACTTTCTCATTATAAATATCATATTCTTCCAAAGAATATCTTTATTTCTTAATCTTCCTAATTTCTTCAAATTCTATAAAAAATTATATTAGTTTAAAAAAATTGAATTTGTATCTCTTTAAATACTTTTTAAATCTTACATGTTTTGTTTTTTTTAATATATGTTTCAAAATTTCCCATGAAACTATATATTGTATAACACTGAAGAATTATGAAGAAATTGCTTACATTAAAAACTTTAAAAAATTAAATTTAAAAAATAGTAATTTTAACTTAAATGTAATTTTAAAAAAAAATTTAGTAGTCACCAACTTTATATAATTATTTTCAATGTATACAATGTTTCAATGTATTTTTCATTGAATACATAAAAATTTATTTAAGATTACATGTAAATGATGTATTGTTAAGTTCAAATTATTTTTTAAGAATCTTACACTTCTCAGTTTTAATCTGATTTGTATTCTAGGTATATTTGTTGAAAATTCAGAGGGAATGGTCTGCTCTCAATAAGATTTCAACTGTAGTTATTAATTCATTTGGAAATATTTTGCGGTTGATTGTTGTAATTCTTTTGTTAATGTTTGTGTTTGCTGTGATTGGAAACCGATTGCTTGGACCATTGTATATTAAGTCTAAACTTAAGAATAACAGGTAATTTTATATTGATTAAATACTTTTAATGAAGAAAACAAATGTTTGTGAGCATTGTTGTTTTCATATTTCATTTAAAAGATAGACATTAAGAATGTGAAATCTTGTAACATTATTCAAACTTCCTAAATTAAATAACATAAAATGTAAGGAGATTGTTAATAATGAAATTTCAATTAAATTATAGAGAAAATGAACTGTCAACATTTATCTATACATTTATTATAAATAATTTGATAAAGGATAATATATAATTAGATAGCTTTTGATTTATCAGGGGGGCTGTCACAGATGGAGAGAGATTTTAATTATAAAAATAAAGCTAAAAATGAAAAAAGGTCTGATACTTTAGATAATTAATATTCAGTACAGTAACTACTGATCTGGATGACAACTGCATAAAGATGGGACATGAACAAGATGACATTTTGACTATATTCATAAAGCATTTTTTTTTTTTAAAGAAATGCATCTAAAAATATCACTTTCAGGTTCCTCTCCTTTCTTACATTAATCCATGTTTCTTTTTGTAATATCCTGTGACACATTCAAATTGAAGAAAACAGAGATATTAATACTTTTCAGATGTTTTTATAACCTGCAAAATTGTGATTGAAAACAAATACCAGAAATGTGATCAATTGCTGTATGATAAACGTTCAAAATTTTCTTATTAATTGAATTCAGTTACATGGAATTTATTTGCTTTATATCATTTATATTTTGATGGTAAGGGCACCGCATGGGGCCTGTCTATTATAGCAGGGAGAGACAATTTTCTATATCTGCCAGTTTGAGATTGATTGAGATCTCAGAGAATGTCAGGGTGCTACTTGGCACTGGAATCTTAGTAGTGCCTTCCTTGACCAAAGATCAGCCATTTCATTACTATAGAGTCCAATGTGACATGGGATCCATTGGAAGTAGATCTTGTGCTGCTGTGAAAGCTCTTTAAGAGTATTGAGAATCCAAACAGCACTTTTATTGCCAACTTTAGTCCGGTTACATGTTAAATGGCCATATGGCTATAAAAAAAAAAGATCCATATGTCAGCAGAAACTGTTATAGTTTTAATAGTATTAATTGCCACATCTATGGCAATTAGCTAAGATGTAAAAACAGAGCAGAAATATGGATTCCTAACCCTAATTTTTTGTGAGAAATTTGAGGCCTTTACAAGGGTGCCATTACCTCAAAAGTTATGTTCATTTTTGTTACCATTAGTATCAATTTGAATAGAAGTTTCTGGAATTTGATTGATGACTTCCAGTGCAAGTTGATGCTGGAAATCAAGTAAGTCTTAATTTTTGTTTGTATGAGTCCCAAGTTCAGATTTAAAATGGACACCAGGCAAGCTCTCAGAAGGGTTAAAGATTTGCCATAAGGAGTGCTACTCAGCATTCTGATGCAACAGGTTCATTAAGTGGATTCAAGAGAAGAGGCTATCTCTTTTTAATATCCGTTTACTTGTCCAATTTCTAAGATATACTGAGGGGTAATTGAAAATCCCCATAATTGTAAAGCTTGTTAAAGTACTTTACAAGTATCATACTTCTTCTCAGTTTTAAGATCTGGATATCACTTTCATCTCTAAAACTAGTTCTGTGGGGCAGCTGTCTCATGCTAGTGATGATTCAAGCAATGCTGGCCTGAACACTCTCTAATTTTGCTAAATTAGTTGAAGATGCATTGAAATAAATTTGAGAACCATGCTCTATAACAGATCTGATCAAAGAGATGTATATATTAACCTGAATGTGCTAACATCTGCTCCCCAATCCCTACCTTCACTATAATTCAATTAGTTCAGTCTTTTCATTCCTTTGTTTACCAGGTAATTGATATGTTTGTTTCTCAGGATCTCTGAATCTAAAGTGTAGCCAAGTATTTTGAACGTTTGTCATAAGTCAAAGATTTGCCTTCCATTTTGGTTCTGGACTTATAATTATATGCTGATTAATTGTAAAAAACCCAGAAAACTACATGGTTGTCAAGTCGCCAAAAATTATGTCAATAAGACTGTATCTCCAATTTTTTGACAGATTCCTATTGAAATGCCATTTTAATGTAAGGGATTGTGTTGCTAACAAATATTAGTTCATCATAAATAAGTGCAACAAAAAGTAATATTAACTTATTAAACATGCAGATTTAAACTATTTACACTATTTTAAGATAAAATTAAGCACTAATTACCCAAAATTTGTAGCAATATATATACCTTTTTGGGGAAGGGAACATTTTATTAGGAATAATATTAATGTTCTCCCAACAAATGTTTTGATTTTTCTAGAGCCCAATATCTTCTGTTTAATGAGATTTTATGTAAAACAAAACTCTTAAATCAAAATGGGAAAAAAACAGTGAATTTATTTAAAAAAATTGAGTTATATTCTAAAATTATATATTAAACAATTAATTGAAATTAAAAGTCAATAATGCCTTATTTTTTTCGTAATAACCTTATGCAAGCAGTTCACAGAAGCAGAATTATTTTTCTTTGTAAAGATATAATTGGAGAGATTTAAGTTCAAACATTTGTCCCTAACTGTATCTGATAATGATCCAATTTTTACTCTTTATTTTTTTCAATGTGTTTCTTTGCTAAATACTTAGGGAAGAATTATGAAAGCAATACATTTCAATATTAATATTGTAAAAATGATGAAATAAGTATAAATTTAATCTAATTAAAAAAAAGTATACCTTTAAAAATAAAATTTTATTTTTAACTTCTGCCTTTAGGAATATTAAATGTAATTGTAATAAAACTCTTAAAATACACTTATGTATTTTCAAATAAGTCTAGTTTCAGTTTCATAAACAAAGCAGTTCGCATAAACAAAATAGTCCATTTATGTTAATTTTAGGATTTTTTTTAAAAAAATATTTCTTTTATAATAAAATGTCACTATTATTATAAAAAAAGGTTATATAATGAGATGTAAAAATACTGATTAGTTTTTTATAATGTATATTTATTGATGATTATTACCTCTGAAATTCTTCAGTATTATTTTTTAAAAGAATTTAAAAGATTTTATTTTTATTGAAAACTGTAAAAGAAAGGCTTGAATATTAATTTCTTGTTACTTATTTTGAATGAATTAATATATTTTTTCATGTAGTATAAAAGTGTTTTTTTATTAATTATATTACGTTTTTAAAAATGTAGTTTTGATTCTTAAGTTTTAAAAAATATTATCTTTGCCAACAATTTTTACAAAATTTGTATATTCACATGAAATTTTACTATACCATTACAAAACATAAATACTTTTCTTTATGCATAATTAATGAGATTTTGACATGTTTTGGACAAATGTAGTTTTTATGCAAACAAAAAGCAATTTAGTAAGTTACTCAGAGATGTCAATTCATTAAATCAAAAGCAGTATGGCCATAAAACTATGCTTACATCAAAAGGGTCATATTTTAATATACTTTTTCTAAAATCTTTAAGACCTTGTTTTAGTTTTAAGCAAACACAGTGCTTCTTAATGAATGCAAATTTCTACTACTTACTTGCATCTTTTTTGTGCAAAACAAAGTTTTGAAATAAAATATTTTTTTCAACCTTTCATTAGCTTTACAAAGACAAGATTTTTAAAAAAGGAGTTAATAAGAGTGCTATTATAGCATTTTGTATCTCTAATTTTTCGTTACTGACTTCACTAAATTTAAAGTGTAATTATATATATAAAAATTGAGTAATCTTTAAACTGATCTTTAAATGGCAAACAGTCATTTTAAAATATCTATATCTACAAATCTAAAACTTTTTCCCCTCATTTTTTTGCACTTGTAGTGCAATGGAATATAATTGGAGATACTTGATATCCAATATGAAAAGCATAAAATATTTGAAATAATTGGATATTTAGTGACTAGTTTACATTTGTTATTCAAATCAATTAATGCTTTATGTATTTGATGTAATTATTTTTATAGGTGGTCATTTTACACATTTTATGATTCTCTCTTCATGGTTCTGTGGATATTTTCTGGTGAATGGATCTACAGTCTTCTTTCCTGTTTGGATGAGACTAATTCGTCTATTTTGTGCCCTGTAATTTTTATTAGCTACTCTTTTATTGGCAATCTTGTTATTATCAATCTGTTTGTTGCCCTGCTCTTAAGATCATTTAATGATTGTGACTTGCATTTATCTGTTCAAAAGGTAAGTATACTTGCAAAGAATAGATTTGTATTTATTGCTTATCCCCAAAACAATTCGTAATCATTGAAAATTACCCACAAAAATCATTTGTAAAAAAAATATATATTGAATAATCTTATTTGCTACTTTAAAAAGATAATATATATATATATAACATGGAATAATTTATCAAACTGTTGTAATGTAGCCAATCTTTTCCCCCTAATTGCTAAGAGGGGACGCCAACAGACCTGGGAAAATTCCATTCGTTTCCCTAATTACTGGGGAAAAGCTTCGCAAATGGGTGGTCAGAAGTTCTGGCCCTTTTTTCCCATGCCAGTCCGAAAGTTAAAAGAGACACCGTTACAATGTGCTTTCGTTTTCTCACGAATCGGTGATGACATCGCATCTGAGAACTTACAATATGAGCCCAGACAGACTTCCACCATAAGCGGCCGGCAGAGAGATATCAAAGGTGATCGTGAAAAACGAGAAGTTTATAAGGCGAGAGCGATGGAGTACGATCAAACTTTACTTGAGAGAACCATTAGAGGTCTCCCCTAGCAATAGACTTGCGAGACATCGATACCTGAGTCCGCGAATTAAAGGGACTTCAAACTGATGAGGTTTCGAATCAGCGACCGCACGGCGGAGATAGAGCCAGCGAGCTCACCCGAATTTGGTGTGGAATTACCGAGATCGAACGGAGAACTGGGGATCCCTTTGTCATATCCTGTGTATAAGGCTTTTCTCTAAAGGATCAATTTATATCCTTATTTTATGTGATATAGAGCCCTGCAGTGAAAGAGAAACTTTATCTGTGGACTCATTTGCAATTAAATAGTAATGAAACAATTTTTTGAGGAATTGTCATACTGTTTAATAAATAGTTATTCAAGAGCTGTTTGAAGTCATTACACTGTGCACTTATCATAATAAATTGTTATCGGTTTGTTCTCCTGAGATATTTTTAATTACAAAAGGCAATTTTTATTATTCAGGGATTATAGTTAAGGAATAGTTTCATGGAACTTTATAGAAAATAACAAATATAAAGTTAATTTGTGTAATTTTAACCACACAAAAGTGCTTAAGTTCACTTAACCTTTATTTTAACCTTTTGATGACTTGATTGCTAAATCATATTAAGAAACTTGGGTTTCTGAAACGCATAACTTAAAATTTTTCAAATGAACTTACCTTGAAGGTTTTATGTTTCAGTATTTTCTGCTTGAATCTTGGATATTGAGGTTTGATTTTTGTAAAAAAAAATTTTTTAAAAATATTTACATTAAAAAAAATCATTTTTATTTGCAAGATTTGTTATCCTATCTGCACAATGTTTTTGATATTCTAAGTTTGAAATCACAGTAAAATTTTTATTCTACTTTGTAACATTTTATTGTACAATTGTTTATTTGAGATTAAATTTATCCATTGTAATTATATGTGTAAGTTTTATAAAAATTTCAACAAGTTTTCTGAAGAGCTTGATATTTTTAAAGTTTTTCATTATGAAAGTTTTCAGCTTTTGAATTTTTAGTGTGTATTACTTTTTGTGTTCTCAATATTTTTTAGTGTTCTTTCATTGTTTTTTAATGTGTTAGTTCTGCTTCTTAGAGGGTGCTTTTTTTTACATATTTATAATTCTCCAATTGCATTTAGTAATATTTTTATGCTTTTTTGGTTCTTGCTGTTGCTATTTGTTTTGTAATATATATTCTGTAGCTGGAGTCTTTTTCTGTGCATTTTCTTTAAATAAATAATTCTTCTAGTGGAAAGTTGGAATACTTTCAATTCCAAAATATTACAATCAAGAACTCTGTTGTCTTCAGACAGATGTGTAACGAATGCTATTAATTGCTTTAAATCTACTGCGGCTTCAAATAATACATTTACGTTGTCAATTGTGCTAGAAAAATGAGGAAAATCAATATCACACCAGAATATTCTATCTAAACCCTAATAAAACTTATCCAAAAGATATCCATTTTTAATATTTGTTTACAACTTGTGTGTGAGAGACAAAAAAAAGAGATATGTCTAAATAATCATTATCAGAAAAAGGTCCACCACCTGTAATATCTTGTAAAATTATGTAATAATATAATCCCTTGGATCTGTGAAATCAAGTACCGTAAAATCCGGCGTATAACGCGCACTTTGAACACAAAAAATGAGATCGAAATATAAGAGTGCGCGTTATACGCCGACTATAAAAACAACAGCTTTAAAAATAACAAAAGAGATGAGCATAAAAAATTTTTACTTTACGCATATCGTAATACTGTTTATTTAAAAGAAATGATATACCTTATGAATTAAAAAAGTTCAAGTTCTAGAAATGTACTATTATTTCAAAAGTCTGGCATAATATCTCGAATAAATGACTTCAAAATATAGGAACGTTGTATACTAAAATTTTAGATTTCTTCCTAAAAAGCGGGGTGCGCGTTATATGTCGAACATACCTGAAAATTAAAAAATGCATCTTGAAAGTATGGGTGTGCGTTATACACCGGTGCGCGTTATACGCCGGATTTTACGGTACTTCAGTGCCAAACTTATAGTATAAAAACACATAAAATATGTTACTGACAAATGCTACACATTTTTTTTTTACAACCGCTCTTTTCCCATCTAACAATTCTACTGGCAAATTATCAAGCCTCTAATACTTTATGCTACTTCATCTTATAGAAACAAAATTCAAATACTAAGAAACAAATTCAAAATAATTACCAATTCACTGTGGTTATATTGAAAGCAGAACCTATTGCAAATACTTGAAAATCCCGCTAATTAAAAACACGTTATTGTACCTATCTAACAAAGAGACTTCTAGACCATGATAACACTGTAACTTATAATATGAACATCCATTCCTTTCCCTATACATCATGTAATAACTATTTCTATTTCCAACTACTTTAACAGCTTTTCTTTTTCTTCCTCATATATTAGTTAAATTCTTCACCCATCACACTTAATAAAAAAAATTATAATTATTGTAATTTCCTGTCATTCTTCATCACTCTTAATTTAAATCATACATGCTAAAGTACAAATTAGCAATATTTTGAAAGTTCTTCCTAAACTGTCTCTCAGAAAATAACATTGTGATCAAATAGCTTACGAATTTAAAAATCCAATTATAGTTCATTAAGAGTTCTTATATTATGTGTATTGTTAATGTATATAATTATTGGTCATAACCTATAAAAATTTAAACATATTAACTATCTTTGAATAATCTATTTGTAAATAGTGTCTTTATATAGAGCAATTTTTATTGAACATATTACATTATAACATTTCTTGACTTGATTTTCATTATTTACCCATTTTCTGAACATATGTTTTTAAATCAGCATTTTTATAAAATATTTCCTGTTTATAAATTTGTTTTATTTTTTTTCCCTTTAAAATATTTTGATTTAAATATGATACGTCAAAATTATTTGCTTGATAATTTTGATATATCATAAATGTATATGTGTAGTTTTAGGAAGAGTTCAAGAGTCTGCTATCAAAATTATAATGAAAGAGTGTAGACTTAACTTTCATTTGTAGAAAAAAATTCAAATGGTTTTTATATATATAATTAAAGAAAAGAGAGAAATTGACATGACCTTATTGGCTAAATTCGTGAGATAAAATTTATAAAATCATCAATATTTTGTTGAAAGTTGAAGAAAATTGTGTGTATTAAACTATGGTTGTGTGTTTATAATCTTTGAACAAAAGAAACTATGTAGAATGGTAAAAATAAGAAATGTATTGCTGTAGATGTTGGCAATATACTAAATCTTTCACCAATTAGAGAAAATTTATTTCATCCTGATGATCAAACTGTATTTTTTTTTTTTGTTATAAGTCCATTTATATTTATCCATATAACTTAAAATGAAATAGCCAATTACTATACAAACATATTTAAATTTTGAAGATTCTTACTTTTGTGCATATTATATAATTTGTTACTGTACTCTTCATATTACAATAAACATTATTATAATATGTTTCTTTAAATAAATGTACATATAAGCAATAAAATGTGTATTCTTTAACTTTAGAGTATTGAGTATTCCCATTAACTGAAGAATTTATTTAACTAAGCAACTATGCATTGATGTTTATATCCATACTTTTTTTTATAGAAACCTGTCTTCATAAAGAAATGTTCCTCGTTTATTGAAAAGCATTTTTCACAATTCTGTCTTTGGAAGAAGGTAAAATAAGGTTGGATTGGTTTTTAAATGTGTAAACTATTTGCAAATTAAGGGCCATTTTTTTTCTATTATGAATGTTCGCTACATAATTGTTAATTAGATATGTGTCAGATTTAAAAAGTAATATCAAAATTCTCTATTCAGAATCTAGCATTGCTAATGGAATAACTTTAATTGGAAAATCACTTTGCATTAGAAAAATGGGGAAATTCATTTACTATTACCAAATTGCTATATTAGCAGATGGAAAGAGACAGATATGTTTCATTTCATTTCACTGTCTCAACAAAGAAAAGGCTAAAACACTTAGAAGTCCAAATTTATGTTTTACCTATCTAGCCAAAGTCAAAAATTTGTCTTCATTTTCTCATGAGTTAGAATGTGTGATGCTAATTAAGAAGGAATTCTAATCAAAAATCTTATTTAAATATTGATACCTGTTTCAGGTAAATTTTTACGGAAAAGTGTAACTTGAAATAGATATGTTAACTTTCTTTACAAATGCAGCATAATTAACTACAATTACAATTGTTTAAAGCTCTGAAAAACTATCAGAACTAAAATAAGTTACAATACATCAATTCATGGGTAAATATTTGATGTATAAAAGAACTGTAAGTTATAAAAATATTTAAATTCCGTATGTATTTGGGACCTTAATTAAACCTCAAAAGGAAAAAAACTAACTCTTTAGAAAAGGTACTTATACTACTGCACAGGGAAGTTTTAAAATTAAATATGTACACATGCAGTAAAGAAAATAGTGATTTTCTTTACAATTTTAGGATAATTATTTGAAAATTACTTTTTATTACATTTAATTTTTTATACGCCTTGCAATTTAAAATACAAAGGCCTTTCTTTTCCAAGATAATGATATGAATTTTTTTTTTCAAAATGTATGGAATTAGATTAAATTTATTTTTATTATACATTTTTAATTACTATTATTAGAAAATTAAAGAAACTTCAAAAAACAGGAAAAGTGTTTTAAAAATTGAGCTTTTCTATTTACTGTTTATTGTCATATAATAGAGTGCTCATTTCTCTTAGTAAAATATATGTTTAATTTTTTGTTAAGTTTTAGTGTGTGCTGTTCTGATACTTACAAATATTTCATTATTTATAAGAAACAATATGTTTTCAGAAAAATTCAAAAAATAAAGCTAATGATAATGGTCAAATAACAAAAAAGGCAACATCTGAGTCTAATTTTGAGAACAATCAGAAGTAAGAATTTTACTTTCTTTGTGTTAGAATGAAGAAAAAATTGTTTATTTATGGAGACTCACATTGATACCAAAGGACAATTTTTAAAAATATATTTTGGTAATTTTAATAACACAAGGAAGTTATTCTTTTAATTCTTTAGATACTTATATATTGTACCATTGACCTATTTTCCGAAATCAAAAAATGTCGCCGAATGCTGTCATCATTAATATTACTGTGTTTGAATGTGCATGGGAACAATTTACCACTATTGCCTTCATGTTGCAGCATTTGACAACATCTTTTGAACTGATGAAATTGGACGATGATATAAGTACTGTATTTTAACATATTCAGAGTATCATGGAATGCATTTCTTTTTAATTAAAAAATGAGTGAATTATTATGTTAAAATGAAACAAAATAAAATATAAATGTATAAATTCCCCCTCCCTTCTTATTTATAAAGATTTAGATCAAATGAAAACACTTTTTCTTAGACCACTAAATTATAGCTTTTTTAACCTGTTTGGGACAGTAAAGTTCACTTTTGAGAAAAAACTTATTTTCCAGTTGTAATTTTTATTTTCAACTATCCAAAAGATAAAAATATTACTTTGCTTTCATAAACAATATCTACTCTAACTTTGTATACTTTGTAACTTTGGTATATAATATAACTAAAAATGTTGTACATATGTCATCATTTTTATTTACTAAGATAGAAAAAAATACTTGAATTTATTAACCTGTTCCAAATTATTCATTTCAAAGAAATGGCTTTTTAAGAAATGCATGAATATAAGATATAATATTATGAATGTTGATCTCATTCATTTATATTTGCTGTAAATTTTTTAGAAAGATTTAAATGTAAAAAGTATATATACTGAGGTGTTGATCTAAAAAAAAATGCATGGAATAAAAGTTTAGTTCAAAAGCTATACAATAAATATATTTTAGGATTGTAAAAAAAAAGGCTATATTTCATTGTGTTTTTCATCATAGTCAAACTCACTCTAATTGATAATCAAAATAAACATTTATTTAAAAGCTAATATTTTTATTCTTAATGGCTTCTTGTTCAATTTTTATCATTTATGAAAATGTCCCACATATTCGCTTTCAAAATGATATAAAGAATGTTAAATTTATTTTTCCAGGAGTACTTTATTGTATATTAAAAAATTTATCCGAAGCAACAATTTTGAAATCCTGATGAATGTAGTGATAGTTAGTAGCATCATTGTTTCGGTAAGGAATTTTTTACTGATTACATCAGAAAAATGCTCCTTAAATGTTTATTTTTTCTTAAATTTGCTAGAGCTTCATCTTAATTTCTTATGGTATGCAATTTTAACTAGGATTTGTGAATTATTCAACTAGTGTGGAATAACTAGTGTGAATTATTCAAATGCTGTCATTTTATTCATCCACATTCAGCTTGATTTACTGAATAAAGTTGTTGCACTTACTTTTAAATTGTTACTACTCATTTTTTCTACATGCAATAATATGTACTGTTACACTATTTTCCTTTCCTTTACATCGCAGCTTTATGTAGGCTTGTTTGGAGCTTCTGTTAAAAAATGAAGAACTTTAGAATAACATTTTAAATTGATTTAATTGACATCATTTATGGTGATTTTAATTGAATTGTCTTATTATTTTTTAATTAAAAATAATATATAATCAATTCTTTTATCTAACACATATTTCAGAAGATTCTTTAAAATTAATAAAAAATTTTAACAAATATTTCTTATATTACAGTCATGTTTATAGAGGAAAGAAACTGAATTACTAAGTCAGGCAAAAAATGTTTGCTTATATTAACAAAAAGTACAATTAGAACATTATTGTCTATATTTGTGTCCTTTTTCTTTTAATTTTAAGTAATGTATTTCATTTTTATTTCATTACTTTTGCTATGATCAGTGGTGTCAACAGAATTTATGTCACTTTTTATAGTAAAAATATATGTGATAACAATACTAAAATGAGGAAAAATTTATTATATATAAAATTTAATTTACTATTTAAATCAAGTTCTGAAACATATCAAAAACTTTAGGCAACTAAAGCAAGCATTCTTTCGCGAAGGAATTGGAGGAAAATATTGATTCAAAGGTATTTTAAAGTTATAGCAGGATGTGTGCACAACAGAGAGATTAACATCTTTATATATGAAAATCTTCTGTGCGTGTGTATGTGACTAAACTCCTCCTAAACGGCTGGACCGATTTTGATGAAATTTTTGTGTGGGTTCAAGTGGATTCGAGAATGGTATAGATTCACAATTCGGCTCGATATCGCAATTAGTTAAAAATATATTAATTAAAAACATTCAACTCAATATTCACCTGCATTGTTGTAACAACGTTATTGTTATAAAAACGACGTAAGTTGGCGTCGAAAATTAATTTTCAGCCAAACCGGGTCTTCATTGCTACAAAAATGCAGACGAATCATGCTTTTTAGCGTTTTTATTAATATCTTTTCAAATAATCTTTATATATATAATTATTCTGCGCGTGTGCATATGACTGAACTTCTCCTAAACGGCTGGACCGATTTTGATGACAATGTTTGTGTGGGTTCAAGTGAATATGAGAATGGTTTAGATTCACAATTCGGTCCAATATCGCAATTAGTTAAAAATATATTAATTAAAAACTTTAAAATGCATAATTGTTTTACCACTGTGTGCTGTTTATTCTGCTAATGCGCGGCAAGGAAAAAGAGGGGAGAATTTTCCGATATTTTCGCCGTTTTTAAAATTGCAGTCTAATTTTTCTCTCAAAATCAGACAAAAAATAATTACAGAATCGGAAAGATTATTCATTTCGCCACGATACGGCATATATCTTAATATATTTCATTCTTCTGTGCGTGTGTATGTGACTGAAGTCCTCCTAAACGGCTGGACTGATTTGGATATTTTATTTGTGGATTCGTGAAGGATTTAGATCAGGGGTGTCCAACACGCGGGCAGCATGCGGCCCGGCGACACTTTTTAAAAAAATTTTAAATATCAGATTTTTAAAGTTTTTTCATTTTGAAATTTATTTGAGGGGAAATTTATATATATATATATATATATATCTACAATGTATTTTTGCCTGTTACCTGTTCTTGTTTTAAAATAAATCCTTTTTGATAATAGAAACACCCTTTAGATTAAAATAGATTTATATTTTGTCAAACAGTTACATTTGATTTTACTATAGTAAATTACTTTTTTAATAAATTTCGAATTGCATTATGCATATCCTTTACTATGGATGGTACATGATTTTCTGTGTGTGCGACTTTCGTTTCTCCTCCTTTTCTGTTTTGAGTGCCAAAAAAGTAAGAGGCAGTCAGAGATGTTTTTTAAAGTTTAAAAAAAAATATTCTGGAAGGTAAAGATAAAGGACAATGCATACTTAATCGTTTGCGAATGACAGCACTATCAAATTTCAATAATGAGTAATGAAAGATCAATTCAATAGGAACACTGTAATTTTCAAGAAAATGGCAACTAATATTTTAAACATTATTTGATCATTGCATTATTATATTAACAGTATTATATTATATATGTCTGTATACATGAAAAATAATAAAAACAATAATAATAATTCATTCTGTTTTAAATTTTCACTCCAATAAATGTTTTGTTTCCAAATCTGATATAATGGTAAATATTTTTATGAGCAGCCCGCAAGATTATAATGTTTTTCCGAAGCGACCCGCAAGGTCATTTGGGTTGGACACCCCTGATTTAGATTCACAATTCGGTCAGATATCGCAATTAGTTAAAAATGTGCCAAAATTGTGTAAAAGCGTGTGATTGTTCATAAAAAATCATGAGCAATATTCTTGAGGCCACTATTTTGAGCAGCAAACTTCAAGGTGAAGTTGTACTTCTACCACAGATCCCAATGATTATTTCTGACTCACCTACCCATTCAAATGTTTGCAATTTCCAATTCGCTTGGCATTTGCTATGACCATTAATAAGTCACAAGATCAAACAATGACAATTTGTGGCTTAGATTTAGAAAACCCTTGCTTTTCGCACTGCCAATTATATGTTGCTTGTGTGAGGTTTGGCAAACCATCGCATTTGTTTGTTTATACCCCTCAAGGATTAACCAAAAACATTGTACATTCAATGGCATTACAATAAGTTTATTTTTTGTGCATTTAAAAAATATACCTGTTATGAAAATAGCTCGAGTTTTATCCTTTTTACCCTTTAATCAAAACAAGTTTAAGTTTCTATTCAGAATAGCTTCTATATTCAACTTAGTTCATAGTAAATACATACTCACACGCAATCGATAGGTCGAATTGTGGTAATTGTACCTGTGATGATGTCAGATATTGTAATAACTTTCTTTATAAAAAATTTCATCAAAACGGTCCAGATTGTTACAACTTATTCAAAAAAGTTTGTAATTTTCGGATTTAAGATGTGTGTACAGGACAATGTTTGTCGGGACCGCTAGTATAAGTAGAAAAAATTACAATCCCCAGTTAAATCTTTACAATCTGTAAAATTTAATTAAAGAAATGTTTGCTTAGAATTATTTTAAACTGATTTAATCTATACTTTTTTGGAAGAAGAAATGTAGAAAGAAAACTTTTCTGGAAAATATTTCCATGTGCATTATACATGATCAAAAAAACCAAATAATCATATATCTTCATATTTGTTTTTAGTTATATTTCATCATCTTGTGATTTACTTTAATGTGTATGAATTTTTGTATGTAGAATTTTTTAGTTTGAATAATGTAATTTTTTTAATCTGAAGAAAAAAATTAAATCAAAAGAATTTTAGAAAATTGAATTTATATCAGTTACATAAAAATGTTTAAAAGAAAACTATTTGCTGATTTAAAAAAAACCACCTTTATTATAAATTTCTATTTCTTTTGTTTTGTTGTTAAGTAAATGTGTATTTAATTCTTATTAACTTTAAAAATGGGCAAAAAAAATCAAAAGGCTGTTCTTGTAACATTTGACATATTCTGTAACCGATGCTGATAAAAACAAAATCCAATTTTTCTTTTCCAAGAATTTTAATAAACATTTTTTTCTCTTATAGGTTTTACATGATGCCGACATTGACGAAAGTCCTGAACTACATGAATATTTTACAGTATCTACTTATATTTTCACTATTATTTTCGTACTTGAAATGTTTTTCAGATGGTTTGCAACTGGTTTTATAAATTACTTTACAAATATTTGGACACTTTTTGATTTTGTTATGATTGTGGTAAGACAATTTTTATATTACATCAGAATGTGTAATTTATTTTTAATTATGCTTTTATTTTCATACTCCTTCCATTTAATTGCAATTTATGTGTATGTATGTCTCTATTATTTTTGAAAGGGGTTTTTTTCTATTTATCTTTAAAACAACATATTGTATCAGTTAAGGGGGTCCAGCACTTGAATTTTCCAAAAATTATCAATTTTCACTTTTTTATATTTTTTAAATGAAGCTACATTTTGACTTGCATCAAATGAGCTCTGCTAGGAGAATCTGTGTTTCTCCTTGTATAGGTTTCTGATGAGCACGAATCCATATGATGTTCAAGTGGAAAAATTAGAGTGAGTTGAGCTTATCCAAAAGTGTATAGTTATACGTCTTTTGGATCTTAAAAGCAAAACAGAGAAATAAAAGCTAAGTGATGGGAAAAGCCTAAGCAGTTGTAACCTACTCACCGACATTTTAATATAAAAAATTCAAAGATATCACAGTATGGCTGTTAGAAATAATATCAATGATCTATACAGCATGAAAACTGCTTTGGGCTGTTTATTTTCATCTCCTGTCTTCAAACGAGAACCCTCAACAAGGACTGTGTCCCACGGGTATAAATGTCTAATGCAAGTTTCAAAAGACAGAAGCTGAATGCAACGAAAGGCACTATGATCATAAACACATACACACGTTATATTATACGATAATAAATTAAATGAAACCTATTTTTAGAGATCTAGGTGATCCTATGTTATTAAGAAAATGTTTACATGGAAAAACTCAGAACCCAAATGAGTCAGTTAATAACACTATATGGTCAGTGATTCCAAGATCTACATCTGTGGAATTAAAAACTTTAAAAGGGGTAAATACGACTATTGCACAATTGATGCGAATCATGTAGCAAAATTACTTAACTTTGTGATATTGAATCAAGTTATAAATGTGTGTCATGCTTCAAAAAACTAGATACACGTAGGATTCATGCAGCCCAACAAAGATCGCCAAAAAAGGTAAAATTGTTAAAAATAATGAAAAAAAAAAGTCTTTTGTTCGATCAGAGAGTTAAAAAAATATTTCATATGCTTCTGAAAAGTATTAATAAAAGTAAATGCTCAAAAAATTACAAATTTACACTTTAAAGCCTGTTTTCTCAAAAATTACTTATCACATAATCCTCAAATTTTTAGTGAGCAGACTTTTAATATGTTTAAACATTTTAATGGAGGGAATTAGATATATCTAAAAAACATTTTTAGATATGACTTTTTTAAACTAAATTTTAGGGGAAAGAATTGTAAAAAATTCATAATTAATTTAATTTTAAACAAAAAGACAACCCTTGGTTAAAGTGTTATTAATAGTACACATAAACTACAGTAAAGATTTTGTCCATGAGAAGTATGTAGTTTCTGAGAAAAAGGTACATAAACTTACGCAATTTAACATGAGCTTCTATAGACGTGCTGGTCCCCCTTAACTGAAAATGGATAATTATGTGATACATTATTTTATATACAATAAAATAAATCAAACTTTTCTCCAGATAAAAAAAATACTTTTTTTTTTTGCTTATTTTTTGAAGTTTGAGTTACATCTCTTATACAATTATTTGGGTAAATATTGATGAATTTTTCCTGATTAATTGGGCCAATAAGAATCCTTACAATCACTGGATGATAACATCCATAGGGAAATAAAGTTGTATGCAAATTGCATTAATCTATATCTTGAATCAGCCCTCAAGGGGCTCATCTTCTTTAGATGAGTACGGGTATCACAATCCTGAGGTGCCCTATTGATCTTTTTTTTTCCAAGGGGTTTACTGTCCTTGATAAACACGGGTGTCACACTCCCAGAGTACCCTAGTGATCTTTCTCCATTTTTGGCCCTCTTTCTTATCAGTTTTCCTTTTCCTGTATAGAACACAGTATAATCTTGTAAAAAAACATCAATACACTTATAGATTACTTTGTTGTTCAATTGTTATAGGTTAATTGTTTGATTAATTTGCTGGATTACTTATGATTTAATAACAATGTACCGTAAAATCCGGCGTATAACGCGCACTTAGAACACAAAATATGAGATCAGAATATAAGGGTGCGCGTTATACACCGGGTATAAAAACGATAGCTTTAAAAATAACTAAAGGGATGAGCATAAAAAAAAATTTTACTTTTACACATATCGAAATACTGTTTATTTAAAAGAAATGATATACCTTATGAACTAAAAGAGTTCTAGTTCTAGAAATATACTATTATTTCAAAAGTGTGGCATAATATCTCGAATAAATGACTTCAAAACATAAGAACGTTGTATACTAAAATTTCAGATTTCTTCTTAAAAAGCGGGGTTAAAAATTAAAAATCTTCTCAAAATTAAAAAATGCAGCTTGAAAGTATGGGTGCGCGTTATACGCTGGATTTTACGGTAGTTTGGTTCTCATTTTGTATTTTGTTAAGTTTGTTTTATTTGTTGATAGTTTTCTATGTTCATATTGAATATTTTGTTTTTGACTTGCACTGTTGGTTTACCAACCCGCATGTTTGCCATGTGCGGCTTCCCGTAAGGAGGAAAATGTTGCCCTGTGGATATATTTTGCATTCCCTTTGGCCCTCGCTTTGCTGTAGATGGAAGGCGGGAGTTAGCCTGCTCCTGTCAATCGGCTGAGGATCAGTCTTCGAAGACATTGCTGTAGGGCTAGTGGTGCAGATAAGGGGTGTCAGGTTCATCCATTGAATCCATACCTTGATGCTATAGTGCTATATCCTGGGTGTACTCCAGGTAAACGCTGAGGCTGACTACTGTCAGTTGACTAGCACACTGCCTCCCTTGTTGGACCATGTTGGGTAGAGGCACCCCAGGATGAAATTTTCAGTGCGTTTATAGATCCAATTCAGCTGTGCCTGGGTAAAGGTCTTGTTTTATGCAATTTCACAATCGACGATATTGCTTCACATTCATGGTTTCTCACTTTCTCATTACCCAACAACGAAATATGATGGAAGTCTCTGTTTGCCATACAAAAAGCTCTTAGAGGCATAGGCGGAGATCCAAAATCAGTTAGAAAATTATGGTCCGACGATTTACTGATTGAAACTGCATCTGATGTACAATCAAAATCTTTCTTGTTGGCAAAAATAGTTTTGGATTCCTCTTTAATAATTACTCCTTACAAGTCATTGAATTCCTGTTGTGGTGTCATTTCTTAAGCAGACCTATTGTGTGCTTCAAAAGCAGAAATTCTCGAAGGGCTTTCTAACCAGGGTGTTATCCAGGTCAGAAGAATTACAACAAAAAAAAGATTTGGCCCTCTCTCCTACAAAACATTTAATTTTAACCTTCAATACCCATAAATTATTGCCAACCATTAAAGCTGGATATCTTAATTGCAAAATACATCCGTATATCCCAAATCGTCTGCGCTGTTTCAAGTTTCAGAGGTTCGGACATTCACAAACTGCCATTCGCAAAAATTTCATGTGCTCCAGATGTGTTTCTGTTGGACATTCTTCCAGGGATTGCAGTTTGGAGCCAAAATGTTTTAACTGTTTACAAACACATCCATCTGATTTGGAACTGCGCCCTAAATGGAAAAATGAGAAACAAATACAAGAAATCAAAACTAATAAAAATGTCTATTGCTTAGAAGCACGAAAACTAATAGTCCCACAGTTACCCCAAACCTATGCCCATGCTGCCAAATCATCAACTGTAAGCAATTCCACATAAACAAATGAAAATATTGCGAGAGTAGTTTGTCCACCTTTAAAATTACTTCAACCAACTTCATTTCCTTTATTCTTTCAGTTTCCACATTGTTGTCTTCCACTCAAGCACACCTCTTACCTGCCACTTCTTCAATAGCACCTGCAATGTTGGCATTCCTATATTTAATACCCGTATTCATTCATCCTCAAAAGATCAAGTAATCGTTAAGAAATCAAGGAAACATTTTCCAGCTAAATATATTACCTTGTCAACTGAAACAAGTCCCTCTGTTCTTAAACCTACCACATCCAATAGCATACCTTCTAAAATTCCATCCTCTGCCTCCCAAAATTCAAAACAACCTTTAAATTCTCGTCAATAAAAGCATCCTCCTAAAACCTTATCTAACACAATACATACTAAACCAAAAATAGAAATAAAAATGGCATCTCACAGACCCAAGAAAAGTACACCTGTACAGGACACGTTAGACGAAGAGAACATGCTTGTATATGGCATTGAAGAGGAAGAAGTGGACTTTCTCTTTTTAACACCAGCCAGAAACCAGAAATTACTTTTTTCAATCATACGTATCGGACTTGGTGGGAGACATCCCCACTAAAATCTATTTACTTTTATTTTTAAAACTGTTTTTATAAAACTATATAGGGTTTTTATACTTTAAATATTTGAAAAAGTGTTTGGCGCATTTTAGCCAACATTCCTTCACTCACTAGAAACAGACTGACCTTCTAATATCTCAACACATATAAAAAAATATTCAAATTATTAAGAATAAATTATTAATATACCTCTTAGCTTCATCTTTATAACTTTAAAAAATAGTATTCTGAATTTAAACATTTTCTCTCATAATGAAAAACTGCAATTTTTCCCATACTTTAACCAAACAAAAATGCTACTTTAACTAATAGCAACAGCAAATTTCCTTTTTATCTAAATGAATTAAAATTACTTAATTCATTATATAACCAAAGGACTCAAATACTAATCTTATTACCCTAAAACAATTTGATTTTAACAAAAGTTTCACAACCACACAGCAATTAATAAGAATAAACTGATCTCCATAGAATTTTAATTCAAAGATTTCTCTACAAATTAATCAAAAACTGCATGTTTCTATTTAACTTATATAAATTCTAACATCTAATTTGACAGATAATTTCAAGTTACAGTATACATCATAAATTCGTACGGATGTTCGACAATACTCCCACCTGAGTCTTGCACCTTTTAATTGATATATAAGTGATATCCCTAAAACTGTTATCTCTATATATTTAGGCAAATCATACCACCATATTTGCCCAGTTTAAAAGTTTTAAAACTGTTTGCCTAATCTTAACATCTCATTCCTTGTAGAAAATTCTCATAGTTAGTGAAAATTAAGTTTCTGGAACTGAACAGTCATTTTTTTTACATGTAAGTTGCATCAATGGCTGATGCAGCCCAATATTAAAGGTAGAAACAGTAGCAGCTAGGCTCTCCAGCTTAAACATTGATGCACTAATTATTTTTTTTTTCTGTAAATTGTGATTATATATCATGAAATTTTATTCCTTGACTCATTCTGAATACAATATACTCCAGCTTAATTTGGCAGGAATGAAATTTATTGCAAGCAAACTGTCTCTAAACTGATATAGTTCAATGGATATAAAATCATTTTTTCTAAGTTAATTTTTTTGTAAATTTTTTTTTTTCTGATTAATTAATGCCATAAAATCTTGTAAATGTATTTCCAATTTCTTGGGGAAAAGTGCTTAAGAGACAAAATAGAATACAAGTAAAAAAAGATCAAGTTTTTATGATTGAAGTGAAAATTCAAAGTGGGGAAAGATAGAATTTTCTTCATTTAAACAGAACTGTATGGTATAAATTAAATCACACTCATTCTGTTTTTTTTATCACAGTATTAACGATCAAATTATTTTTTGTTTGCCCTTAGCTGTCTTCCATTTATAATTAAATATTTTATATACTTGTATAAAAGAGTACACAATTTTTATTTGTTTTTGTTCAATGAAATTTCCATTCATTTAAATAAATATTTCATCAAATTATTTATATATTCACAAAAACTAAAGGCTTAAATTTTTTTAGTGAAAAATTCTTTTAGTTATTGATTGTATTTGTATTTAATATAAAAAAAATAGCATAACATTAACATGAAAGAAATTATTTATGTTTTTGTTTTTTTACAATTACAGGTATCAGTTACAGAAGATGTATTATATGTTCATGATTTAGCTCATACCATGACTGGTTTAGACGTTTTGAGAGCATTGAGAGCTGTAAGATTGCTATCTAAATGGCAAGAAATGAAGGTACTTTGTTATATGTGTTAACAGCATGTGTAAATACTTAAATTATGCATTTTTTATTCTATACAAAATTTTTATCAAATAAACTGTTTTGAGTATCCCCTTTCCTCCTCTCTTATTTTTCAGTGGAATTCACTGCAGTATTTTGTTAAGAATTTATGTGAATATGATGTACAGTACAAAATGCTCAGTTTATATTTTTGAAACTTCTGAAAATAATGAGTTAATTAATTGCTCTTTATTCCTGTAGTAGTTTGCACATTCACTACTATGTTTTTATTATCTGTCAGAGGTTTTTCCCCTAGAAAGAGCGCAGTCAGAGTTACTAATTGTGGAATAAGAATTTACTATTTTAAAAAATATACTTCTATTCAGAATCATGACAAATGAATTCTTTATGCAGACATCCACACATAAATTTGAATCAGTGAGAATTTAAATGTTTTTGTACTGTTCTGCTTTGTTTCTTATTTTGCTATACCCTATAATCTTTTGCTTACTTACCACTGCATTCATTTCTGTAGAAAATAGGTCCAGAACTTTAATCATTTTTCATAACAAAATAAGAGAAGATGAATATAGAGAAATTTACAAACAATTGTTATTTTTGAGCATGCATGATCAAGATTGTGTTTAAACATGCATGAAAAATATACAACCTATTAAAAATAGTGATTGTTTTTGAGCATGTGCCAACAAAATTATTTCATTTGAACATGTGTAGGAACAGTTTTCCACTTTTGGAAACATATTGCAGCATTTGGCAAAAGTTTCAATTTGATGAAATTGGTCAACAGTTTAATGCATAAGTATCCTTATTCTTAAAGCATTCTTGGGTTGATTCAGATTTATGATAAGGAATATTGCCCTGCTGAAATATCCAGTTAATGCCAACACATAAAACTCCATACAGTTTAGGATAATCCTTGTAGTATAAATTGATACTCAACAGATCTATACATACTGAAGTGAACAGTAAATCACACTGCATCATGAGTAGACTCCCCAAACCATTACTGATCTTCCTCCCATTTGTTTGAAATATTCTTTAGGTTGTTTCTTAAATTATTCGGGCAATGTTTGCTGCTATCAGGGCTATTGAGATTAAATTTACTTTCAACAGAAAGTATTGTTTGTTTTTAAACACTTAAATTTTAAGCATATTTCAACCTTTTACCTTGATGTTTCAGTGACTTTGGTGTTTTCTACATTTTTATAAAGTTTGTATTAATATTTTATTTAACAGATTACAACATGAAGTTTTTTTGCTGAAACTTTTGAAATTTTATGAATCAAAAGAACTTTATTTGATAGTCAAAAATTGTGTTAAATCATTCTACAATGATTTTTTTCTATATTTTTTTTCTTCCAATTTGCTTTATTTTGTTTGAATCATCTTTTGTAACTTTTGACATTGTAAATGGTAGTTTTAGGATGCTTCATTTTTCTAGTTATTTCTCTTTCAGATTAATCAGCACTCTCATAAAATGACATTTTCTCACTCAAAATTCTGAATCCCACGGCATCTTCAAACAAATTGTGAATAACATAGTCAAAATTTGTTCCTCAAGTAATGTTTTTGTAAGATGCTAGTACACATGTGTTTTATAATGATTTTGCTATGGCATATAATATGCTAATTTTTTTTCAGATGCTTTTATTATTTATTAACATTCTCCTTATTTAGAAAAATGAGTTGATATTGATAAAATTTTAATTTCTATAGTTCCAATTAGTACAAAAATATTTCGCTATCAATTTTAAATACCCACAATAGAAAATTGCATATTATGTCTTCAGAAATGCACTGACTGGTTAGTGGCTTATAATTTCTTAATATACTGCATATTTTTTCCCTTTATTTAGAAAAGTATTTGAAAACTAATTACTTAAGATTAAGTAAAAATGTTTAATTGGTATTGAAAGCACTTGTGTGTTTTTACTAACTATTTTAAAAGAAAATAAATTATTCCTTTTTTATATTTAAAGGATTTTATATTCATATATAGATAGATCACTTTTCAATAATATACTGTCCTGCTTTTTATTAATTGTTCAGAAGACCTTAAAAACCATGAATTTGGTATACATATATTAAGCTAATAAAACTGTATATTTTTATACTATATATTAACTGTATTAAAATTATTAATTATAATTTTAATAACTAATATACTTCTTTTGCAGATCATTATAAGTGCTCTCATTTTATCCATGCCTGGAATATTATATTCTGCATTGATAATCATGGTCATATGGTTACCATTTGGCATTATGGGTATCAATTTTTTTGCTGGAAGATTTTATAGTTGTATAGACCCTAACAACTATAATGGCAATACAATACGTTTAAACAAGACAGATTGCCTTCAACAGAATTTTACATGGCGAAATTCATTTTACAATTTTGATCATATTGGAAATAGTTACTTATCATTATTTAATTTGGTAAGAATTGGTGAATATAATCTTTTACTTATTAATAATGAAAGAGTATAAAAGCCCTCTACATTTTTCATGTATAGCATTGATACCATTGATCATTATTACTAACTAATCAGCAATAACTGCTCTACTCAGACATAAATAGGATTATTTTAAGAACTTAAATAACAGAAGTAGAATTTAAAGAAAGGAAAAATACTATCCCATTGATTTGCAAGCTTAATTAAAGTATTACCATACTTAACTATACTTAATTTTCAGTGGAAAGATCTTATTTCAATTTTCTATTACTTAATTACTATTCATGTGTTTGATTTGTTTAATATATGTAGTAAATTGGATAGATAAAACATTCCTCTGCAATTCATCGTGCTAAATTAGATATTCATATGATAATGCTCTTGTCTTGCAAATAATTAAATAGTTTATGTATTTTTTCACATTTATTTACTTTTAATAAAGTTTTAGTATTGATGTTATGTTAATTCTATGTTCTGTTACCTGTAATAATGAAATTTATTATCTTACAGTATAATGATACTATGATCTATTTATGTCCCAAACTTGACAGATATTTTGAATTTTACAATGGCAGGAAAAAGGCTGAAAACATTTAATGTACTGAAAAACTGACTACTATCAGAATACCTAATGTAGATGAAAATGTTTGTATTTTGCTGACCTTAGACCATTGAATGACCCTTTAGATGTTTCTAGAGGAATTCAGTGTAGCAGAGATACAGCTCACAAAATTTTGGCATGGATTTTGCATGAAAAAACCCCATGAGAAATTACAAATTTTGTATCATATTCTTTGATGGCCAAATAAAAGCAATGTAGAATAGATGCTTGTGAGAAATCAACTGATACAATTCATGGATCTCCTTTTTTCTGGATTTGATTTTTGTAGGGCACAGAACCATAGCACATGTTTCAAGAACTTATACAGCCATGCACAAAAGTATATAGCTGCTGTAGGCTATTATTCTGAAGTTCTTTGCATTGTAAATTTGAATTTCATACCATCTCCAGCTCTGTAATTTAATTGACATGCCTTGTGTTTGTGCGTCTCTGGTTCTCAGTTTAAAGAAAGTATTTATTGTGTTTTTATAAAATAATTCATTAACTGGAAGACAGTTAAGGATATTATTACTCTATCATTGGACTAATTTTTCTAATATTAGTATTCAAAAGAATAGTCATAGATTATTCCACAAAATTTGATGTTATCTTTGCATTTATTTAAATGTTAAACTAGGAAACCTACAGATCCGGGCATCTTGGATGTCTCTGACCCATAAAACTCATTAATATAAGAAATTATAGAATTTCCTCTATACATTTCTGAACTTCAGATTACCTAACTTTTTTAAAAATCTTTGTTAGATCTGCTTCTTGTGCTGGAGAAAATTCTTATCTAACTACTCCATTTGTGCATAAAACAGCTTGGAATCAGAGTAATTCTCCAATAAATCTTTAGTCAAAGCAGCTTTGAGCTAAACAAAATCTATTTTATTTTAGTTCAACAAGATAGCACATTTTAGACTAAAGGCAACTTTCTTGTTTGTTTCATTTTTCAACCTTCATCTCAATCCTGACCTAGCCAGAAAAAATTTTATAATATTCAAACTTATTAACAGTTAAATCATAAAATGTTTTTAAAAATATGTATATTGTGATGTGTGTGAAGAAAACTGCATGAAATAGGATTTGCTAAACTAAACCCAGCATTAACAATGTTTACCAGGAGGTAATAAAACTTTTAAAGAGCCATTTTTTTCAGTTGCCTTGAATGCTAAAAATAAGAAAAGTTGTCTCAAAAAATAAATCTCAGGCAGTTTATCTGAGTGTTATATATATATTGCCATATTTGTTTGTTATTCACAATACTTTTTCAGAAAATGAATAAAACCGTAAAATCTGGTGCATAACATGCACTTTTAACACAAATAATAAGATCTAAATATATGGGTGCACGTTATGCGCCAGGTATAAAAATGAGAACTTTAAAAATAAGAAAAAAATTAGCATAGAAAAAAAATTAGACTTCTTCATATATCAAAATACTGTTTCTTTAAAAGAAATGTCATTCCATACAAATTTAAAGGGTTGTAACTTTAGAAGTATGCTATTTTACAAACGCTTGGAATAATACCTGGAATAAAATGACTTAAAACATAAGAGCATTGTGCACATATATTTCAGGTTTCTTCATAAAAAAGGGGGTGCACATTATACAGCGGGTATACCTAAAAATGCAACTTGGAAGTATAGGTGCATGTTGTACACAGGATTTTACAGTAGTTGTTACATTTTATCAAATATTTAACAAGTAATCAAATCCTTAGAAATAAATGTCTTGATTATTTTCTATTTATATGCTTCAATTTGGTCTTCAAATAAGTTCTTAGGAAATATTATAATCTTTTTCTTCCCAGGCAATGATGGCAGGTTGGGATGCACTGGTAGAAAAAATAATTGATTATAGAGGTCCAGATATGCATCCTGAAAAGGATTATTATGAAGACTATTATTACTTTGTTATCGTTTTTATTGCTGTAGGAGGATTTTTTTCCCTTAATCTCTTTGTTGGTATTATAATCGATACCTATAAGCAAATGCGTAAAGAAGTGAGTATTATTTTGTTTAACATCAACTCATATTTCTCTGAGCTGTATTCTTAAATAGAAGCTTTTTTTTTAACTGTAATTTTGATTCACAAGCTAATAATATGCTGCTTATTACTATAAGTTTTAATTATTAAGAAATAACTGCTTATTAAATATCAAGGGATTATGAAAATTTCTTAAAAATGTTATGTATTTCATAAAAGCATTCTGTATAGTCCAAATCAATCATTGACTAATTTTCATTAGTATTTGGCGATTGACTCCTTTGTCTCTGTTTATGATGAATC
Source organism: Trichonephila inaurata madagascariensis (assembly GCA_019973955.1). Taxonomy (NCBI): domain Eukaryota; kingdom Metazoa; phylum Arthropoda; class Arachnida; order Araneae; family Nephilidae; genus Trichonephila; species Trichonephila inaurata. Next base: position 90,759 of record BMAV01000089.1, on the reverse strand, counting down.
TGCTTCAGTGAGAAATGATAAATCAAGAATTAGAACAGCAACAATAAGTGTATTTAACAGCAGATATATATATATATATTAACTGCAATAAGTTTATATATTTTTTAGTTATAAAAACTATATTTACAAAGTTTATACATATTTACTTTCATAACTTATATTGTTTAATTATCCATGTAATGAAAAGAAACCCTGACTTCTACATATAAAAATAGTTTCTTTCAACAAAATCATGATGTTGGTAATTAATGAGTTCAGCAAAATATTTTCAGCTGCATAAAGTTAAATGGTAATATAAAATGAATTTTAAATACACACAGACTAGTCAAAAGTATTTTTAATTTCAATATTTCTGTTCAAATGTGATATAATCATAGCAGTAGCGCACACAGAAATTAGTAAAGGGGGCGGTCCGGGGTCGAAAGTTCACCATTCTTGTATCCTGCTCCTTTGGATTTTGTCGATTTTCGGGAACAAAACACAGTAAAAAACTAATTATTGAATAAATAATTAGCATTAATTAATAAAATTAATCATTAATAACAAATACTTAATTAAATTTTACGTACTATATACTTAGAATTATAATCAATCGGAAAAAAATTAAGGCCTTGGGGGGGTCCGAACCCCTCCCTTGTGTGCGCCACTGAATCATAGTCTTTAATTTAAATATAAGGTATTTTTAAATTTACAATTCCGTTCATAAAATACCATGCTGAATTTTTTAGCATACTTTGCTAAATTGTTTGGTAATTTTCTTATTTATGCAATTTTAATTTAAGTTGAAATGAATTTGTATATATTACACAATTGCATAGTAAGAATGTTACTTTATCATTTTGAAGTATAGAATCTGCACTTTTTCTTATGTTCTTTTTTGCTAGTAATAATTATTGTCTCATCTCTTAATAGTTTATTGAATTCTTGCTTTAAATAATAGTACTATGGAAATTGTTTCATTGGAATTGTTTCTTGGTGATGCAAATATCTGTGTAATGTCTCAAATGTTTAATTTTCAAAATTGCAAAAAGTATATTTAATAGTTATACAATAATTAGTTCTACTGAAAGCTTAAACACTTTCCTTTCATATAATTTGTTAAAACTGCATGTTGGAGGATTAAGGGTGCCCTGCTGTTATAAAAGATAACATTTCACACAATTATACCAATGGTAATACCTAAGGCTGTACATCTCTGAAAAACAAAAGTTTAAATTGGGAGCACTGACTCTGGCCCCTCCACATACAAATCCAATTGTCATCAGTTTCGCGACTGAAGCAAGATTCACTGCTGAACATTATGCAATTCCATTCTGCTAGCTGCCATAATGATTGGCTATGAAACCACACTAAATTATTCTGCCAGTGTTGTTGGGTTAAAGGCAGTCATCTTAATCATCTTGTTATGATCAAATGCTGTATGATCAGAAAAGGTACCTTGAATGGTATGGAAGATAGTGTAGAACAGTGCTCCGCAACCTTTTTAACGCTGCGGATTGGTCAACGTTTGATAATTTTACTGTAGCCCACTAAGGGTGGGGCACGTTGATTGCTTATATTTTAGATTGTTTTGATTAAAAAATTTTAATTTAGTTACATTTAAATATGCCTTCAGAATAAAATATAGTTACACCAAAAATGAATAAAAGTGATTTAACATGGAGTATATAGTGATTTCCGTGGAAAATTGCACAAATCCGAGAGAAATGCACCACTTTAAATAAAATGGCAATAGTTTAATGTTCTTTTGGTGGCCCTGCACCATTTGATCCATGGACTGGTACCGGTTCGCTGACCGGGGTTGCGGATCACTGGTGTAGAACATTAGATAGTAGACAGTGATGTCATTGAGCAGTATAGACCTGTAACAATCATATGATTTTGCCTTGCATTTGTGTCACCTTTGTCTTCCAGAGTCAATGAGTTTCTTGCAACAACTACTGTTGCTAGCATTTTTACATAAATGTATTTATATGGCGCTAGCTAAAACCTATTTCTTGGTACGAGTAGTCAGCTTCGTACATTCTTACTATGTTGTCCTGTTTAAAGTCATCCAATTAGCTATGAGGTCTTTGACAGTTGGTTTAAACTCACATGAACTGTAACACCAACTGTGAGAAAATGTAAAAGTGTCCACAAGTGTTTCTTTTTTTTACTCAATGCTAGTTCCACAGTAGGAATACATGCTGTGATTGAAGTTAATATGTATTGGTTCTGAAATTATAATCATTTGCAATGGCATAGCTAACCCTATGTGTATGCTGTATCAAAATTCCTTTGGGGGAGGGAGGCTCTTTTGTAACCTCTTAACATTCTATGATTTTTGCTTACACATTTTGGGGCCCTGTATCATTGATACAGCAGTAGCTACTCCCATATCATTTGCATACTTAGTGTAAAAGAATTTGCTTATGAAATTTTGAGATAATTGGATTTTTTTCCCTAAAAAAAAAAGAAAGAAAGAAATGTATAATTTTTTTTCAGTAATGTTTAATTTTTATTTTTATTTATTATTTTACATTTTTAGAATTTAAAAATAATGATATATTGGTAGGTGTAAAAAGTTCTGAAAGGTGTGGAGCCAAAAAATTTTTGTCAAATATTCGAGTCACTAATTTAACATTTGAGAATCCATTTTTTAAACCCCCATAATTCAGAAACATTTCAGTAGAATTTTACAAAAGTTAAAATTTAGGCTTATTTTATTATATATATATGTGTGTAAGAAATTAGCTACATGCAAAAAAATCTGAAAAAAGGAAACAAATTTTGTTTAGAAGATAATTTATTAATACATATTCATTTCATAATTTTGTTCCTTTCAAGTCAATAAGAATGATACCGAATTCGTCTAGCTACAAAAACAAACGTTTTTGGAAAACGGTCCACATAATTTGTAGGTACAGAGTTATTTTTATGAATATATCTGAAATTTTAACTAAAAATTTATCACATTTTTTTTTACATTGATAGTAATATTCCCTCATATATTTTGAATAATAAATGCTGTTTCCAAATTCTAATAATCGTGTTTAATAAAATGTATATATATAATAATGTTTAGGTAGAAAAGAAGGAACCTGATTAATTATTTTTGCTCTCATTTAAAGATTCCTAATTACTGTAGAAGGGAGATGTTTTTAGATCATGTATGATTTTTATTTTATTTTAGTGAAAATTTGTCCTACAATATTTTTAGATAGGGGGTGGTGATTTTGAATCAAAACTTACTGAAACTCAAAGAAATTACTACCATGCCATGCTTAAATTTAGTAGAAGAAAGCCTACTGTTCTCATTATAGCTCCCTCGAATAAATTTCGAAATTCTTTTTATGTGATCTGTCACAGCTGGTGGTAAGTTTTTGTCTATATTTTTAAAATATGGTTGTTTGTACTAATATATTTAACATATAAAATAAAAATATTGTTCTATTTTGAAAAGCAATTGTTAAAAACTGTAAGATTAGATTTTTAAGAAATAGAAATAGTTAAACCTCTAAAAATGATATATATACACCATTTTAAAGCTATTAAATCAAACTTGTGTTCTCTCTGTTTAATCATAAATGCTTCAACAAATAAATTACTATTATAGTTTTTTATGAATAAAAAACCTTATATGAACACTTTTCTTATTTCATTCTTTTTGTAATTTCAGTGTAGTAATTTTTGTATTACTACACTGAAGTGTCAAAAGTAATGTGTGTAATTTTAGTTCCGCGAGAAATTTGATATCTAGTTTTCTAATCAAATACTCTCCATTTCCCTTGGATTTCTAGACCCAAAACTCCTCCTCTCCAGCTTTTCTTGTCATGTGATAGCAATATATAAATATCCAGATAGCAGTAGCATCAAATAGGAAATCTATAAATGAATAGTGCATTAACAAAGCTTTTGTTTGTGCTCCAATGATTCATATGAAAAGTTTTCTGATGGAATTAAGGCTAAACAACAAGAATTAGCAGACTGAATGCAGGATGCTGGTTTGGAACTAGACTCATATTAATGACACAGACCCGTAAGACCATAGACCCAAGTTCTCCACAAGGCACTATGCAAACCGGTAATGACTCTTAAATAGTCTAGGCTGTTTTTACATGGCATAAATTGAGGTCCTCTGGTCAAATTGATTTCAAGTGGTATATGTTCAGCTACTTGGAAACTATTTGCTGCCATTTATAAGCTGCATGTATCAAAACCAGTGGATTTTCCCAAGGTGACAACAATGTGCCATGCCACTGAACCTGAATAATTTACAATTGGTTTGTGGAACATTCTGAATAATTCCTATAAATAATTTGATAACATAGATGTCCAGACATAAATTCCATTAAACATGTATGGAACATAATCGAAAGGTCAGTTTGAGCATAAAATCTTGCACTTCTTACACTTTCGCTATAATGGACTTCTGTAGAGGTAGCATGGTTGAATATTTTTAGACTTCCATTATGGAGTCAATACCAAATCGAATTTTTGCACTTTGCTTGACAAAAAAAAAAGGGGGAAGGTTCCAAATGTCTCCTGACTTTTGGATCTTTGATGTATTTAACCCTTACATAGATAGGCAGTGCACAAAATGCTCCAGTTCTTGAAAAACCCTTTACAAAATCTAAAAATATACATGACTTGTATCTGCTTCCAATTTAACTTCTATTCAATTATTTATCTGAAGGACCACTGAAGAAAAAAGCAGATGCCTTTTGTTTGTACTAAAAACATTAATCTTAATTTGCTTGGCCTAAAAATAGTTCACTCATAAAATAAATTAATTATATTTGTGTATATTTTTATGACCACGCACAGAAAAATAATGAATATGATTTGAGAATTTCTGTTATATAATCCAACATTTAAGACATAAAAATGATCATAATTGATAAATAGTTGTATTACCAAACATATTCAAAATTGATATATAAGTAAAACTTCCTTCTTCTCTGTGCCACATATTTCAGAAGATGACTAAAATTAGTAAATATTATTTTTTATTTATTTTTATTGAAAAAATTTCTTATAAAAAGGTTCATATAGTACTAGATTCATAACTGATGAGAAACAAATAAAAGCATAATAATTTAAAGCATTTTGCACAAGACTTTATTCTTGTTTAATAAGTTGTTTTTCTGATAACATGAGTGCACAAACTCAACTATTGATCTTGTCATCCAATTGTAATCTAAAATTAAGCATGTTGGCTGAAATAAGAAAGCCATGAAAGTATGGTAGGAATAAACAGCTTTTAGAAACTTGATCAAGAAGTTCTTTAAATATATTGAATTCTAATTCTTCATTAATTCCTTAAGGTCTATTTTATGACTGTAAACTGTTGTTGTTGTTTCTTATGCCACCTGATCTTGACTGTGTCTGATTCAAGTCCATAAAATTTATCATGGCAAGGGGCTAGATGCACGCCTGTCGGTGGCCATAGCCTTTAGCACCATACAGGTGACAGTACGATTTAACTTGGTTCCCCCCAATTTTGAGGGAGAACAGCCTGGGGGAGGGTCAGGGGCCTCCCACCTGTCTTCCCCTTCCACCAACCTCAGGATGACTTTTAACTAAATAAAGTATACCATCATATAAACTAGCCTTGCAGATTATTTTTTAAAATTTGTTAAATTCAGTAGAAAATTAGTGTTTGATTTTATTATTAAACTAAACATTGTGTACAGCAATATTCATTTTTACAAATTTCGGATATTCGTTGAATCAAAGTTGTATATAAAATCATGTTTATAGGGTTAATTAATTTGTTTCAATTAATATTTATAAATTTGACAATGTTAATCTTAAAGTGATTTTTTTTTTTCAACTTTATTTATTTAAAAGCTTTTTTTTTTTATTTTGTATTCCTTATAATTAATGTTTAAAGTAAAATTTTTTTAAATTTTCATTCAGTTTCTTTTAAATGTAATTGGTCTTTGAAAATTTCTAGATATTAACAAATTTTTAAAAATTACTTCTAGGTTTAGAGTGCTCATTTTGTTCATCATATGTGCTAATACTGTTGTGGCTGCTATAGAACTTCATGATAATCCTTTGTTGGTTAAGATTCGTACTACGTGTGAAAGAATATTTACTGTGGTGTACTGTATGGAATTTCTTATTAAAATACTTGGACTTGGAAAATTTTATTTCAAAAATTATTGGAATACATTTGATCTTATTATTTTACTTTTATACTTATTAGGTAAGTACTTGAATTGCTTATAAGTTAAATATTAATCAAAATATAAAATTCAGTGATGATATGTAAATAAATTAATAAAGCTATCTAACCTTTAATTTAAATTTTGGAAAAAGTATTTATAAGTATCGTGTGTAAAATCCGGCATATAACTTTATGCACTTTTAACAGAAAAAATATGGTCAAAATTTGTGGGTGCATGTTATACGCTGGGTGTAAAAATGGTAGCTTCAAAAATAAAAAAAGAAGTACATAAAAAAATTTAGACTTCTACAAAGATTGGAATACTGTTTATTTAAAAGAAATGTCATACCTTATGAACTTAAAAGGCTGTTTTTCTAGAAATATACTATTTTTTCAAAATCCTTGGATAATATCTCGAACAAATGGCTTTGAAATATAATAGCATTGCTAACGTACATTGAAGGTTCCTTCGCAAATTAGGGGGTGCGCGTTATATGGCGAATATACCTCAAAACTAAAAAAATGCAGCTTGAAAGTATAGGTGCTCATTATATGCCAGATTTTACGGTAATTTATTATTTCATGCTGTTAATACAAATAAGAAAAGTAATTGAAGTGCACAAAGCTAGATTATACTTTTAAAAAATAGCTTTGGAATATTAACAAAAAAAATGTTAAGAACTTTGCAAAAAAAAACTTTTAAGATATTGCTTTTTTATTGTTTTCTCACAATTATTATGCAACTAACTTACTTGTTATTAACAATGAAACTTGCTTTCTCTATTTTTTTTTTAATTTATATAATTAAAGTATGATGCTTTAAATTATTGTATTTTTTAGGTGAAACCATTCATCTAGCCCTAGATACTTCGTTCAACATGTTCTCCTTTGTTTATGCATTCCGAATCTTGCAGATTATTCATTTGTTGCAGTTCACAGAAATATTTGTTAATCTTCGTCTCCTTACTTATACAATAGCGGCTTCATTCAAGTCACTGCTTCACATTAGTATATTGCTGTGTATCATAATTTTAATTTATTCTGTGATCGGAATGTCTTTATTTAAGCATGTGAAACCAACAGGTTTGATTGATGATTTTGTAAATTTCCGTACTTTGATTAGCAGTGCATTTCTTCTTTTTCGACTTACCACAGCTGAAGAATGGCAAAACATATATTCAGATCTCAGTATAAAACCACCTGATTGTGTTATAGAAGAGGAATTTAATAACTGTGGAAATCAAGTAATAATTACTTTTATGTTCTAAATAAGAAACTTGTTAAACTCAAATTTTACCTCATTAATAAAATTAGGACTAAAATTACAACATTGATGCAACAAAACTAGTTGGCACAATAGTAAGAATAAAAATCCATAGACAGTAGTAAGCCTAGATTCTCTAAAAAAGAATTTGATGTTTTTTGTAGCTTACTAATTTGAATCTGTGTATTTTCACATCAAAAATACATAGAGTTTTGACTTTGGGTTTTTCTTCATTTAAATGTTACATTAATATATATATATAGTTTTAGTATATATTTGTTTAAGCTGTTTTCACTGCAAGGATCCAAACTCAGAATTCTATCAAAGATAAAATAAACTATCCAATAATTTTATTTTGATATCATCAACACAAACATAAAGCATCCTATTCTGATTTTGATCTGAATCAATCCATTTTAATTATATAAAATTTGTCCCACACTTTGTCTTTTGCATAATATTAGAAGAATTTATCGCATTAGATGAAAAGTGTAAACTGATTAAATCTTAAGGAGGCAGTATGAAATAAACTGGAATATGTATTATAACCAAATATAAATAAATATTGGAGAATTTTTTTGTTTTAAGAACCATTTGCGATCAGAATCTAAATTTGTAGCGTTACAAAAAGACAGTCTTAAGCCTTCACATATTGTTAAAGCATAAGACTCAATTTCTATGCATTTTATTTTTTCCTTGACTTTGCTATCTTATAAAAAATGCAACATATATTCTATTATTTTTGTCTGAATCAATTATAATCCCTAAAACTATCTATTTGTCATGGAATTAAAATAAAAAGTGTCATTCATGTAATATCACAAACATAAATAATAAAAACATAACATTATCAAAAAATTCATGCATGTAACTGAAAAATCATATTTTGATGAAAAACTAAAAATAATTATTCATTTTCAGAATTAATTTTGATACATATATTTTGATATTTTAAATTAAATATATCTTTGAATCACAAAATACTGTTATCTGTACTTTTAAGCCAATGAGGTAACTTACAAATAAAGTTATGAATGGAAAAGCAGACTACTTCTTATGACATTTATTTTCACATTTGCATTATAGTTCAAAGGATATCCAACAAATCTTTTTTAAGAAAACTGAAAAACTTATGAATAGTAGTGTTGTCCTGAATATTTATTAACAATAATTAAAACCCTAGTGAAAACTAATTTTTGAAGTGATAACTTCTATTGGCGTGATTTGCCGGAGAGTGAACTTGAATGAACATCACGCTCGGGAATGTAAAGCTCATTCGGCATTTCTCGTCTTCATTCGGACATACATACCCCTTTAAAAGAAAGGAGGGACGTTTTCCCCGCCACTCTGAAACCGGTAGTTTGTCCCCCCACCAATAAAAGTAAAGTTCCTAGCTTCCAACTAAGTGGGGCCTCCCCCTCACCTCTTTCTAGGGCAGGGGTGGCCAACCCAAGTGACCTCGCGGGCCACTTCGGAAAAACTTTATAATCCTGCGGGCCGCATATAAAAATATATATCTTTATATTAAATTTGGATCCATTACAAACATTTGTTGGAGTGAAAATTTAAAACAGACTGATATATTATTATTGTTTTCGTTGTTTTTCATGTATACAAACAGATAGTATAATAATAATAATGAAATGGTCAAATAATGTTTAATTTATTTAATTAGTAAGATATCTGTTTCTCAACTCGTTCACTTAGTTTTTGCAAGTCGATTTTAATGAATGTGTATTTGCATATCGTAATTGATGTTGCAGATTTTCGTACGTTAAGTTTGAACACGATTTGTTTGATAAATTTCAATTTAGGAAGGAAAAAAAAGAGTAATTCACAGTAACAGAAGCAGCGTGTTAAAATAACAACAGTTATGGGATTTATTTTTTACAAAATAAAAAAAAAAACTCTTTTTAAACAAAAAGTATTGTACAAAATAGTCAAAAGTTGTAAAGAATCTCGTGGGCTGCAAAATTATTCAAGGCAGGCCGCGGGTTGGACACCCCTGTTCTAGGGGAATTAATGCAAGATTCTTTCTAATCCTAGTTGAAGCATGAAAATGAAACGTAATATTTTTTAAAAAATAGGCTTAGAGAGAAAAAGAAATCCTACACTAAAAATTAAACATAACATGTTGATAAAGGACAAATTTTTGAAGAACTAAGTAAATAGTATTATTATCATTAGGAATATTGCAGTGATCTTAAAAATAAAAATCTATTTTTGTAAGCGAATCGGAATAGCAATGAACAAATAGTTCTATTAATCACATTACTTAAATATACTTTGAGTCTAAAAAGAAAATTTAAAATAAAATTAAGTATACAGGTATTAAGAAAAAGTTACATTAAATAATTTAAATACAAGAAAACAAAATATAATTACGAAGACTTTCCTTGCAGCAGCACCGGATATATTTGTACAAAACTTCCATACAATGACAAAAGAGCTAGTATAAGCCAAAGATTATGTGATATAAATCTTCTGATTAAATCCCTTTTAAAGGTTTTGACCTAGATTCCTCTCTTCCCAATCAGCTACCTGTCATACTATCTATCGCTTTGCTTAAATTAATTCTTAGATAAAATTAAATATTGTTAAATTACAACCAAAATTCACAAAGCTGGATCAGGTCTTCTGAATAAATTACCTATGATTTTACGTGGGAATATTAAAGTAGAGTTTTCAAAAGACAAATCAAAACCTTTAGTTGATTTTTTAAAATCAAAATTCAATTTAATTATATCAAATGATCCAAATGAAGCAGGAGGAAGTACGGAACAACACTTGACGGAGTTTTTTTTATAGATATTTAAATAAAATTTTGAATCTAAAGGATTTATAAGCTATTTCAGCTACCATAAACCTATTGTTTCCTTCTTAGAATACAATTAATTCCTAAATGTGATTGTATATTTTGCACAAAAATATTACTTTATGAGTACAGACATATGAATAAATAATTTTATAGGACAATACTAACATCTCCTTGTTTTTATTCACCTAACTAAACCCTGAAATAACATTATAAAATTTGAAGTTATCACTTCTATTGTGTGGTCATAAGAACACACACTCTTTTTTTATTTGGCCAAAATATGTTATAGAAATGTTTTGTTAATAATTTCTAAAAATTATATTTAATTTGTAAACAATACTCTACTTTATCTTTCATTTAGGCTATGGCAACTATTTACATCTTTAGTTACATTTTCCTGACAAATCATATTCTTACTAATATATTCATTGCAATCATTTTGGACAATTATAAACAAGCTATGGCTGAAGAAAAATTCATTTTTAAAGAAGACAATTTAACAAACTTTTATGAAAAATGGAAAAATTTTGATCCCAAAGCAACCCAATTTATTCCTTATGAGAATCTGCCCACATTCTTAAATGAGTTAAACTCTCAATTACGAATAGCGATGCCAAATCAAATAGCATTGTCATTTATGGACTTACCAGTAACTGCTGCAAACAAAGTACATTGTTTGGATGTATTAAAGGTATTATATTTTATTTAATTACTGGTTTATAATTTATATACAATTTTAATTTTTTCATATATACATCTTTCAAAAAATCATTCATACATTTTGAAATATATAAGCATTTTACAATAGCTTTTATTATGTAATTTTAGATTAAATTAATAATATATATTATATTTACATTTGCATAGTTGTGATGGAATTAATGAAACTAATAAACACTAAAATAAAATAAAAAATGTATGTGTAAACTCCTTTTTAAGACTTGTACTCATGGATATTATAAACATATATACAAGGATAGAAAAAAACTGTCAACTTTTGAACTTTCATTTAACAGACGTTTTAAGTCTGTCAGCAATTACATAGCTTATTAATGATTAAATGTACTTAAAAAAAGAGTTTGCAATGTACAATAGATTATTATTATTTATTTTCAAAGTTTACACTTTAATAGAGGGCCATAAATACAATAAAGTCAAAAGAATTCTGTCTTCGCTCAAAAACCACATTGTAAGTTTTATGGTAGAACATAATTTTTTCCCCTTTCTTATTTTTAATATACACTTGGTAAAATAATTTTGGCACATAGCATATGCTTATATAAGATTTTTTTTTCTAAGCAACTGACTTTAACCATCAGTCAAGGCTAAAATATCAAAGAACTTATGAAGTATTGGCATTAAGAAGCATAATTTTGTCTCATTAATTGCAAGGTGATTACAGTTCATGCTTGCATTAGATTTATTTTGCAAAAAGACAGAAACAACTCCAAAAAAACAAAATTATGCAATAGTGAGTTTTTTTCTCATGTTTTATCCTTTGATATCAAAAAAAAAATTTTTAAAAGACACAATATAATCGTGCTATTACTAACTTGCATTAAGATACGTAAAACTGTTAAACATTGGATATATTCAAAAAACAGCTTATCCAAAACAGAGGTTTAGCCATTATAAATATTAAATGATTTTTTTCCAAAGTATAGCATTTCAAATGCATTGAATATAACAGTACTATTGGAGCATGAAATGACATGTAAAACATTGCACAATTAATGATGTTCAGCAAGATAAAAATAAATTACCTTTTTACTTTTAAGATTTTATTGCATTTGTTTATTAATGTGCTTAAAATTTTAAAGAAATTCAAGATCTGAGCATTACAGTTTCTTTTTGTTAGTGTTTTAAAACTTCATTTAAAAATGTTTTTATATACCGTGAAATCTGGTGTATAATGCGCACTTTTAGCACAAAAAAGTAGGATCAAAATTTACAGATGAGTGTTATATGCCGGGTATAAAAAGGATAGCTTTAAAAATAAAAAAAGAGAGATGAACATAAAAATATTAGACTTCTACATATATTGAAATGCCATTTAAAAGCTATGCTGTACATTATGAACTTAAAGAACTGTATAGTTCTACACGTGTACTATTTTTTCAAAAGCCTGGGATACCACCACTAATAAATGACTGCAAAACGTACATACATTTCAAGTTTCTTCGTAAAAAAAGGAGGTGCGCATCATTTAGCAAATATATCTAAAAATTAAAAAATGCAACTTGAAAGTATAGGTGCATTTTATATGCCAGGTTTTACAGTAATTAAATTTAATAAATCCAATGGTCTTATGAAATTTGAATTTTTTGAGTAGTTGAGTTTTATTTTGTACCCACTGAGAATTGCATTAAGAAAAGAGCAATAAACTTGAATGCACTTTTCAAATTCATCTTTAGAAAAAAAAACGAGTTATTGCTACTTATAAAATGATTAATAATTATGTCAAGCATATATAGGTGCTCTTTATTTAATTATTTTCACAAATTATTCACTTGAGCATAAGCAAATAAAATTATGGCATTGTTGCACATTTTTTATGTATGTTTAATTAATCAAGACAAATGTTTTCTTGAAATTGTATTAAAATCGATTATTTATATTCTGATTCATAAGTATTCTTATTACCAGGGAATTATGAAAGTAAAGTTTGGAAATGTAGAAGATACTCCATTGTTTCGATTTGTGTGTAGTCAAATGCAACTGAAATATGAAAAGATGTTTCCTAATTTAAAAGGATCTCGTTTTGTTCATACAACAATGAATCTGAAAAGAATGGATCGAGCTGCAAGAATAATTCAAACAAGAGTTAAGGAATTCATATCACACACACAAGCTTTTAAATCAAAGTAAGAAATTATAATTAGTTTTCTTCATATGTGAATTATTCATCTGAATTTACAGTTTTACTCTTCTATCATTAGGACAAAGTGTAAAATAAAAATCATTGACTATCTTGGGTGTTAAACAAGTGTGAAAAATTTAATATCATGGTCTACAAAAAGCTGCTTTTAAATTTGATGAAATTATTTTAAAATAGCAAAAGGGAATTAATTCCTATAATTGATTTGCATCCATTTTAAGAGTGGATTTCTAGGACTAGTATATAAAACGGTCACAAAGTCTTAACTTTTCTGTTTCAGGTTTCATCCTGTTTTCTTTTCTTAGAGAACCAACTTGATCGAGATACGAGATTCCAAAATTTTAAATTGTGACCCTTTCCTATAAAAACTGCTGCAAATCTAGTGGATTTCTTTGTCAGTCCTACAATTCTACAAAAGGAAATCTTTTCTCTCCAAGTAGTGTGATCTCTTACATAAAAATGGGTCTATAACTTCTTGCAAATAGTGCACAATAATTTTCACATTTTTCCTTTTTTTAAATCAGTATTAAAAGTCTCATTTTCAACTCCAATAAAATTTGTCTCCTTCCGCTACAATCATTATTTTTATGCATTGCTTTACTCTTAATCTTTGATGATTGATTGGTTATCAATACTCTATATTATTACATCCTGGATCTTGAGTAGCAATTTTAATGAGAAAGTTTTATCAAATGTGTGTGTGGATGTGATGGCAGTAGCTTAATGTTTATGATCCCGGACTCATGGTCAGCATGCCACCAAAGACCTCCTACGTAGAGGTGCTGATGCACATTAAATGTGTGTGAGTGCAACAACATTTTCAGTAGGATTTCCTATTTGATGGATTTAATCAGATTTATTGTGCAAATATTATCAAATAGAAACTGCCAATTTTGCTGGCAAATGAGTTACAAAATTTTGAATAACTATTCATAAGTGCCTAAAATTGATATCTTAAACCTACCTGCAACTCATGTTTACTTGATTATCCATCTCATTAAAAAAGCAAAAGATTTATATAACTCAAATGTGTCCATAATATCTTGCTTAGACTTGCCTATAATGTTGGTCTCATTAAAATTTATATCAAGTAACTATACATCAACATTTAAATAAAGCAAATATTGATTATTTTCTAGTGTAAACATAAAAATTTGAAACCATGTGTCTTTAAAATTAAACTATTTAATTCAGTATTTTTTATCCTAGTAATAGTTAAATTGCTAATACAGCTAAATATTATTCTAGTTCAAGTTATTATTTCTTTTGGAATAAAACTATGACCAGTTTTCTTAGTAATCAGTAAAGAAAATCATTGAAAAGAAAATCAGTTTTAATATAGGAAAAAATTATTAAAATATTTTACAATGCTTCTTTTTTTCTTTTTTTTTTTTTTTTTTTGATATCCAGAATATTAATCAAAGGTTTTGCGAACAATGGAAACATTTTATTTTGAACCTGTAATCAACCTCCAGGATAAATTTTTTTTATTAAATTTTCCTAAGATTGTCAATGGCATGGGCATAATACATTCAGGACCTAAAAATTTAATCTAAAAACTTTACAGGTGTATTTCCTTATGGAAGGAAACATTCCCATATATATGTAATAAAATGTATCCAAGATAATTAATTCTGAAATAACACTGTATATAAATTATAGCAATAAATTTAATCTTATGAATCAATATAATACATTGCCATTATATTCAAAAAATCTTTGTTCTTCTCTTTGAAATATAACAGACCTTTTTTTCATCAAATTTCTAAATAGCATAAAAAAATGTTGAAAATATTAAGGGAAAGTGTGAGACCTATAGTCTTCCAGAAGGAAGCTATCTTTTCATTTTTATAAAAATATTTTATTTCTTTGAAATGCCATAAAAAGTTATTGAAATTATGACTTTTGCTTAAATGACATATTTTAATTTTGTTAATAAAATGAGAAAGAAACTTTAATTTAGAAAAAGGTAATTTTGTTCCATGTCTAGGGTGACATAATTAATATATTTTGAATGCAATATAAAAAGTTTCAGGCCCCTAAAATAAGATATATCACCTTTAGTAAGTATTAATAAAAATTATAATGTAACTTCTCCAAATTTTTAAAACAAAATAGAAAAATTGTAGTTATGGTTAAATTTTTATTTAATACAATAAAATTTGTACAGGATAAAAAATCTATTGCAGTGTTTTGATTTTAAAAAAAAAATTGACTGATGAAACTTGATCCTTAAAAAGTTAGTAACTTGCAATTCAAAACAATTTTTTTTAAAAAAAACAAACATCCTAAGCGAATTTTGATGTATAAAAATCAATAAAATACATATAAGCATTTACAAATGTTTAGATGTCCAAATACATTAAAATATTTATATCTTGTAAATGTTCTTTTCCAGAGTATTCTAGAATCATACCATAAAAATTCCTTTATATAAACATAACATTTTTTATAAAATGTATAATATAAAATCTCTATACAAATAAATATGATATTAAAGTAGAGTAATTTTTATGGAAAAATAATAATTTCAAATAGATTGATTTTTTTAAAAAAAAAAAAATATTAAGAACTTTTCCTTCTGCATTATTCTTTTATAACCATTCCAATAACAACTGAGGAACAAAGTAAGTAATGATCACATCAACACCTGCAATTTAAAAAAAAAATTACTTTAGAGTTATAAAATGCATCTATTATACATATATAAACTACTATTCTATATACATCTAATATATATAAAATATATTTTTAGCATATCTATACAATTTTAGATTTTATTAGTATTCACAAATTATGTAATTTTTATACAAAGAATTTTTTCAGAAATTGTACTCTCATAGTATGATTTCAAATACTTTATTTCTCCCTCAGAAAAAATTAAATATTGTTCATCTTACTGCAGAATCTTGATTTTAAACCAAAATATTCTTTCTAAATCTCTGACCCCAATGCTTAAGACTGTCTTCGGTTAATGTTAAAGAATAGGACCCAAATTTGGAATATTTTTTCAGATATAAAAGTACTCAAACATTAAAATTGTATTCTGGCTTCACTACTCAGTAGAAAATCACTTACTTTATCATTTTACTCATTTTTATTTGAGTTGATACATTTTTTCTTTTATAAAATATGTTTCATAATTTTTCTCCTATACCGTAATGCTAAATGAGCTATCCCTTTACATGTTAAAAGAAAAAATTAATTATTTATGAAATATTTTAGAATTTTAAAAATGCTATATTATAAAAAATATATATATTTGTGATATTACAAAATTCATGAAAATAGACATTTTTCTGTCCAAAAATTCGCATTTAGCTCAAACGCTCGTATATTTGGCAAAAGACTTAAATTTCTTAAATATTTTAATGTATTTAAGTATGACTTTTTTAATAGAAACATTCCAGTGCTTATATTTTTAGATATCAATTCTTGCATTTAAAAATTTATTTTGATGTTTCATACAATTTCTATAAATTGTATGCATTTCCCCAGGCCTACACATGGGACCCGGCAAATTTCCCTTCGAAGCCTAATTTCATTTAAAAATTCATATGCAAACAAATACGCTAAAATTTACATTTTACTATTATTGATAATATCTGAATATATGGTACAAAAATTTTCACAAAATTGAAAAAAACAATTGTAAATTTTAAAGAAAATGTTTTATTTTAATAAAAAAAAGTGCTCTTATTTGCCCTGAGGATTAAAATAAAATAGATGCAAAACTCACAAAATACTATCTGGTAAATCCCCCCCCCCCAAAAAAAGCGATAAGTTTACTCTCACATTAACTTGTTTTAGCTTAAACTGATACAAACATTTTAAGTAACAACTAATATATCGTTTATTTTTCATTAATCCTTATATTACTTATAGCTTTCTTAGTATCATATTAGTATAATGTTTTTTGTTCTTATGGTTATGGTTCTGATAGCAACAAAAAAAATCGTTTGTTCTATAAAAATCAGCTTTTTAAATGTCTTTGAGTACTAAAATTATAGTTGTAAATACAAACCACAAATAAAATAAATACTGAAAATATTATTATGAATGTCTGATGCCAATAAACTAATAAGCTTTCTCTCTTTCCAACTTAGTTAAAACATAAACAAATCAAGAATGCAATAAATCACGAACACTTAAATGCCCAATTCTCTCGAAAAATCTAACATGCAGTAGCTTACATTCATGAATATCTCAGATTCAATTAAAAAAAATTCATACCCAAAAGTACATATTGAAGTTCAAAGTTTGGTAAAATATTGTTCGAAAAAAACAGACTTTAAACACCATTTACTGCCTTGCAAAAATTAATATAAAAACGTTCCAAACTCAGATCACACCAGTGTGATCAGGAGCCTCTGAGCAGGGAAAATGCTATCACATATGTGATACTGTGAGCCCTGGAGGGAGAAACACATGATCACATATATGTGATCATGGTCCTGAATGGGTTAAAAACAATAGTCTGTAAAATTGCAGTAATAACAATTCTACATTTTGTTAACTTTTTACCATAAAGCATAATAATCCAAATTTTTTTAAAGAAAAATAACATGTATACATCACAGTAAAAAAATTTTTAAATTTTAATGATTATTTTCTACACTACCTGCACGTCTCATAGATGTGAGGCTTTCTAAAACTGCATCTTTTAATGAAAAAACACCAGCATTAGCAGCATGATGTAACATTGCATATTCACCAGATACTTGATACATAAATAATGGATATTCAGGATACTAAAATACATTGCAAAAATTTAAATATTCAGTTTTGAAAAACTTCATATAGTTACATACAAAACATATTATAAAATAATATTTAAGATTTTTGGACCAGTTACTTGTTCATTGTTATCTTAGTCTTTATTCAATCCTTACATCAAAGTTTAAATGTTAGTAAAAATAAAGTTTTAATGTGTAATTTTCAATAGTTTTACAAATATACATATTTTTGCCCCCTTTTTTTTAATATATCATCTGTTCAAAGATATTTTTAGTGTTAAAATTCATTTACAGTAAATGATAGTGCATGGATTAAAATCATTTAATTCTTTTGTCAATTTCTGTTTTATTGAAAAAATGTTTTTAAAAGGCTTTTTATTTTGTTGCCCTGGATGGTTCAATCAGCTTTTTAATGCCTATATGATTAAAATAAATTCTAAACTTTTTTAAATTTCCAATGAAGAGAAAGAAGCATTGAAAAAACAGAATCTTTCATTCTGAAAACAGTTATATACATTTATTGGGTAAAAAGCAATGTTACAATTATTCAGTTTAACAAAAGCAATTCTTAAAATTATTTTAATTTTACCACTTTTTAGTTCCATTTGTATAAGTTAATCTGATTTTTATCCCATTAACACCTTAATGGTTGCATAATTTTGAAGAAAACAGTCATAAAAGTACCAATTTTTTTCATTCAAAAAAATTATTTAAAATTAAGTGTGTGTACAATATATGTATTTATTTTTAAATTTTGGGTAAATGTTTAGCTTTAAATACAAAAAATTTATTTTTTAAGAAAAGCCAACATTTAGAGTTATTGTGACTGAAAGTTGATTTTCCAACAAAGAGATAAAAATTAAAAACATATGTTTTAAATATTTAAGGAGAATTTTAATACACTTATGCAAAATGTATTTTCACATTAGTAATTTTTTTCTTGTGAGATAAATTTCAAAGCATGAGATGCTTTGGCCAACATCACAGGTAACGGTACAGATCCATCATCACTGCTCTCAGATTCACTAATTGAACTTTCAAAACAATTAGTTATTTCAGAATCACTATCCATTTATACTTACAGAAGAATCTGATTTACTTCCTGACTAACTCCATAATGTATACAATATTAAAAAATACATATATTTTATCACAAAACGCAACCCACATGTATTCATGAAGTGCGAAACTAAGTAACTGAGCTAAGGTTACAAAACATATCGCTAATATACATTTTTGATTGTGCTACCATCTAATGAGAAATAAACATGATTCCTGTGGCATAAGAAATACATAGTTTTAATCTTTTTGGTGTGTTACTTTTGAACACTCTAGCTTGTGGAAATATCACGGGCGCAAGAAATAGAGGGGAAAATTTCACCCTGTGATTTTGATGGGAGCAAAACGAAACACGTTAAAATATTACATTCAAATTTAGAGTAATGTTTTCCATTTTTCTAGATATATGTAAAAATAAGACACTAGTATAATAAGTTTGTATTCTTCTAGCTTTTTATTTTTTTTAAATCAAGACATTTTAAAAATATATATCCTTGTCTTTTAGGACACATTCACTGCATGACTTCAAGTATATTGAAAAATCTCAAGATTCTGCAAAGAAACTTAATGGTCAGAAATAAATTTCATCTTGCATCATTCATTTGCAAGAAATGTAACTTTCATTTGCTACATGAAAATGTCCTTTCTCAAAATTAGGCATATTTAAAAGTGGGACCTTCTTCTACTGTATTTCTACATATATTTGTCATGAGCTGAAAAGAGATAGTTCTTTATTTTAAAAACAAATTTTGCGACAGTGACTATAATTAACTTTAAAATTTCCATATCTCATAAACCAATATCTCAAATTTCATAAAATATTCTTCAAGATATTTAGTAAAATCATGAAAGAAGTGCAATCCTTAATATTTTGTAAAATATAGTAAATGATTTCTAAAATATTAAGTTCTGCATACATTTCAGTTGTAAAAGAATTCAAACTTTACAGTTACAAAAATTAGATCATGACCAGAAAAAAAAGTCACTAGCTTATTGTAAAATATTTTATAATGAAACCAAATTTATCTTGAATTTAACTTTTAAACTAATATAATTTCTGATACCTGTTGTGCAAGACACAGGTCAGCACAATTTGTATGTAATGCAAAATTGATATTAAATTTTTACCACTTATTTTTGTATAAATTGGATAATTTGCAAAATATTCAGAAAGTAAAAAATAGCTATCTCAAAAAAATAGGTTGACAAAATATTCGACCACAATATGGTATTCTAAAAAATATTTCAGATTACTTTGATATATTTGCTTTTATTATTTTTTGAATTGTTTTGCAAAATAAACAAAAATTTTCATTTGAAGTTTGCTTTTAAATTTGAAAAGAAAAAAAAACATTCTTTTTATGAAGAAAATTATAAATAAATTCAAAATTACCTTTCTTTTCACTTCATTTGCTATGTCTAAATATGCAAGACCAGGTTTCACCATTATCATATCAGCTCCCTCTTCAATATCTCGTGACTAAAATTATAAAATATTCTACAAAATCAACCAGAACAATATTTTTCGTATAAGGTTGTATTTGAGTTCTAAAAAATGATTGTCCATAGTAATATTGTAACTTACTAAGCAATGAATTATTTGAAAAATTTGTGTACGAAATTAATATTATTTCACAATTAATAAAATAGGTTTTAAGCATATTTAGAAATTTAATTTTTTTTAAAAAAAAGAGCAATAAAAGAACACAAAGGCAAACAATACCAATGTACCATATGTCAAGTATCATTTTATGTTGCCTTTGTTTTAAATGCTATCATGTGAAGACAAATGTCAATTAATATCTATGGAATTGAAAAGTAAGGATTATATTTAAAGATAATGAAAATCAAATTTTTAGTTGTTTATAAGATATACATTATTTAATAAAAAGTACCATCAAAAAATCTAACAAGTTAAAAATTACACATTAAAAATCATACCTAAAATTTATTATTGTTCCATTATAGATATGCTATATAAATATCAAATTGCAAAATAAATAAATGAATCTAAAAGATGAATGTCCAGAACATTAAAGCAAACCATATAACACACAATCTGATAATTAAAAAAACATTACATAATGCAGAATATAAACTGAAACCAAAAAATTGATACTTGAATATTTAGGCTGCTCAGCTATTTTGAACTACATCAAAAGCAGAGAATTAAAAAAAAAGAATTGCAGAACTTTAAATGTGACTTCTGCATTAATGTGCCACATATGAAAAAAGTTAGTCTAAACATTTGACCTCCTTGTAAGAGATTTGTTAGCCATTGTGATTTTACAAGTACAGAAAATACAATGCGTAAAAATATATACTATACAATTTAACACAGGGGAACTCAACCTTTTTTCTGATGGGCCACTTACAGATGTCAGCTATTTCATGCGGGCCGCAACATGAGGAGAAATGCTCTAAGACCAAGATAACAATTGGAAATTTAAAATGTGAAAAATTGATCAAAATATTATAACTCCTATTTTGCTTTTTTAATTATTTTTTTTATTTTTGTCACTAATACTAAATTAGAAGCAATTAAGAAACACAATTTCTGCATCAGTAAACTGTTTCATAATGATTACCAATAATACAACAAACTTCATAGGATGTCTTTGTTACCAATGACAAAACAACTTGTTGCTGTTGCAAAGGTTACTCAAGAAATCCTATTTATCCCCACTTGAAAGAGATCTTCGAGGAAAAGTGTCATTGAATGATTCCTGTTTATTGGTATTTTTTAAATACAACACTTTCATGACAAATCAAATAATTACTGATTCATGTTTATTTTTCACTAGAAAATAGTCAACCACCCAGTCGTCTTGAAACGATATATTTTCTTTGAATATTTCTCACTTGCAAGATATGAAAGACAGTTAAAAATTAGTTTTATCCATAAAATGGTTGCTACTCCACTGTTGCCTGTTATCACTATCTGTAACCATTCCAAATAGAAAAAGAATATCAATTCGTACTCGTACCACACTAACAGCAAAAAGCAAATCTAATATATTTGATTTCTTGACAAAGAATTTCCCACCAAATTTTTAATACGTTTTTAAATAAGTAAATTTATCATAGCAATGGGCCATGACCGGGCCACTTATAAAGACTCGGTGGGCTGCAGGTTGAGTATTGCTGATTTAACATGATTGATATAATGCAATTACAAGTTGTTCAAAGAAAAATCCATCAAACTTGTAGTTTCTGAAAGCGAATTAATCACATTACTCAAAGAATTATTGTATTCACACACAAAAAAAGCAGGATATTGTAGTTTGAATCAATAATCATATTAAAAGAAAAATTATATGCCTTCCCTCTTATCTTGAATCTGTCTTAAAAATTTTGTTATTTTTATATGCTTTTTAATTTTGCAAGCAGACATAAAAACTTTTAAGCTCTCAAATATTCTGTAAAATGGAACTAAATATAGAAAAGTTATGTTTCAAATTCCAAGATTAATAAAATCCTCTTATTTTAAAATGGTTATACCATTTTTAATAGCATGAAATTACTTTAACAATAATATTTGCTATTTCTGAAGTGTAAAAAAATATATGAAATTAACTCTTTTTGTTGTTTTTTTTATGAAGATATACTTCCTCACACACCAATACAGAATAGAAAATCTATTATACCAAATGTATTGTTTTTAAGACTTGTGTTAACAACATTAAGTGTAGAGAGAGACAAAAAATCAACTTCAAGATTTAAGTATGAGTGCATGAATTATATTAGGATTAAATTTTAAAGGAAAATACTTTTTGACCCTTTAGGTTATAATACCTATCCATTGTATATAAAATGGGAAATTTTAAAAATAATCTTTTCATGTAATACTTATTTATAAATGAGTAAATTTTCTCTGGAACTGTATATATATGATCAGATATATTTATAAGGAAACGTATAAATAAGTAACCCAAAACTGAGATTCTCTTGAGAACATTTACTTCCTTGAAAATAAAATTTAATCTAAATGGTGATTCTTGTAATCATTTTAAAAATATCAACTTATATAAATAAAAATTATCATTTAAAAATTTTACTACACAATACGAAATATTTTTGCTAATAGCAAAATGCAGAAATCTGCTATCTTTAAATATTAATTTGAATTTGCAACAATGGTAGTGTTATTTTTCTTTTGAGTAGGAGTTAGTACTAATATTTCATTAGAAAATATTAATAAGACAAAAACATACCACTGCCCTCATAGCTAATCCTTTACTACCAGGGGGGAGCTGATATTGACGTCTATCACCAAATGCTGGAGCCGAATCAGCAGCATCTCTTAAATATCAGGAATAAAATTTTAATATTTAAAAAAAACCAATAAGCAATTTGAAATATATTGTTGCATGAAAAACAAACTTTATTAAATATATAAGCATATTTTGTCAAATACAACATACTGTTGAAACGAAAGCTATATTTTGAAAATCATCAATGGTAAGAATATAATTATATTTTTAAAGTATAAAAACTTTTTAATTTTTTTAAAAAGAAATTTTTCTATTATGTTTGCGTCTCTTAATAATTAAAAATAAAAGTAATAAAAAAAAACAATGTGTGAATGAATATTTTTATAATTCATTTACCTAAAGGGACCATAAAATTTTGAAGCGAATTTTGCAGCATAACTCAATACAGAAACAGTACTACCATATCCTGCACCATTTAATATTTCTTTGATAGCTTTCACTCTTCCATCCATCATATCTGATGGAGCAATAACATGGCATCCTAAGTAAGATTCAATATTTGATAAAATTGAGAAATTAATAGATCAGAAAATAATTTTGACTTAATTTAACTAAGATGTTCAGATATACCAAATTGAGTAATCATTCTAGGTTGTTTTTTTAGCAGCGCTTTGAATACACTTTTTGGTTATTTAAATGTTACATGTAATTTTTAGGTATGTTTAATTTAATGTTTACAAGAATTATTAATTAAAATAAACATATGTAATAATTATATTTAACTATTACGTGTCTTTATTTTAACAAGAATTATTAATGTTCAGATACATTAATTTCATAATAATTTAAACATTCTTAAAATTAACAGGATCTGATAACAAATGATTAGGTTATAAATATTATTATTGCTCAAGAAAAAAAGAATTTTACTCTTTTCTAGATCTATACTTTTTATAACAATAAAATTATTCCTTTAGTGGATAGAAAAAAATTAAACACATTTTTATATATAATATATGGTATATAGTTTGCAAAAAAATATATAAAGATATCTATTCTCTATTTAGTCTTTGTTTGCCAATATTTTGCTTATGGATAAATTTTAAAACAAATTCAGTCCCATTATATTATCAATTAAAACCATACTGTGAATATAATTTCAGTCATTTTCTTAAAAATTACTGTACATGTTTAAATAACTGAATTGGAAATAAATATTTTTGATAAATAATGTACTCTTTAAATATATACAATAATAATTCTGCAAATTAGTTTTTCATTTAAATTTCAAGTGTACTATGAAATATGATAAAGTATTCTATGCATTTAAAATTATTAACAATTTATTGTTAGTAATAAAAATTAACTATGGCAACTTTTTATCTTCAATTTTACATATTTTTTTTCCCTCATATCTTCATTATGCATTTCAATCAAAAAATTGGTAGAATATACATTTTAATATTGCTCTTAAAATCTTTAAGACAGCATTGAAAAAATATCATGAAGAATTATTTTATTTTCTGTGTATAGAAATGCAACAAAAACAGGTTACATTACTTTTATAATATGTATTTCACGGTGAAATATAATTATGTACTGTACAATAATTATGCAATATGAACTCTAAAATTATTAAATCTATCAAAATGAAAAACAGATATGCTTATTACTATTACTGAAAACAAATATATATTTTTTTCTCTTTTAATGAAACAAAATCATAATGCATATAAATATCATTTAACTTTTCTCTCTTTAAATTTTTCATGTGATTAATTAATTATGATTCTTTAAGAAATAGAAAAATTGCATAATCAAAAATTTTAAAAAAGCTATATTTCTACAAATTTTTTTATTGGTTTTACTGATACTATAAGAAATATTATAATTTTTTTAAAAAAATATTAAAACATCAGGATTGTAACATTTTTATAAAACATTTTGTTATTTTTGAACATATCTTTAATGTAACAAATCCAAATTTAAAATTAAAAGAAAATTTAATATTACATTAGTAATTCTTTTCATATAAATATGAAATTATTAAACTTGCCAGATTTTGCATAACCTAATGCTACTTCAGCAATTCGTTTCAAACTGGCTTGATTATCAATTACACCATCTTTAGTCAGTATGCCTACAGAAATACAATAAAAGAATTAAAAACAATAAAGTTTCATATCAAATTCAATCAAAAATTTATTGTAACAAATTAAAAAGTTTAATGGCTAGATTTTTTTTTTATTCTAACCGAAAATTTGTATTTAAATAAATATATAATTTTTTAGTACAATTTTAGAAATACTTTAATAGTTATTAGAATGTATAGGAAAAATTATGTGTAATATATACAAATGTACTAAATATAATAATTTAAAGTATTGAACTAAATATGCATTAGTCATTTTATAATTTGTCATAAACAATACAAGTTTCATATCAAATTCAATCAAAAATTTATTGTAACAAATTGAAAAGTTTAATGGCTAGATTTTTTTTATTCTAACAAAATTTGCATTTAAATAAAAATATGTAATTTTTAGCACTATTTTAGAAGTACTTTTATAGCTATTAGCATGCATAGCAAAAATCATGTGTAATATAAACAAATGTACTAAATATAATAATTTAAAATATTGAACTAAATATGCATCAGTCATTTAATAATTTGTCATAATTTAACCTTTTTTGTGAAAATATGGAAAGGTAAAAAAATATGTAATTCAGAAATAATTATTGCAAATAAAAAAAAAATCAATGGAAATATAACTGAGAAACAACTGGCTAAATTTTGTATTTCATCAAAAATATTTCATAAAATCATGCAACTTTTTAAATGGTTATTAAAATCTTAAGGTATCCAACTATCCTAAAATCATGATTTTTTTTTCAAAAATTGACAAATTTTGTTGAAGATTTTATTATATAGGACAACTTATTAGCTTAATAAAAATACCAAGTGTTTTATTTTCTATTCACTAGAACAAAAACTACAAGTGTTTTAGTAGAAGCAAATGCCATAACTTTACACAAGATGTCAAACTTTAAAATGCATTTTACTCAAAATGTGTTTTTTTCGAAAAGCTCAGCAATTGCTCAAAAAGTTTTGAAAATAATTTGCTAAAATTTTTTGGGTATGTTCTGTATAACAGTTGAAGTGTTTTGATCTTCAGTTTATTAATTACTGCTTTATTTCAAAATTTACAGTCTTTTATGTGAATATAATCACTCTTTTTTTTTAAGCAATTCCATATAATCACTAAGATAAAGTACTTTAGTTTTTGTAAAAATTAAAACATCTCTTATCCTGAAGGTCATTTCAAACATGAATAACAAAGTAACACATCAAAATTGAGAATTTGTTCATAAAATTTTTGTACAGAGCGGGCCCGTTTATGTAATTTTTTGTACATTTTCACCATTTTTTCCCATTTTAATTATAATACATTTTTTTTCTGTTTTCAATTTTAGGATTTTTTCCTTAAAATATACTAAATAAATCTAAAAATCCCCATATCTCCATTTTTTCAAAAAAAAAGTTGTATCAAGTAGTCGGATACCTTAAATTATGTTATGTACTATTGAAAATCGGAATATGAGCAAAAGAAATTCCCTATTAAATCAAAAATTAATCAACATAATCTGGTAATTACTTTTAATATTAATTCTAAATGCTCTTTCATTATTGTTGTTTTTTTAATTACTTTTGAAAAATTTACATTACAAACACTAGTAAAAATATAAATAATACATCAAGGACTTTTTCTGAAAAAATAGATTCCTAAAGTTTTTTATTTTAATAATACTGAAAATGGTAACTGGCTAAACTAATGAATATATAAAAAAAAGGAGAAAATTTTATTTATTTTATTTGTTATTGTGTATAAATATATATTTTGAAATACATTCAATCATTTCAAAATAAAATCTAATTAAATAACATGCATTGTTTAAAATTTTACTGTACTTCCTTTGGGCCAGTATTATGCGTAAGATATTATTATAATAAAGGAAAGATCTCCATTTCACAATGAAAATATAACAAAATAGTCGCTAATTTGACTTCGAGATAAATAAGATGCTTGCTTTTCATCCTACATTTTAAGAAATAATAATAACTTTTATAAATTTGTCACACTTTTAAATTACCTTATTATAATTAGAATATATAAAATTCTACATTTTTTTTAAATTTATTTTTTGAAAAAACTAGAAGTATTACTCAGATCATGTATATTGGCATAAGTTTATTGAATGTGAGCTATAGTCTATGTAATCCAATATTTTTGTCCTTTAAATTTTAATACTACTCACAAATGAAAAATATATTAATCAAAGTAAAATCAGAGAACCAACATCAGGATAATCAAATTTGAATCAATATAATAAACAATATTCATTTCATGAGTAAGAAATATATATAATACAACAGTACATGTCTACAAATTAATACATACCACAATGGCCATGATCAGTATAACCACAAAGGCATACATCACAAACTATCAACAGATCAGGATAAGTTTTTCTCAGTAATTTTATTGCAGGCAAGACTGGATTTTTCACAGTATCTGCTATAGAAGCTTTTTCATCCTTTGGAAATGCAATATAGATATGTTTAAAATGATCACAAAAAAAATTTTTAATTAGTTTCTTAATAAAGTTTTATTTTTAATCAAAAGAAAAAAAATTCCACTATAAAGCCAATATAATACCTATAAAAAAACTATAGCTTATAAATAATAATTACTAGTCATAAAATAATATTACATCAATTGATTATTTTTTAGAAAATATATTCTCACAGGAACATATATTTTTTAAATGAAACAAATTCATTGAGATGCAGTGATGTACACAAGAAGGTGGTCAAAACCCACCAGCATAAATGCCCATAAAACAACAGATTTTTAATTTTTAGCATAAAAATTATCCCTCTACACTTTTGTCTGCCTGTTTTTAAAATATAAACTCTGTCCATAATAGTATACACCACTGTTAAGATGTGAATAATTCTATAAGCTATCAACAAAAGTGGAAAACATTTCCTATGTACAGTAATATAGTCAGATTTAATACGTCACTCATACCTGAATAAATGACTGATTGAGAACACATTTTTTTAGGTATAATGCTGCAAATGTAATTTTTTGCAACATTATGTGTTTAAAATGCAGTTATTCAGTTTAAGTTTTATAATTAAAAAAAATGTTCATTTTCGTTCAAAACTCAAATTGATGATAAATTTACCAAAAGTAAATAGAATGTATTCTAACTAAATAATTAGACAAAATATTAAGGTTTCCTTCCTTTTTAACCTTGTCATCCACAGCCGTTCTTCCCCTCTTAAAAAAAATATTTCTACGCAGAAAGCATTTTATACGTTGTTTACTGAGCCCATTGTACTTTTAATGAAATGATATGACTTTTATCACAACTTTATTTTGTTCTTATACAAATTTAGAATGAATTGTGTGATAAACTATCATTGTTATTAAAGTTTAAAAAATTTTAAGAAATCTATAAAACCACTAAGAGCAATTTTAATAAGATTCTATTGCTCAGATTAATTTTCAAAGATATACCTTTAATGATGAATCAACAACACCAAACAGTAAAACAGAAGTCAATCCCTTTTCTACTAAAGGTTTTAAAGCAACTATCAATTTCCGTTCACCATATCTATATACTCCAGGCATACTAGGTATTTCTTTTTCACCATCAACATCTGACCTGAATTAGAAAATAAATCATTTATTTATGATATCAAAGCTTTTCATTTTTGCTTACGAGAAAGTTGTTTTTAAATAATATTTACATTATAAAAACAGGATACATTAAATTTTTTGTGGATATACTTGTGGATAATTGCTGATAATCTCTTAAAACTGAATGAAAAAACCCACTGTGCAATTTGTTTGCCATGTTTTCGAAATTTAAAATTTCTAAAAAAATCTTATTTCAGATAGTTTCCTAGTCATAAACACAACAGTCAGCTTTTACTGCCGATCTGATAAACCACTTGTTGCTTGACAGGTGGTTTATCAGATCGGGTCAAGTCACATGGAAGAGTTATAGATAAGAGGAACAAAATAGAGAGAATTTCTAAAGCAGGTTTTATAGATGGCAACAAAGCTTACTGGTGTGATCAGGTTTCTTTTTAAAAAAATAGTCAAATTTATCGTTCATTAGGCATGTTGAGCCAAATTTGTTCATTCTGTTTATGGAGATCGTGCTTTGAAATGGAATGCGAAGTCAATTTTGTTATTTTTTACTACAATTTTACACTATACTTTTGTTTTAAATTTTATCATTTGCTTTTTTATGTGCTTTTTATTTTAATATTTTCAGCTCTTTAAAATAACTAAAATTGTAGCTTCTGTTAGGTGACTGTTTATTTCGCTTTTGAAAAGCCATTTATGCACTACTTGACATGCAATACCAAGGAGGGCCCCATAAAGGAAGAAATTTAACAGAGAAAGAAAACAAAGAACAGTAACTGATATTTATTTTGAAATAATACTCGTATCATTGAATGAGAACTCTAACTCAATACACTGACTGTAATCCATGAAGCAACATGTCTAGGTATAGCCCATGAGAGTATGTGGATATCTTAATTTAAAGCTTTATATTCACTGACAACCCTTCGGAGTTCATCTTCTGAACTTGGAGGTTCTGTAGGCTGCGTCCAGTCATGTCCAAGACGTGTTCCATTGGTGATAGATCAAAGAAGAATTAGGCGCTAGAGAAATTCTGTGCATCTTAAAAAACATGTTGACTTATGCATGCAGAATGCTGCTGTGTATTATCCTTCCCGGTGTACAGAGCCTCTGTACAGAGGTCTGAGCTATATACAGGCAAAATATAAATACAATAGAAGCATTTTTTATAAAAGGAGAACATTTAGAAAAAAAGGTTATTCTAAGTTAATTTTTTGCCAAAATATTGTATTTAAATAATTTTTTTTTGTCATAATGTCCTTAAAACAATTGTATACATGTATTCTAATGTAAGTGACACTAAATATCAGGAAAATTATCCATTTATGCGCTTTTTTAAAATCATGGTTCCGAACGTAGTCGGATACCTTAATATATGTACAATTTTATTTTTTGTTGAAGAAATAGTTATTTTTTATGCTGTTTTATTTTTATGACCTCTATTTCCTAAGTCTGCATGCATTATCGCGGGAATAGAAATTTTTCAAACACGTCCTACTGTGCGGCACGCTGAATCCTATTGGTAAACTGGTTTGGCACGCCAGAGCTAAAAGGTTGCCGACCCTTGGTATAGAATACACATTATTGTATGATCTGTTTTCAACTTGTTAATTGTCATCTTTTCATCGCTTATAGTTTTAATATCTTTTACTTTTAGCCATCCTTATTCTTTGTTGAATCATTGTATTTGTACGTTAAAGGTTTTCTTCCATCTTTGTTCATTGCAAAATGACATCATTGTAATCAATTTTCATTGAAATATTATTTTGACTGCATAACAACATCAAGCTATTAAACTTTTCCCTTTCCATAGTAGATCTATTGAATTTGGACATATTTAACGAGCATCGGCCCTCTCTACGCGGCGGGTCTTCTGCGGTTCTAGGCTCAAGCTCGTAACTCGCCAACCACGAGTCCGTGACCACAAGGTTATCGCGGCCAATCGATAGGTGGGGGACCCGGTAGACTATATCAGTGTCACTGCACCCACAAACAATAGTGTTAATTCATCATCAATCAGGCGGATACTGAACTGCTCACTCTTTTGCTCTGCGCGCACACAAACACAACGCATACACGACTCGCTAGGCGGTGTATGATACGTTCGCTGTAATTTTAATTTTCTCTCCTTTTTCACCCTCAAATTTTTTGCGCCCTAGGCATGTGCCTAAGCGGAAAAGCGGCCCTGCAAGTCGGCTGATAAAATTTTCAACAAGCAATCTCCCTTTAGAAAGAAAGAAAAAAGATTGCAGAAAAATGTGATAGGGTACATTTGCCTCATTAAACTGATTCTAAAATTAAATGAGTTTGCAACTATAGATGTGAAATTAGCACAATAAATAATTTGAATAAAAGTATCACTTACATTTATTGATTTTTATAGTACAATTTATGCATTTTCTGAGATGCAAAGTTAACTAATGAATGCAATCATTTTCAAAAAGAGCGGTTCTGCGCAGTGTAGGTTTATCCATTGGGCGCTTGGGGCCGGCGCCCAGGGACCCAGAAGGGTCCAGACATAACGATATTTTCCTTGGATCCGCCAGTGCTAAGGGGTCTAGTAGATCTTCTGCGCCCAGGGCCCGAAATGAGCTTAAATCGGCACAGGTTCTGCGGAATCTTCCTTTTCCACAATGTGGCCCTCGAGTCAAAACTAGGGCCATCCCTGCTTTATGATATACGCCTGCGGAAAAAGTATAGTTACGAATTTTGTGCAATGAATGCTTAAAATAGTGTAAATAATTTATATCTAGATGTGTAATACGTTAATATTACAATCTGTTGTATTTATTTTATGTTAAAATTGTAATATTCACAAGCAACGTCTTCCTTGGATTATAATGGCGATTCAATGAAAATTTGGCGATAGAGCTAAGTTGGCATAATTTTTGATGACCATTTGGATGCTTCTGGAAATTACTGGAGAAATGTACTAATATCACAATCTGTGACGCAAGCGGATTTTTCGAGAAAAATCCGTGAAGCCTATAAATAGGGGAATCGCTCGCCGAAACTGAGAATTGTTTTGATCATTGAAGAATCAGTATTGACTTGAGCTGTTGAAAAGTTGCTTCGTTTGAGCGAATACATACATATTTGTATTTCTAGACATTGATAGTTGTACCTTAGCGCTGTAGAAGGTCTGGTTCCGGATTTTGCAAATATTACTGTTGTATCCTGCATTTCTAAAGATAGTTTTTCGACAAAAAAAATTCCATCGCTCTTGAAGAACTGTCTCGCTTTTTGAGACTGATAAAATAAAACCTCGAGCCCCGATATACACAACAGTATTTATTTTTCTTATTTTGGAGAGGGAACAGCTTTTTGAGGAACCAATTTTCCTGGAAAAACGTCCTTTTAATAATTTGTTAGTTGTTCAGGAGCTAATGGCTTTTATCATGATATCAGTGTCATCAGCAAAGAGAGGTTGAAGAAGATAATAAGATGTTACCAAAGAATGTTCAGGATCGTATGCATATATGTATGCACGAGCATTGAACAGAAACATATGAAGTATACAGCATAATATATATTACGAGCTTAACACATCAATGCAAAGAAGTTAAAATAACTTTCAGTAAACTGTCATTGAAAATATCACAGTATGCAATTCGAAAATAAGTTTGTATTCTGTAGGCCAAGGTACTTCTGTAGAATTACTAATTTCCTAATTAATTCTGTGACTCGAAAAGTAATATTTTTTCTTGTTAAATTTTATTTTAAAAATGTCATCGTGATTATAATAAAATTTTAAGCTATCTTACCATGAAAATATTTAGGTTTACTTTTATCATAATTATTCAAAACTGCAGGTATAAATATGAACATGAAATATGATTTAACAAATTAAGCTCCTTTACTCTTAAGAGATGAAAGAATTTTTATCATTTTTACAAAAAGTTTTGCTACGTTTTTAAAAATAATACATGACAATAAGTAAGCATTATTTGTCTTTGGATAGGTCAGTTTTAATTATGGTAATACTAAAGAATACATCAAAATAAATTCAAAAATTGCTTTTATTCAAATTCTTAGGTGTTATTAATACCATTTACACAACAACAACAAAAAATAAGTAGACACACACATACAACAATTAAAAAATCTGAATTGCAATTTTTTAAGTATAAAACTAAAAAGAAGATATTAGAAACACAAATAAAGGAAAACATCTGCAACATGGTTTTGATTATGACAACAAATACTGCAAAACAAAATGCACTTAAATTTTATATAATTCACAATTTTCGCAGAACCCTTAACTTATTTTTCATCAACATCTTTAGAAAAATAAGCAACAGAACATCATATTTAAATTATTGATTGGAAAACGCACAACTTCCGTCTGAGAAGAAAAAAAAACTACTTTCTGACTATTTCTTAAGAAATGTGCTTTAAAAACACAAAGAAATGTGGATATACAAACGTAAAAGCCTTTTATATTACTTAATTAATTCGTTCAAATTTTAAAATGAAACCTTTTACTTGATTTTTTTGCGTGTGAAGTTCATGAAAAGAGGGGAAACCCATTGGCTGTGTACACAAAATTTTGTTTTGATTTTATCAAAATATCATTCTGCTTAACTGGACTCTTTGTAAATAAGGTTTCATTTTTAACTTAATATTTCTTTAAAACAGTTATACAAAAATGGTTATTTTTTCATTTCGCTGGCGCAGGCGATAAAGTCGCCAAAAATTATACAACCGACGCCAAACGGGATATTCTCACTCGAAACCATTTGAAAAAAGTTTAAATGGTATTAAAATGCAGTAGAAAATTTGCCTCTAAAGTAGAAAATTATTGGCATTAACATTTATTTATATGTATATTGTGTGTTGTCACCAATAAAGCCTGCTTGGCGTGATTTGCACCAGCGAAATAGAAAGTACCCAAAAAGGAAATAAAAAAGAATTTTTTAGAAGAATAATTCAGACGATACTTCAAAATAAAAATACCGATTACACAAAATGCCTTTGATGCAGGAGTTACAAAAAGCGAACACCTGTGCAAGCATTACAAAAAATAAATATAGCTTTTTTTTCTGAGAAAGAATTGCATTTTCTAATATTAAAACAAAAAAAGCACCATAATAAAAGACATTAAAAACATTTAAGGTTAGGATTTAAAACTGTGTGAACAAATACACTAAAATAAAAACTTCCAACACATAAGTAAAAAAATAACTTATGAAGCATGGTTAAATCTTAAATTAAAGCCTAAGTAGAGTGGAAATACATTAAATAATACTCTATAGTGTATAACATAACAGCTTACAGAAATGAAAAAAAAAAAATCAAACAGATTAATTCTTGTAAAACGCATGAATTAAAAATAATGGCAATAAACAGCATTCACAACAAAAGAACCCATCAATAATCTAACTAGAAACAAGGACACAAGTCACAAAAAAAAAGCAAAATATTTTAATCACATGATCATGTAGATAACAATAGTAATTTACATCATTTGGAGTGCAAAAATACCATTGTATTAACAAATAATAATTTCTTTAACTATATTTAAAAAAACATAGAAAAGAAATGTCATATTATATTAACAAATATATATAAAAATGTATACAATAATCAAGATATTACACTTTTAAAAAGAATCATTCAAGTGATTCAATTTCAAAATTAATAAAACAGTGCATTAGAAAATTGACTAGCTTTTAGTTCCCTTAGCAAACTATGACTTAATACTATATTTTATATTTTGTACTTTATAGATGGCTTTAAATTAAATATATGCTTTGCTAATCATTAAAATTCCTTTAAAAACAGTCTTTACTTAAATATTCAAAATACAAACTTACTTTATCATTAAAACTAATATAATTATAAAGTATTTGATAAAAATAGCATTAAAAATTTTAAGAAATATTTTTAAATGTTTGCAAATTTAGGAAAAGAAAAAATTAAAAAAATAATAATATATAATTTCTAGATCTAGAAAACACATCCAAAACGTATAATTTTTTCCCCTTCACATACAAATATAACATACAATATAATAAGTACTTGCCAATAAAATATTATGGAAACTGAAAAAAAAACTTAACATTTTGTGAGTTTGAGTTTCTTACAATCACAGTAATTACCAATATTTAAAATAGAGGAAAAAAGAATTTTTTAAAAATAAAAACGGCTTTCAAACCAATAAATTAATAGGATCAGTAAGTAAAATACCTATGTAACATTAATTTTTAAAAAGATAAACTGCAGTAAATTTTCAAATATTTAAAGATGATTTGTTAAAAATAATTACTTAAACAAAAGTATATTTAATTTTTTAGAAAGCAGCAAAATTTTATGTACACATTTGACAAATTTGATTATTACAAATTCTAAGCTGCCCAAAATTTGATTTTATAAACTGAAGTAAATTATCTTAACATTACTTGTGTTACCTTTTTCCAAAATGAAAAACTTGTTTACACTTATCATAAAAAGGCACGAATAAATAAATAAGTATATACCAACAAATGTCAATTATTTAAAAACAATGTGTATTCACATATTTCAATTTTCCAAACAACGCGAAAAAGAAAGATGTAAACAATTTTGTTACCAACACATTTCAAAACCCTAAGAATATAATAAACATTTAGATTATTTTATCAACAACAGAGCTGACACTATATTTGATTTAAAAAATGAAATGGTGTATAAATGGATATTTCCTAAATAAAATGCTATTTTAAGCATTCATATATTTTTTTTTTTACTTTAAACATTATATAATCATGATTCTAAAAATGAATACAAGGCAACTTTTACTTTTACAGGTGTTGTACATTTTAAACACTTGTCATTTTATAAGAAATTTATGTATAAATAATTCAAAACAAGCCTACATTATTGTTATATTTATGATTAAGCTACCTTAAATATATACACTAGGCTAATAAAAATGAAACTCATGCTATATGATGGGATTTAATGTTATTAATTAACATTAAATAACAATATAAAAATACATATTAAATTTTCAAAACCTTTTAATATTACTTAACATTTTTTCAAATATACAGTCAGTATATACAAAAATGGCTTCGAATTCAATATTATCACATTTAATGCTTAATTAACACAATTTACTCTTTATTATTCTTGACAAAATTTTAAAAAAGAAAATGTGCAAAGATGCAATATCAAAATGCAGAAGTTTATCAGCATTAATCAAAGCTAAAATTTCCTGAGAATTAATTTTTACAAGCAGTGAAAATAACAATGTTCATTAGCAGAAATGTTATTGTTGGCGCTGCGATCGCCCACCACACACCCACACTTGTACATTCTCTGGCAAGGGAAACACTGCACAAAGCAGTAAATAAATGTTTATGCCTTAAAAATCGCATATTTAATTAAATACAGTACCATTCACATTAATAGTTATCTTAACAAATTCCATACTCATAAACAAAGTCAATATTCCGTTGACTTACAATTACTTGATGTATATTAGTATAATGCAAATAAACAATGATAGAAATATTGTCATACAAATGAATTAAAAATTTTTGTCTTATTAATATCTGATATAGGATCTCAAAATATTTTATAGGTACATATCAAGTATCATGACAAATTTTAATACTTTATTATGTATGGGTAATATATATAATAGAACAAGTCATCGACCAGCGATCTGCGAGAACATTTTAGTGGTTCACAGAATAAAATATGGACAATATTTTCATTTTTTCAAAAAACTATATTTAATTAATAAAAAAATTTCATATTCTAAATGACATTGTTTACCTTTATATTAAATTGAATTCACAAAATCTCATGGAGGGTGAGGGGAACACACAATATATTAATATGCAATTTCAATAATGTTTCAACCCTTACATCTAACATTTTGACCTATGAATATTTAATTACTACATAGATATTCCTTTTAGATAAATATAACTTTAACAATGCATTTTCTTCACTTCCTATATTTAATATAAAACAGTCTGACTTAGAAAACTATCAGCTCTTGCTTGGTTTTGGATTAGAATGAAATAACCCCATGAATAAAAATAAGCAAGAAAATGTATTGCATTTCTTGTAGAAACTACTGAAATAGCAATATTAATAATTCATTTACTTCGGTTAACTAATCAGCAATTAATCGGTCTTCCACAAATGTTTCGTCACGAGCCATTAGGATGAACATTTAGACTAGAAATAATAGAAAACTCAAAGCATCAAGGAAATATGACTCGAGTTATTTCAAATATATCTGGTAGTAAAGATCTAAATTTGCTTTGTGCTATATGATCTATATGCTTATTCAATGATACCATGAAGCCTTAGAAGCTTGAAAGACACTACCAAAACACTCATAGTTAGCAAAGAAACTACTTGAATATTAACAAGGAATACAATGTGAGAATATTTAAAAAAAAAGCAACTGCTTTAATGAAAACTAACAGTAAAAGATAAGTAAATGTATAATAAGAGAAGCTAAATATGTAGGGATTCTGAAAAGTAAGGTAACAAAATCTCTGATGGGTGTGCAAATTATTTCTATGAATAAAAATCCCTTTGAATATAACAAAGATGATCACAGCATAAAAATGGTGCCGGTAAATACAGTTTTTTCTGTAGTACTGAACTTAACTTAGTGGCGCAACAGCCTCTGAGGGCCAAGGCCTACTGTGCCTATCTCAGTTTACATGACCTTAGGAACTGGGGTGCTTATGCAGATGTTTCAGTCAAGTGGTCAGTCTGATGGTAAATCCCCAGTGTTCAGTTCTCAAGCAAGCTTGGTACTCATTTATCGACCCGCTGAAGGGATGAAAGGCCGAGTCAACCTTGGCCAGACCAGGATTTGAACCCTGGACCTGTAAGGTGGAATACACAACCACTCAGCCACTGGGCTTCTTTTTATGTAGTAATGTTACTAAATCTCAGTTAGAAAATGACTGCATTGAAGGAAACATAGTCCGCAATTGAAATAAATGTGATATATTTTTTGCATTTAAAGAAAACTTCTACAGCTGAAATTCATTGGTAAATGGTAGAAGCATACAGTAAAAGTGTTATGTCGTGAAAAACATGTAGTTTTAATGTACGGAATTTGACAAAGCAATGCAGATTTGCAAGATGAAGAAACAGCAGGGTGACCAAGCATGTCTGGATCTCACACCAAGTGATTTCCCTCTCTTTGTACCTTTAAAGTAACACTTGGGAGGTCAACATTTCAGAACCGAGGCTGAGGCTTAGCAAGCCATCTTGAAGGTGTTGCACAACCTCGATGCTGATTTCGATTGTTTGGTGTACCGATGGAACAAATGCCTTGATAAGTATGTATTTATTTTTTTAAATTCTCATATAAATATTTACTCTGAATGGGCTTGTTACCTTACTTTTTGAAACCCCTATGTAATATTTCCTATAAATAAAATGAAAGTTATCAAATCATTATTTTACAAATGTATTTGCCTTTTTTAAAAATTCATATTACAAGTCTATGAGATTAAATATTATAAATTAATGGTTCAATTGGTATGAAAGATTAGAAAAGGTTTGAGTACCATTCAAAATGAGCAATTTGTTGACAAACTCAAAAATAAAAAATATATTTAAAATGTTTTAAAATTATAAAATGGTTAGATGCATTTCTATTATTAATATATAACTGTATGTTCTAACTGCCAGCGATGATTTGTCCCTCAAATACACATAGTTTTAGTATTCAAGCTCAGAATAAAGAATCTCTTTCTAATATATATGTTATGCATTTTAAAAAAATAGTGAAACTGCAAAATAATGTTTGATTAGACTAATAAAAGAAAGAAACTATTTTGTTAAAAGATTCATAAAAGAATTCACAGATCAGAAACACTAATTTAATAGGTTGTTTATTCATTTAATAGTTATTTAAAATTTTGCATGATTAATGAAAACATTTAAACTTAATTACTCTGTTTAGTTACAAAGAAAGAAGAATTAAGAAATTTTAAAACTTTTCCAAAGTTAAAAAAGTACCTCAAATATTTTCACTGAAAATAAAAATTATTGCAGTAAAAAAAAACTTTTCTCATTGATATTTTATCAAACTCATACACAAAAAATATATTTTGTATTTTTCCTTTTCATTTAATTAGAAGAAAGAAAAAAAATGGTATAATTTCAAACTTAGTCGGATACATAAGGCAAAAGGAATTAATTAAAAATAACTATTGTTG
Source organism: Trichonephila inaurata madagascariensis (assembly GCA_019973955.1). NCBI lineage: Eukaryota > Metazoa > Arthropoda > Arachnida > Araneae > Nephilidae > Trichonephila > Trichonephila inaurata. Next base: position 51,723 of record BMAV01000089.1, on the reverse strand, counting down.
ATTAAAATAAAATGTTACATTTAAAGTATTATGTGAAGGTAATAAAAATAATTTAACTATATTAAAAAAGCTGCTCCTCCACAAATAAAAAAAAAAAATTGTTTAATCTTGGATTATTTTTATTTGGATTTTGTCATTAATTTAGCTTAAATTTTTGTTGTAATAAAACAGCAATATAAATTAACAAAACAATTGTAGAACTATACAACATTTATATCACAGCATGACAAAGGCAAACAATTTGCCATTTAAGTGTTCATTTCATTAAATTCAGTTAATAATTATAAATAATAAAGTGCATAAAATAAAATTATATTAAACATATGAATTAAAATGTTTTATAACTTATTTCTTTTTTAATTAAATTTTAGATTCATTTATTTGTTTAGCAATTTATTTAATACTTATAATGCATAGATGGAACCAAAAATTTCATAGCATATCCTTTGCTTAAGTATTACAATCCTAAATAAATGCAAAAAGAATAATGCAATCCTGTAATAAGCTGTTTAACTTTAATATTGATTGCATGAATATCACATTTTATAAAATAAGGTACTCCCATCATTTGATAATCTAATGAACCCTTAAGTATTTTCATTTAAAAAGTGCTGTTTATGGTTCATTTACAGTAATAAAATATAACACAGCAATTTATACCTTATTGATGAAAAACACAGCCTTTACAACAAAACATTTTATATAATATGAAACAGGATTATGTAATACATTCAATATATATATATGACACAAGTATGAATTTTAAACACTCAATTTGATCTGTATAAAATTTTGATCATTACCAAATTCAAATGGCAATAAATTTAATAAATATATAATTTACTTAATATATTGCTTGTTTGTCTTTTATAATTTGTATCCATTACCAATAAAAGTCGAATTATCACTAAAAGTTGACAATTTTGAAATTGCAAGAAATATATGTATAGTTAGTCGTAATTAAATTTTCAAACATAGTAATAGTATTCATTTATGTAACAAATGAAGTAAAAACTTTGAAGTTTTTTAGTAGTATGAAGTATTTTAGTTGTAAATAGTAGCAGAAAACAATAATTACTGTAAAATCCGGCATACAACACGCTCCTATACTTTCAAGCTGAATTTTTTAATTTTTAGGTATATTCGCCGTATAATGTGCACCCCCCCTTTTTTACGAAGAAATTTTAAATATTACTATACATTGCTCTTATGTTTTAAAGTAATTCCTTCAGGATATTATTTCTGACTTTTAAAAAAATAGTATACTTCTAGAACTACAACTCTTTTAGTTCATAAGGCAAGTCATTTCTTTTAAATAAACAATATTTCGATACGTGTAGAAGTTTTTTTTATGCTCATCTCTTTTGTTATTTTTAAAGCTATCGTTTTTATACCCAGCGTATAATATGCACCCTTAAGTTTTGATCTTATTTTGCGTGTTAAAAGTAAGCATTATATGCCGGATTTTACAGTATGTTTTTTTTAAATTATAAAATGTTGAAGCAAACTTTTATTGAGTTGCTAAATTTTTAAAGGTGATAATATGAAACTTTTTAAAATAATACAATAATGAAAAAACATTATTTTAAAAAATGCATGAATAATAAGAATGATAGCATGATATTTAGACAATAAAGATGATTTAAAGCAGCAATGAAAGGTTTTTTATAAATGACTAATCTCTATTTTTACCTGTAATCCTAAACACAGAATGAAACAAAAATACAATCATATAAATATACTATTAAATAACAATTACTTTGTCATAAAAATATCAGTGAAAAAAAATTAATGCTTTTTGAAAATATTAAAAGCTAAGTATAGATGAATAATTGTACTTGAAGCTGTTAGCTATCTTTGTATTGATAATAAAAATTTACAGGTCCCAATTAGCTAAGATAACTTTGAATCATTAAGCTCTAATAATAATTTTTTATCTTTCTTAATTGCTTTTTTAAAAAATTTATTTTTTATTAAAGATATTATAAATAAACATATTGTAAAAACATGTCCACAATAATATATAGAGCTCCAATAATGCAATATAGCTTTTATATCTAATAAAATGAATGCAACTCCCATGTAAGACACGGATTGCATTTTGATAAAATACCACACAAAATCATAAATTTTCTGTTGTGTTTCAGTAGCATGTTTTCGGAAAGCTTTCTCAACTTCAATTTCAGAAATGAGCAATAAAGGAGTTCCAAGCAATGACAAGTAATATCCTGGATAAACGCCATGCCATATAGCACTAACAAACATTGTTACTAGCATTCTAAAAGTTAAAAAAGATTAATCAAAAAAAATTATCATAATAAAAAAATAAATAAGTAAGTAAATCATATAATATAATCAAAAATTTCTCATAACAGTAATTAATACATTAATTTTGAAGACGTTATAATGCTGATTATAAAACATTTAAAATCAGTTAATTTAAAAATGTCCTGAATAAGATGCAAAAATTGTAAACAGCATTACAAGATATTATTAGATGATATAACAAGAGTACTTAAAAAAAAACTTTATAAAAAAGAGTAACAAATTTTCTAGTAAATACATTAGATGACAAATTCTTTTAAACCATTTTATCAAAAAGAATTATTAAATTAAATATTTAAGAAAACTAAATTCATATTCCCCAGAATATTTTCATTAAATATAAGGATATAATTTTAACTAACATGAAGAATAATTATTAAACAATAATTACATATTCATATTACCTTTTTAATACATACTTGATAAATTTTACATACAATTCTCAAAATTTTCATTCAATCATTTTATTATAACAGATAATTCTAATAAATTTTTTACAACCTCTCACATTAATTTACTTAAAAATAAACACAATTTAATAGAAAAAAATCAAAAATACTAAAAGTTAAATTACACAATTTACTACAAATGTTATGTTTTATGACATTTTGTTGAATTAAGAACAATTATCAAAACACAAAAGAATAAAGAAAATTTCATTGAAAAATAGAAAACTCAAAAATTAGCAATATTCTGTGATTTCAGTCATATTCACCAATAGAAACAAGATGAAGGAATAGTGCAATATTAATTTCAAAATAAAAAATAAAAAATTGCTTTTTTCTTAAAATAGCAAACAAGATTTCCTCCTTTATTAAACTCAGATGTCTGGATTGATTTGTCTAGAGATAAACTGCACACACACACCAGAGAAAAATTGCTATGAACAATAGATAAAAGAACTATTTTCATCATTCACTGCACAATTTTCAATAGCAATTCAATGAAATTAATACCAATTAACAATAAATAGCTTTTATTAATGTATATTGTGTATGTCTTTGCCAAAAGTGTCCTTTTGACAAGATCTGTATCCAGCTAACAGAAGAATTCTATTTTTCAAATATCTTTTAGAAAAGTAATTTTCAAAAAATATTAAGTTCCTTTGATTATTTTATTAAATACTAATGAAAAAATTAAATTTTGTATTTACAGAAAACATTGGTAAAACTTATAGTAGTAAACTATACCAACATCATAAACTATAAGAATATCAAATGGAAATAATTTGCTTTCAACTTGAAATGATTTACATTAATGTTGCTCTATAGCAACGGTACTTCTAGTAAAGAAAGGGAATGAAGGAGCAAGACAAATAAATTTTAAGCACAAATGAATTAAATTCTATATAAACAATGACATCCTCTTAAAATATATATTATCTCAGGAAAAATCTTATAATCCATAAATAGTAGATCATATCATAAAATCTGTATGGTGTCTGACATAGAAAAAATTAAAAACTCCTACTATATAACTACACATAGAGTATTGATAATTATGCCATTTTACATGACAGTCAAATAACACTAACCTATTCTCAAAAGGAGAAAGATATCAGAAATAATTGCCAGCTGCCTTTTACCAGCAATAGTGTATGTATATAGATTATGGTTTTTTCAGTGTCCGTTTGGATGTAATTCTAGGTAAAGGTATTCAGAAAAGAATGATAATCACCAGTGGCATACACAGGTGGGGGTCACCTCTTATTAGGGTTTGCAATTCCGTGTTATATTTTCAATCCCGGGATTTCGGGATAACATTATCCAAATCCCGAGACTGGTCCCAGGATTAGGATTGGACTATTTACTAAAAATACTTACACATTAGCATAGTTGAAATTGCATAATAAAACTGAAAATATAATTAAAAAAACGGTTTAATATTAATTTTATTGAAACAAGTAAAAATAACTTCATTCATCATAAAAAATAGAATGTAATGAAATTAAAAAAAAACATTTCTTCATTTCTTGTTTCTATAAATAAGCTTTTAAAAAACACTGCTCTTTGAGTGTTTCATCGTCCAAACAGCTTCTTATTTTTGTTACAAATTATCCTGTCGAAGAAAATGCTCATTCGGATTCTGTACTAGTAGATGTTATAGGGTCATTAAATAAGAGTATGTTCTTTTCAGGTAGTCAGCACATCTCCCTCCATTTTCAAAAAAGAGACATTTATTTTTGGTCACAGTATCTCAAATCTAACAGACTGCATTGGGTGCATATACCTCTTTCAGAACTTTATCTAGTTCTTCTGCTAAACTTAATTGGGTTTTTGTGCATAAATTGATCCAGTTATTGAATCAGAATGTGAAACAACTTCAAGTGTTACCTTATTTGAAATAGAAGATGCAGTTGCATGAGCTGTTAGCAATGCAATGGGATTTGAAGTGTCTCAAGTCTTTCAAACAAGTCTTCTATTAATTAACAGCATTTAATTAAAAAAGGAACTGTGGCAAAATCTATCCTTAAGATGTTGCTTATATTATTGTGTAAGTATTGCAGCAAGCAATTTAGATCTGTGTGACGTTCTCCCATACGAGAAATGAGAGCTGTATATATATATATATATATATATATATATATATATATTTACTTATAGTTGCACAAAAACATCTACGAACACATTTCTTAAATAAAATATAAATTTTCTAAGAATTGAATTCTTAAAAAATTTTGATGTGAAAAATTTTTCAAAATTTAATTGAGACAAAAATTATATTCCGGGATTAGTTACTTTAATCCCAGGATTTCGGGATTGGGAAAAAACACCAGGATCCTGGGGGTGCAAACCCTACCTCTTATAGATTTAGTTTTTTTAATTTTTAGCATAAAGATTAAACTTCCTGCTTTTACCTACACATTTTTTACCCTCCATAAAAGAAATCTGTGCATACCACTGCTCATCACATTTATTTATCTAATTACAACTATTCTTTAGAAACATTACATTATACAAGAAGACACTGCAAAACGTACAGGCATCAAGGTACAGGTAAAAATGTGTGGGTAACGCTTATGAAAAAAAGTTTTTGTGATGCTGTAATACATTTATTTATACATACATTTTTGTTCATAAAAATGGGTTGTAAAAAGTTAAGAGTTTGGCACATTATGGAGCTTCTAATGCATGCAAGAAGTTATGCTGTTGAACTTTTGTGTGAACATTTAGCCAGTCAGAATTCTGCAGTATTTGAGATTTTGTGAAACTTTGAAATGAAAGTGAAGCTTTGAGAAAAAGAAATAAGGCAAAGTTAATGGTGTACCTTGAATTGAATGCATCAGATATAGAAGCAAGAAATTAAGATTACATAATACATGTAAATTACAGTTTGAGAAATGAGCATGATTTGTACAGTGGGGTTGGTCCACCGTTAGGTGGACAGAGGGGTACCCAACCCCGTTTTTTAAATTTTAACATGCTAATTTGTCAGAGCTGATGGCTGATACAATATTGCACCAGATTGCCACATAAATATGACACAATATGGGACCCTTTTTTAAAAAAAAACAACTAAAATTGTATTTTACATTAAACAGATAAATAAAAATATTTAAGTATTACACGTCTTCAAGGTTTTTGGACAAAAATAAAAAGAAAATCCCTCTCAAGAAAATTGAAATAGAATATCATCATATATATGTAGAGAGAGAGAGATTTCACTTAAATTATGTATAAAAAAACATTTTTTTACTAACTTGATAGGTTTTGATGCAGCAGTTTTTCTATAGATGTATATGGCGAGCCAATATTGAACAGTCATGTTCCAATACCTAATTCCTTCACGTATAGTAGGCTTGAACTCGCTGGCCATTTCATTCATGCATCTAACAGTCTCAAAATTATAAGCAAGCATCTTCAGAGATTTTGGATCATTTTCACTGTGAAACATTATAAAAAATTTTTTGAAAAAAGATGTAATAATAAACATTTTAAATATGCTTTTAATGTAAGTTTAATTGAAGTAATGTGCTTCAACTCTATGCAAAATATAAAATATTTAAAAGAATTTATAATTTTCATAATACATTCAACAATATTATTAAACTTACATCTCCTTTAAAGAATTCAAGTTAGTTGGACCAGCTCCTGGTTGAGTAGCACTTTTTTCTGGATAAGCACCTAAGCCAAGGTTGATACATATACACTCACCAAAGACAAATGCAACATATATTCTCATTCGGAAACTAAAGAACCAGGGCCACACATAAAACACTCTGTACAAAAATGGAAATTCCCAAATTTCAGCAGAAGATGCAAGCTACAAATATTTAAAGAAGAAATTCAATATTAATAACATTAAGCAATCAAAGAATTATTAAAAATAAAATTTAAGATATTACTTAACTTACAGAAAGAGGGAAGAAGTAATCAGTAAGAAGATATAAACATGAGTATACTGGAATAACTAAAATCCTTTTCTTTAAAAAAGATGTATGAGAAACATACGAACTGTATGGCTTATGAAACAAATCTTCATAAGTTCGGAATTTGTAGTATGGACCTGTAATAAGAAAGTTAAAGTTTTTCATTATTTTTTTCTGTATGTATAGATTTTAAAAATTTTAAAAATCAATGTTACATGAAAAATGCTATGCTTAGTTTAAAAACGTATATACCACTAAAAAGCAAACTTAAAATTAACTTTAACTTAACTATAATATTAACTATCAATCATATAATTTTTTAAAAAATAAATTAATACCAAATTACACTTGACAACTTTTTTTTTTTATTGGTCTATTTCACAGCTGATTTAACTAGGTTTTAAAACTAAAACATGTGAGTTATATGATACTTAATGTGACTTACTTATTTTTACCTCCCTCCAATTTATTCAGAATTTAAATGCCTTTTATAGTCAAGTTATCAAATTATAGTCATCAGAATAATGAAACTGTCTTTGCATACATATACTGTTATATTTTCCACAAATGAATTTTTTTTATAAAAATATAATTAAAAAATATGAAATAGAAACAAAAATTATTTTATGAAAATGAAATAAAATTCTGAATTATTTAACATCTACAGATGAAGTTTAAACAGTAGATCAAAGAGTATTAAAAAAAGTAAATATTTGTATGCAACTGTTTCCAAATTTTTTCTATACTCATGTAAAAAAAATACTATATTCCACATAATTATTCAGGTTAATCACTCACTGTATTATTTAACCAAGGTTATTTTTCAGTACTGATATGATCAACAATGAATTAATAAAAGAGCATCTAATGTATTTTTTATAAAATGAGCACAAAAAATCAAAAGTAAAGCATGTGTAGTTACTTCTCATGGAAAAAATTAAATTAATTTAAAAGAATTGTAAAAAAGGAAGTCTTATTTTATAATTTTCTTTTTGGATATGATAAATAACACACATGAAATACACAATACATACATAGATATATATAAAATTTAGTCAAACAATGAATAATCTAATATAGTCTAAGTAAATAAATTAGATTGTAAAAACTCAAATTTAAAAAAAAATGAATCCTTATCATGCAAGATACAATAATTATCAGATCAAGATAAAAATTTTAGCTAATATATATATGTATATATACGGTAAATTTTATACCAAATATCTAAAAGATTTAAACACATCAATTAAAATTATAGAACATTAATAAAAATATGTTACAAACGTTTTTTACCTACAAGAATACCAGCATAACAAAAAGAATACTGAATTATATCAAAAAAGGAAGGGTTGATTCTTGAATAAACTTCTTTCAATTTGTCATTTTCATCAGAAGATGCCGCTTTTAAGGCATGGATATTCACTTCATATGCCAAACCAACCATCTACAAGGAAAATAAAATTAAGCTAATTACATTTATTTTTTTAAAACTCTTTGAGGTAATAATTTAAATAAACAATTACCCTTCATAAAAAAAATTAATACATTTAATGGGACACAGTACAATTGAATTGACAAAATCAGTCAAAAAATCAAATTTAATTTTTTTAGCCAAATTATCCTTTATATACTTTTCAAAAATCTCACAAAATTTGAAAGCTTTAAGTTTAAAAAACACAGAGTAATGATAACATTTACATTCATTTTTATTCACATTCCAACAGCACAAATCAGAACTTGAAAACTGACTTATCTCAGAAAGATAAAATAACTAATTTGTCTTCATTTAAAATGCTAAAGCATTTTTTTTCTATTGGGCCAAATGTTTTAATATTTTTTCTAACAATTGCTAATATGTGTAACAAAAGAATATGCATTTTTGAATCAAAGCAGTACTTATTTTTTAAAAAATAATAGAATTTAGAATGGATGTATTTTTTAAGGAATTTTCAACAAGCATTCATGAAAAGTACTGTATGAATACTAGTAGGCACACAAAGGGGTTATAAAGGTCAGGACCCCCCCAAACCCTTGATTTTTTTCTGATTGTTTATAATTTTAATTATATAATATGTAAAATTTAATTAAATATTTGTTTTTAATGATTAATTTTATTAATTAATACTAATTATTTATTCAATAATTAGTTTTTTTACTGTTTTGTTCCCAAAAATCGACAAAATCAAAAGGAGCATGATACAAGAATGGTGGACTTTTTGACCCTGGACCCCGAAAACTTCTGTATGTAGCTACTGATGAATACCAATCATGTTATCTTAAAATCCAGACCAATTTTTGTTACACAAAGTTTGACAAACTTGCAAATCAAATTTCATGTGTGTACGTCAATTTTAGTAAAATGAGTAGCATTTTAAAATCATTTCATAAATTTAAAATTTTTCTTTCTAAAAAATTAAATCATTCGCATTTTATGGTATTTTGAGCACAAAAAAAATCTGTTTTACATAATACATACATATAGGGGGCCTCGAAAAAAATTTTGAAAATCATTAAATTAAAAAAACACTTGTGTAAATCCCCTAACATGTCCCCCTAACTCATTTACGTCATTCCCTTTTTCAAAATATTACAAAACTTTATTTACATTAAAAGAAAATCCTCATCCCCTCCTTATTTTCTTTTTTTTTGTAAGTGTAAATTTTTTCTTCCTTTCTTTCAATTCTACTTGCTATGCACACAAAAAATGTACTTCAATTACACTAATAATTAATAAACCTATTAACTGAAACTGAAAATAAATTTTAGTCTAAAAAAATAAAAAACACGCCTTTACAGTTAATCAAACTTTGTAACTTAATCTTTTAGTCGAAAAATCGAAAAATTGGATCTGAAATTAATCGCCAGATGTGGGATGGGATCTGAAAATGAGAAATTGTTAATCCTTATGATCCTAATCAGGACAATGGAACAAAATTATTAAATTATTGTATTGTCATCGATTCCTGACAAGTGAGACAAATTTCGAATTAATCTGACCTTTTAAAATGGGTAAAAATTGAGTTCAAAGATTCCGTTACATATGGGTGAAGTCAATAAAAGAATGTTAAAAATAAGTACTTCAAACTTATAAGAATTAATAATAGCAATACTTCTTCACATTTGAATTCACTCCACTGAGCCATATGCAATATTTTCAAACTATTATAAATAACAAATACATTAACAAGTTTTAAAAAAATTACATACATATTTATTTTAGTGCTCAAACAGTTTTTCCACCCTTTAAAATTTGTTTTCATTAAAGAAAAAGAAACTGCAAGAGAGAAGAAAAACTAGCTGCATCTACAAAATTCTGTATATTTCATAATGTTTTCTTTTTTGTGTATGCTATATATTCATCCATCATTCAGTTAACAAAAACAAAACAAAAACCAGTTTCTGAACTCTTTTTTTTTTTTTTCAGTTCCTTATATTAGTTCACCCTCTATATATTTATCTTGTTAAAATTTTTTATCGTTAATAAAATACAATTTTAAGTGCTTAATTGAACTTAAATTTTATATACATGATTATTTTGAATGACTATACAGTAATTTAATTATAATTCATAAAAAATTAATTGACTGAGACTAATAATCTAAAAGAATTACAGATGCAGCCAAGTTGACTTCATTTTTAGGGACTTGGGTCAAAACTTTAAAAGATTTAAGCATTCAGTTGAACTGAAATTTTATATACCTGATAGTTTCGGATGACAATACGATACTTACATGATAATTAATAAAAATTAATTGCCACTTAATGCTGTGATTCTGTCTCTTATGTATATACATATTTATATTAATTGTAACTATTTAATAAAAAGTACTAAAATAAAAAAAATTTGTTGATCTAAGCAGGAATTGACTTAATTTTTTTTTTTTGTATATTATTTATTGTTTATTATTTGAACCAATTCTTCAAAAAGTTTTACATGACTAAAATTCATCAACAGAAGATGTATTTACATAAGAAAAAAGTATTTATTTCTTTTTCAGAAAATTGTAAAGAAATAATTCATCATCTTTGTGGGATATCTAAGCATGCTTTTTTAACATTGACAAAATATGTATGAATTCTAAATCTAAACACTAATTTAATGACAGACGTTTCAAAAATGTGCAACACTCAAAGTTCTTTTCACTGAATTAATAAAGCTGTTTTTTCATTAACAAATATTTTAAAAATCTAGAAAAATATTCTTACATCATAATTATATGAAACTAAAAATAAAGCATATGCATGCAATTTAGATGATCAATTTAAGTCAATGGTCATTTTATCTCTTCTTAAATCCTAGTTATTTATAATTACATTTTAAAGGTACTATGATAAAAACACTTTCTTTTTTATATCTTTTTGCATGACAACGAATTAATACTTCAAACAAGAACAAATTATATTATTAAAATAAACTAGTAAATATACCTAATTAAAAAATATTACAGAGATTGTGGAACATTTTAAGTAATTCATTTCTGAAAAAGTAAACATCAGTGGATTTTGCAATGTAATGCAAATGTTAATTATAAGATATATTTCATAAAAAATTAATACTTATTCAGGATGGTTTTTAAAATTTATTAATGTAAGAAAAAAATTAATATTTTACATTTATTCACTTTAATATTTTAAGTTATTAACACTAAGCTAGCACTGCATTAATAAAAAAAATTACAAGTTTTATTTTGTCCACAATAACAACAAAGATAATTATATCTATCTATGTCTGTGTGTTTATTAATAGTACCATATAACATATTTCCCTGAGTAATGGCTTTACGTAATGAAAAAATTTAATCAATTATTCATAGGTCTTATTAGAATGTCCAGTTCAAATGCTAACAGTAAATACCAAATTGAAAAATATTTTATTAAAAAAAATTACCTTCAAAACCATAATCATTATAGCAGTACATACAATTTCAGGAGGAGAAGGAATCCCAAAATATTCTGATGTTCGAAGAAACATCAAATAAGTAAAACAGAAAACGAAGCTAATTACATGGCAAAACCTAAAGGAAAAAGCATACTTAATTCAAGAAATGACTATTATAGTATTCATGTTGATTACAATTACAAAATATAAAGTATATAAAATAATTGTTTTGCAGTTTTTAATTTAAAAAGCATATCAAATATAAATAAACATATCAAAAAGCAAATTAATTATGATCTACAATGAAAAACATTTTGGAGTTACTAATTACCTTCAACACAATGATTTTTCTCAATAAGCAGTTCTTTGTAAGTTATTGAATGAGAGTAAACAGATTTTAGGACCTTGTTTGCTTAAATGTACATTTCAGCAAAGTAAAATTTCATTAATCTGAAACCTTAATCTCTCTGTACTACTCTTCAACTTTATATAAAAATTTTGAATTCACTTCAAATATGGTAGTTGAGAAAGTTGACCAAGAAAAAAAGTAATTTTTTTGTGATATTTAAAGAATCACTTTAGGGATAACTGAACCTTAAAGAGGATCTTACTACAAGCATCCATTTCCAGAAGAGGTGAGCTATTAATACAATTTAAAATGTATATCATCAGCAACCATATTTAAATATCTTATGATGTTCTATGGATTAATATAATTTCACTTTTTTACTGACATTGTACTATGAAACTAGGCTAGGGGTATTGGTGATAGACCACATAATTTTGAATCTTGAAAAGCCTACCTTAGTACTCTACCATGGCATACTATACTCCTCTCTGGGGGTGGGGGCCAAAAAACCATAGTGCCAAATCGATTTGAGCTTGGGACAAAAAACCTGATTTTGTAGGGGGGGGGGGCAAGTATTCTTTGTTATGCCACTGTACCCTACTCTCCTAACTACAACATCATGCTAACATGATGACTCTATAGATTTAACATGCATTGGCTTCTTTACATAGCAGGTATACTACAGAATGATACAATCAGTTTGTAGTACTGCACTAAAGTACTTTGAAATTGTTCTAATTTATAATAACAATATGTATACACACATCTTGACATTTATACAATGTTTTAGTAAAAAGGTAATTTGTTCGATTAATTAGTTTTTTCAAATTCAGATCATGAAATCCTGTTAGAAGTTGAAATATCCAATTTATCAGGCATGTTCAACTTTTTAACACTTTAAACCAGTGGTTCCCAAAGTCGTCTATATGGACCCCAGGGGTCGATAACAAATTACAAGGGGTCTACGCCAGCAAAAAAATAAATTGGGGGTCCATGAAGGGTAAATAGGGGTCTACAACAGCATCATCTGATTTTTTTTTATTTACATGGACATTAAATATTTCGGTTTCGGTTACACTTTTTTTCAACTTTCTCCCCTTCCTAGAGTGGGGTCCAAAAACTTCCTCGCCCCAGGGGGTCTGGTGTCAGTTTATTTATTGAAATTCGTCGCACTGTTACTACCCAGGGCTTTTGGCGGCCCGGGCCCCTAATTGAACCATGGTCAAGTGACATGGGCGACACCGAGCGACCCCCTCTCTAACTACCACACCGGGGAGGGGGGTTTCGCCCCGCAGATTTACGTGCATGCTCCCTCGGGGGTCTTTAGTGGTCGGACTGTGACAAAGGGAAGCCCGATCCCATACCTTTCCCTTTCGGCTACCCGTGGCCTTCCCGGGGTCTATAACTAACTAAAAAGGGATGGGAGAGTTTTTGGAAGTAGAGACCCACACAGTAGATGTTTCATTTTACTCCTGAGGGTTGAAATTGGGTTTGTTAAATGGTTGTGATTTCAACTATCAAAAGACTCATTTTCAAAGAAATTGGCCAGCTGAAATAAGTACTCAGTTCCATCTTTTACAGTTTACTCACCTGAAATAGCCACAGGTAATTATGTTTTTAATTTTTAAATATTTTGTATTTAATAGAGATATTTTAAGATTTCAAAAATAACTTTGTGTTTCTCTTTAAATAAATCAAATATATTGACCTGATAAATCAAAGTAACTTCGAAAGAGAAAAGAAACTGAGAGACAAATAAGTACAATGCAATTGGCTTGACTTCAATTTAAGACAAAACAGATAATAAAGTGTTTGCACCTTGTGGTGGTGTGCTTTTTCTTTGGATTTACATGAGAAATAAAACTGGCCTAAAGGTGACACAATACATAGACATTAAAAAAAATCTGTGCAACTGATATTTTCGATTTCAGTAATGTAAAGAAAATGACGAGCATTTTCATCAATTACTCCTTCACATGGAAGTCCACTAGCTGTCTAAAGGCTTGGTTTGATAAGTTTTTTGCCCTTTTTGAAACTGTTTTAGAGTTTTTGGATTCTAAAGATACAATTTTAAGAGAAAATTTAATCAAGCAGAAAACAGACATTGCCTACTTAACATATTTGTTTAGTAAATTTAATGATGTTAGAGCTTGCAGTTACAAGGTGATAGCTTAAATTTGATTAAAACAAAGTCCATCATCTCAGCGTTTTTTGCCATAATTAAGCTAATGAAGCAAAATTTTGGACAACATGAATTTTTCCAGTTTTTCAATTTGTCTCAGAAAAACTGCCAGGAAGATGACATTTTAACCTATATTCAGGATTTGAAAGCCAGATTTTGAAATTTTGTATTAAGATATTTTGACTATGGTAATACCACAGTGGTTAATTAATTCTTATGGTGACACTGAAGAGACGGATGTCATATTATAAGAGGAAATGATTGGAATAAGTACAAACGAACTAAAAGTACAGTTTAAGAATGGATATAAGAAATTTTGGCTTCAAAAAATATACTTCTTACTAATCCCAAATTATATAATATTGCGAGAAAATTTTTAATTGCTTTTCGTTCCTTGTACCTAGTGGAAAAAGGCTTCAATGCGGTTGCCAATCTCCTATCAAAAAAAGAAATAGACTGGACATTACTAAACAAGAAGATTTAAGACTAAACCTGTCTAAATTGATGCCAAATGTTCAAAAATTGTTATTACAGCATCAGGTACATCCAGCCCAATAAAAGCTTTTTTTTTTTTTTTTTTTGCTGAGTTATTTTATGTATATATAACAAATTATTTGATTTAAATTAAATTAATTGTGATAACTTAATTGTGATTTTAACTTAATTGTAATTTTTATTTAATTAACTGAGGTTTTTATTTAACTGAGGTTTTTATTTAATTAATTAATTGTGATTTTGATTTAATTAAAAAAACATTAAAACATACAAAACTCACATTAATTTTGAAAGTTGATGAGTTTGAAAAAAAATTCAATATTAAGTAAGCAGGGGGTCTACCCCAAACCTCAAAACACGACAAGGGGTCTTTGAGATAAAAAAGTTTGGAAACTAAGCTTTAAACTATCATTATGGTAGCAAGCCAGTTAAATTATTTAAATGCTGCAATTAGTACACTTAACTGAGAGAAGAAAAAAATTTACATTCAACATAACTTACTTCATGAATTTCAGGAGAGATGAATCATTTTATACATCCAGAAAAAAAATACAAATGAATATGATAGAGATAATAAAAAGGAATCCTAAAGACAACACTAATAATGTCATCTTTTTATATATATATTTCTAGATTTGTATCCTATTAGTCATATAAAAAGCTTAATCTATACTAATTCCTTGATACCAACATGGATTTAGTAGTCAAGATTGCTGTTGGCAATTGATGATGAGAAAAAAAAGTGTGTTTAAATGTATCCAATTATTACATCAAAGGTTTGAAAATTGTATTAATGTTAATGGTTACATTTTGAAAAAAAATTTTTTTTGCAATTTGGTTCATGAATTCTAAAATGTCTGTCCACATAAAATCATGTTTTATAAGTGTTTTAATTTCATTTTCACATTCCCTTCACTATTCACATAAAATTTAACCACTGGTTCCATAATAGTTCACTGTTTAAAACTGTACAGCATACCAAAAAGTACTTGGTTTGAATGAGTTATAAGTGATTTAATAAAAAAAATAAATTATACTTTTTCGGGACATAAAAAAAAAATTATTTGTTACAACTGTTTTTTAGTACTGAAATATGCATTTCAAAACCCACAAAAACAGAATAAAAATTGTTTTTTTTTAAAAAAAACTTTTCCTTTTTTTCCCAAAACAAAAATTATTAAAAAATAGAAACTTAAAAGCAGTCCCGACATCTTTTGTCATGATTACACATAAATAAAATAGTTGACAAAAAAATTATAGTTTTGATTAAAATTTAAAGAAAACTAAATTTTTTGTTACAACGAATTTTTAGAATATAAATGTGCCTTTCAAAAATTAAAATACTAGGTTCAGTGTTTTAACAAACATCCATTTTTGCCAAAACAAAAGTTATTAAAAAATATTTTAGCAGAATTTTTGTCATGATTACACATAAATAATTGATATCTTTAGATTTTGATAAAATTAAAACTCATTTTTATAAAAATGCAAATACAAATGGCCCTATTTTCATGAAAGTATTAAAATTATGGTATTTACACATTAAATTGTTGACCGATTTCTTCAAAGCAAAAGACATCATCAAGTGCTATATCCAGCCAATAGTGGAAAACCCTTTCCCCGCACGTTGCAAAACAAAATATAATGACAACAATCGTCTTTTTAATTGGTGTAATTTTATTTGACAAAATTGGTTGACAGTACAAAATGTAAATATCAAAATTAATAATCCATTCCTGGAAAAAATTCAGTCAAATCAATATTTCACAGAGTAATAAGTAAAATTAGACAAGAAGAATCATAAAAATTGACAGCTTACCTTTTACTTGTATAAAGTACAATTGTAGCATTGATAATGGTAAGAAGTAAAGGATGCAATATATGAACTCCAGAGAGAATGAAAAGTAAAATAAATCCTATGATTGTACAAATCAACTGCCTATTTTGAGTATTCTTCACTTTACGCACAAAAAATCCAAATGATGTGGACAGCAACAATGCTGAGAGATATATCCAGTCATCAATTATCATTTTGGAAATTGTGTGTGTAATAAATCTGAAAGAAATTGGCATACATGTTGATAACAATTACTAACAAAAAATTTCATCATACTAACTAATACAATCTTTGAAAAAGTAAACAGAAAAAATTATATGCATCTGAATTCACCAATAATTTATTTACTATTCAAATGGTAACTTCTAATGTTTCTAACAGAGGCTTCCTCCCATCAGTATGCAGTCTAATTCAGCACAAATTGAAGATTTAAATGTACTTTATTTTCTTCGCTAAAGATATATCACATTTCTTAGAAGATGAAAGAATTTTTAATGTAATAATTGACAAACACAATATAAAAAAGTAAGATCAAAATAAGTATTTTTTAACATTAATTATGGTATTTGTACTAGAAAATAATTATAAAATAATCTTAAGCCAATAACTTGAGACAAACAAGACATACTTATTCAACTATATTTGTACAAATTTGATTTTTTTACACATGTTCTTAATTATATAATTGTACACTTCATAATCCCACACAAGCGTTAAAAAAAATAAGCTGTAATAAGAAAACTGATTACGAAATAATGCGAAAAAAACCAAAAAATTAATATTTTTAAAAATTATAATACATTATAATTCTGTTAGTGACAATGTTTAAAAAATGGAAAGAGATTTATAAGTAAATCAATTCTTGAAATCGACGAGGTTCGACATTAATATGAAACGAAAACAACTATGAATTTACAAATACAATGCTAAAAAAAGTTCATATTTATACATTAATTACTGTTTACTCTTCATAAAAAGTTTACATACAAACGCCATACATATAAATAGAACGGCGAATCTAGACATTATAACAAATGTCATAAGACATCATTTAACGGGAAAAGTTTCGAAATCAACTTTACATACCCAAAATAGCACACAACTGAGATTTCGTTATGAATTTTTTTACAATGAAGTTCACGCGTTATGTAAAACGTCTCCAATGATCTTTACACAAAAATGGTTATGTAACTATCTCACAAATCCATCTTTTACACTGATTATTATGTACTAGTACTGTCCCGACTCACTTTTGACTCCATTATTTCACATATTGAGAAAAAAATCACATCATATTTCAATTTCATTTTCTAGTTCTCACATAAAAAAAGAGCAGGTCTCGCAATAACTTAGTTTTATTTGTTTACATACAAAAAATAGTCAGAAAAAGGGGAGGAAACGACCATGCGCAGCAAATCAAGACACACCCACGCGCTATTAATATTAAATTTTCGAATTGCTGATTGGCCATTCCTTTCGTTATGATCGTGGTGTCATGAACTGAAGGTTGTTGCCTGTGTTGTCCTTACTTTGAAGATTTCGTAATAATTCTGCGTGTGGCAGAAGCTTTGGTAATAACAATTTTATGTACCAAATTAGTTTTTAATTAGCTTCTTTTTAACGCACAGGAAACTAATGCAGCTCTAGAAGAAAATCCACTTTTCTGTTTATCAATTGGATATTGTTTTCGAACATTTCATTTTTCTAGAAGAAAAAGGAGGTAATTTAAAATTTGCTGAAATATATTGGAAAAATATTTGTGCGAAATTATTGTGGCAATTTCAAACGTAATAAGCATATCTTGTGTAACTCGGCTAGCACTGACAATCCAAGGGTTTTAAAAAATTTTTTAAAAAACTGCTCCTAAATGAAATAGTTAAAATATTACTGAATATTTTATAATAAATGAATAATTTTGCGGAAAACAATATATTTATTGGAGACTCAACTACCTTTCGGTATCTTTCCCTAGAAATAAAGTAATTATTCTATTATTAAAAATATTTTTAAAAAATGGTAGGAATTTTGTAATATTAAAATATAAATGTCACCCGGAATTCAAAGCAACCATTCATTTTAAATCAGAGACGCTTAAGTGTTTCAAACTTATTCATCATTTCAGGAGTATAAGGAAACATTTTTCATTAGGGGGGGATAGGAAAAGGGGTTCTCCGACTTGAACACATATAACAAAATTAACTTCAAATATCCTTTTTTAAATTTCGAGATGAAAAGAATGTTATTGTGGAGTCCGGGATTTCGAATATTAATTTTTGTCAAAAAAAGGTATAAAAAATAAAAACTTTATTTTATTTGTAGCGATCTCTGCTTAAAATTTTAGAATATAGACATTTTCGCGGGGGGGGGTAAGATCTTCAGATCCCCTCCATTCCTACACCACCAATAAAGCGCTTTCAAGAAATATCAGAAAAACGTTTGTTTGTTTTTAAAGAAATCGATGGAAATCGTTCTAAAATTCTTTTCACAAGAGTACTTACAAATGGCTTAAATAAATCGCTATTGCAACGGGCTCTAAAGTTAGTAAAAATAAAATTCGCATTCAACAGGTTATTTCCCCCCCCCCCTAAAAAAAGCAATGAAAAGTTCTTCAATGATATTATTATGCAGAACATCCCATTGCAATACATGCATATTTCTAAATGCAGAAATTCTTCTTTTGATTGCATAATATAAATAAATATAACAATACTGAATTTTTTAAAAAACCTTTCAAAATTATTAATTAATTTTGTAATTAAGTCATGCGAAATAAATGAAATTATCAATTATTTAACATATGATAACTGAAAAACGCATATATGTGTGTGTTACCGTTAAGGCGTATATTCAGTTATTCCATAAATGCCTAGATATTTGATAAAAAAGAAAAAAAAATTTTTAAACTGATCAAGTCAGTTAACGTGCATTATGGAATAATAATTTCACGCTTTACCTAGTTATTTATTGAAATAATTAGGTATTCTGTAAATTAACTAACGATAGACCATCAAAATGAAAATGAAAATTCGACAAAAAATATGTCCTTAGTCATGAATTAACAGGTGATAAATAGTACATCGGATAAATTAATTGATAAAGAGAAAGAGAGAGAAAAAAAAGTGTTCGAAAGAAATGCTTTTGCTAGATTAGGTAAATAGCAATAAACAAAAAAATAGCACAAATCTGTGCTTATATTTATATTTTTACACCTATAAGTGTATAAATTGGGCTACTTAGTTCTGCTGGGAAAACACCATTTGCTGTTTAAAAAATATAACATGAACTTTTTATCCGAAACGCAAAACACAGCGTATTTCATACTTTAGCGTTTAGGCAATCACTATTCTATAAAATATTTGTTCATATAAATATTTTCTATAAAATATTTGTTCATATTTGTTTACTTGTTAATAGCGTTACCCCCGTTTCTTATTCAGATGTTACATGAATATAATCTTTAATATATATATATATAAATTATTGATATCTTAGCATTAAGAATTCGATTTATTGAAAAATATTTAATTCTTGAATATATATATATATAATTAAATTATTGATATCTTTAGCATTAAGAATTCGATTTATTGAAAATATTCTTATAATTTTGATATATATATATATATATATAAATTATTGATACCTTGCATTAAGAATTAATTTATTGAAAAATATTCTATAATTTTTTATATTATATTATATATATATATAAATTTTTGATATCTTAGCATTAAGAATTCGATTTATTGAAAAATATTCTTATAATTTATATATATATATATATATAAATTATTGATATCTTAGCATTAAGAATTCGATTTATTGAAAAATATTCTTATAATTCTTGATATATATATATATATATATAAATTATTGATATCTTAGCATTAAGAATTCGATTTATTGAAAAATATTCTTATAATTCTTGATTTGAAAAGTAAAACTTCAAAAAAAATTTCTTAAATTGAAGTAGAATTATTTTTTCCCTTTTTCTATCTTTTTATTCGGGATTTCCAAAAACCTTTTTTTTTAGGGGATCTCTCTAAAAAAAAACGCACTGGAAATTTTCAAATCTAAATCTTAGATCAAAAACTGGATTTTTTTTTTTATTATTAATAATCTCCAGTAACTACCTTTGAGAGTCGATTTCTGTAAGACCCGTTCTGTTTAATAAATGAAACATACATGCCAAATTTCATTACTGTATGTCTAGTAGTTCAAAAACGGGTATTTTATTATCAATACGCCGCTAAAGATTTCCTCTTTCCCATGGGAGTCGATTTCCGTAAAATCCTTTCTTAGCGAACTTCCATTCAACAAAAGAAACAGCCCAGTAGCGCACACAGAAATTTTTGGGGGTCGGTTCAAAAATTTCCCCCATTCTTTATTTTGCCCCCGATTTTATCGTTTTTGGGGAAAAAAAACGAAAAAACTAATTGAATAAATAATTAATTAAATTTTTAAATTAATCATTAAAACAAAAACTTAATTAAAATTTTTCTTTACATACTTAAATTATAATCAATCAAAAAAATCGACGGCTTTGGGGGGGCCGGGCCTACTTTTCGCCACTGATGTACTAAATATCATTACGGTAAGTAGTAGTTCACTAACGTAACTTTTTTTATTAGTAAGTCCCAGAAACTCTCCACTTCCCTCCCCCCTCCTCAATAGGAGTCAATTTCCGTAAAATCCGTTCTTAGCGGATCTATAATCAACAACAACAACAAAAACATACCAACAAATTTTCAAGTATGTACATCTAAAAGTTCAAAAACGGTAATATTTATCTGTAACGCCTTCGCAACGACCTTTCGGGTCGATTCTCTAAAACACTTTTTATAGCGGATCTCTACTCCGTGAAAGGAGCGGGCCTACCAAAAATTTCAAGTTTGTAGATGTAATAGTTCAGAGACGGGAATATTATCTCTAACGCCCCTTAAGGTATCCGACTACGTTCGGAACCGTAATTTTGCAAAAGAGTGTAAATGGATAATAATTATGATATTTAGTGTTACTTAAATTAGAAAATGTATATAAAATTGTTTTAAGAATAGTATTACAATAAAAAAAATTCTTTAAGTACAATATTTTGACAAAGAATGAACATAGAATGGACCCATTTTCAAAATATTCTCCTTTTGTGAAAAAATGCTTCTATTATAATAATATTTTGCCTGTCTATAGCTCAGACCTCTGTACAGAGGCTCAACTAGAAGTTTTGAAATATATAACTTAGAAGTGGGTTTATCCATGTTTGACGACCACAGAGAGGGGGGAGAAATTTTAAAAAAAAAACACCAATAATTGTTTCGATTGGTGGTAACTCTGAAAATAACGGGAATTTTTCAAATATCCTAGTTCAGACTCTCTGGAGAAGTTTTTACTTTATATAAGCACACAAAAAATATTATTATTTTAAAAGCATTTTTTATAAAAGGGGAACATTTTGAAAAAAGGTTATTCTAGGTTAATTTTTTGCCAAAATATTGTATTTAAATAAATTTTTTTTGGTCAAACTGTCCTTAAAACAATGTATACATGTATTCTAATCTAAGTGACACTAAATATCGTAAAAATTATCCATTTATGCACTTTTTTAAAATCACGGTTCCGAACATAGTCGGATACCTTAAGCCCTCCAACGCCGCTTAGGGTTCAATTTAACCCAGAAACCTTCGCGGTATGCACCCAACCATTCCCCAAAGTTTCATCGCAATTGGATAAACGGCTTAGGAAAGTAAAAGAGACATGCAGACACACAAACATTCATTTTTATTTATATAGATAAAATTCAACAACTTTATCTACTTTAACAATATTAGTCAGTTAATTCTTGAAATAACGGATTTTACGCTTTAAGGCTCACATGCATGTGTGTGCGTGTGTGACTATCGACTATTCTTTATGTGGAATGTGATAAAAATTTCATTTCTACAATTTTAAAAAGAACCAATACACACAAAGAAGCTATTTTAAAATTTCTAATAAAAAATACAACTTTTTATATATAAAATTGAACATGAAAAACATTTATTTACCCAATAATTTGAATTTTAGAGACTTACACAATCCTGATTAAATGTTATAACAACTTTTATATAAAAAAAGAAATGTTTCTTACTACAAATGCGACTACTGAAGCTACACTTTTATCTTATTCTTATTTTTTATTGAGAGTTCATCTGTTTTAAGCAATATAAATATAAATTCCTCTTGTTATATTTAAATTTTGTATTAGAGTAGTTTTGGCATTATACTTGAAAAATTCAAAATTCTCGCATAACGTCTATTTTTATAACTGCAATAATTTCTTTTGCGTACTAAAAATCAGCGGTTATTGAACTCAGCAAATTATGTGCATTGCATTACTGCTGTAGCACTTTTTTTTTCCACAGCAAAAATTTTAAGTTATTCGTCTCCTTTTCTAAAAAGGAATTCGTGGCCCTGTGGCCATTAAACATTTAAAAGTATTCGGTTTGAAAATCCTAATGAATGAATGAATAGTGACGTGACCCTATTCAGCAACTCAAGGGCTTTGGCGACGGATCTGGCAATTTTGAACCATAACCAAATGACGAGGACGACAGCTGAGCTGGCACCCCTCTCCTAATATCCACACCAACGGGAGGACGTTTGATTTTTGACATATTTAAGGTGCATCAGCTTCCTCTGCACTGTAGGTCTTCAGCGATACCAAGCTTGAACTCGTGACACGCCACCCACGAATCCGCTATCTTGACCACTAGGCTACCGTGGCCATTTGTTTCTTAATTAACTTCTTATTAGATAGCATTTGTGTACTACAAAGAAATGCCATGAGGAGGATGTAACTCGAAACAAATTACATAGATTTTTTTTTTTTAATTCCACGACTCAAAATTTAAGAGCTATGAACATTTAGGTGCTTTTTAGCGAAATCCATCCTGGAATATAACTCACCTGCAGTCCCAGCATTACATTACTTAACATGTTACATGATCATTCTGATCGATGAATAAGGCACAAATAATATTTAATAATAACTATTAATTAGAAATAATTATAGCAATAATGAGTATACTCTAGTTTGACGGATTTGTTAACTGAATCAAACAAAAACTAGAAATATATATACTAACTAGCGACCCGACAGACGTTGTCCTGTACACACGTCTTAAATCCGAAAATTTCAAACTTTTTTGAATAATTTGATGAAAATTGATATACTTGATACTGTTTGATGAAAATTTTTATAAAAAAAGTTATTACAATACCTGACGTCAACATATGCACAGTGACCACAATTCGACCTATCGATTGCGGGTGAGTAAGTTACGCAACACTATGAACTAAGTTGAATATAGTAGAAGCTATTCTGAATAGAAATTTAAACTTGTTTTAATTAAATGATAAAAAAAGATAAAACTCGAGCTATTTTCATAACAGGTATATTTTTTTAATGCACAATAAATAAATTTATCGTAATGCCAATTAATGCACAAAATTTTTCGTTAATCCTTGAGGGGTATAAACAAACAAATGCGATGGTTTGCCAACCGTCGGACACGCAACGTATAATTGGCCGTGCGAAAAACACAAAATTTTCCCCTCTTATTTCTTTTTTCCCCCTTGCCACGCATTAGAGGAATAAACAACACACAGGGGTAAAACAATTGTGCGTTTTAAGGTTTCTAATTAATATATTTTTAACTAATTGCTATATCGGACTGAATTGTGAATCCAAACCATTCTCGAATCCACTTGAACCCACACAAAAAAATGTCATCAAAATCGGTCCATCCGTTTAGGAGGAGTTCAGTCACATACACACGCACAGAAGAATTATATATATAAAGATAGCCTTAAGTACATTAAATTTTCAAAATATTTTACAATGAATGAATTGCAACAAAAAATTTTTTTAAAAAAAAGTCAAACGAATAAAATAACTATAAAAGTAAAGCTGTGCAGAGCAAAAATTAGTCTTTCTTACGAATAATTTTAACCAAAGTTGTATTTTATCATTATTTGTTCAGACGGGCGTGGGGATGTGTGAGCGAAGAAAAATTAATTTAGATTAATTTATTAGAAAATTATATATAAAACGTATATATATGGTTAGAAATGACATACTTTGTTTGTTTCGTAAGAAAAAAAAAGTTATGACAAAGCATCCCACCGTGTAGCTAATACTAATAATAGTTAGAATAATATGTTACTTTTACTACTGTTGTCAAGTTATAAAGTCGATGTTTCATTGTTTAGTGATGGCAACAAGTTTCGTATTCTTAGAAGCAATTTTCGAAAAATTTTTGTGGTACGAAGAACTTATCACTATTTTGTGATTATAAAAAGTTATATCTGTAGATTTATAACTAATATCTGTTATTACTAATTAATTTTATTTTCTTTTATTTTTTCTCTAACTCACCAAAATTTCTAGTACTTAACATTACCAGAAATTGTTACGCAAAAACTGGTTTTTTTTAAGAGCTGCAGAAGGCAATTTTTCAATGCTAAATCGTTCATGGTAAAAAAAATTTTAATAGCTCTTTATTAATTGGAAAAATATAATTATTTATTTATTTATTTTGTTCGTATAAGTTTTAATCAGTTGAACATTTTCTTTTAAAAAAAATTATATATTTATTACATTATTCAAAAAAATTTCGTCATATTTAGGTATGAAAACGTTTTTTTTATTTTTTAAAGATTCTATTTTTAAAAAACAATTCTAGTGTAACTTGGCAGTAAATCTTCTACAAACATCAAAAAATTATTAATTATAATCTAATCACAAAGCATCTATTACATAATTTTAAAAATTCATTTACATGCACAAACAAAGCATTTAAGAAAGTAGCAAAAAATCTGTAAGAAACATGAGATGTAAAACATAAAATTTATAAAAGTTAATTTCAAAATTACACAGAATAATCAGATTACTTTAATTCCTGATTACTTTTATTTCACATCAAAAACAAAGGTTTACGCTTAAACACAGAATTTAAATAATGAATTAATATTTATATTATTATTTAATATATTAATGAATTAATATATTACAGAATTAATATTTGACAAATTTAGAATGATTTACCGAACAACCAAACACAGATTTTTTAAAAAAAGATGCCCAAAGCATTGAATGGATTCCATGAAATACAGAACTTGTTAAAATGATAAATCGCTTTGGTATTTGTAGCTGGTAAACAAGGTACTGAAAAGTTCTTTATGCTGCAATAAACATCTTATAGATGGGTAAAATTACTAAATAGCCGTTTTTAAATTTTTCATCTATCAGCATTTCTAATTCACTTCAGGGCAAATTTAAGCACTCAGTCTATCTCAAATTCTCTCAGACAAGCGATAAGAGTCCGAAAAGGTTGAATGTACACTTGCTAACTCAGGAAGTTAAGGAAAAACTGACCTTTTACTAAAGAGATTTTTGAAAAAGAAAAAAAGTAAAACTGACAACAAAAAAAAAAGCATTGATTGAACAAGTTTTAAAATTCTGCATATACTCGGTAAAAACAAGAATTTTTGAAACATAAAACCTTAAAAATGTAGTTTGAATTTGTGTGTGCATTGTTTACGAACGACAAGTTAGATTTTCTCCATGATGTGTAATTTGTATTTCGGCAAATGTTCCGATTCTGCGCAGAATTTTTACAAACATTCGAATATTTCAAAATTTGTCCAAAAATGAATGATTTATATATTTTTTAGATTCCTCGAATGTATTTTTTCGCAATCGTATATATTGTTGTTACACTAAAATAAAAATGCAAACAAATTCATATAAACTCACAAATTTCCAATGTTACTTGATTCTTATAAGATTAAAATTTATATATATACCATGAAAATTTATTTTCATTATATATTTTATCTGATATACTATCATTTTAATTTGATTTCTCATTTTGTTTAAGATTTATGAAACAGGACTCATTCCCCCACCCCACCCTTATCAATTCAAAAAAATTCTTCTGCGTATTTGATCCAAAAATAACATAAGATTATATAATTTTAGAAATTTCGAAATTGAGCAAAAATAATGTGAAAATGTATACCGTAAAATCCGGCGTACAACGCGCACTTTTAACACAAAAAATAAGATCGAGATTTACGGGTGCGCGTTATACTACGGGTATAATCCGTTCAGGATTTGGCGACTTTTCCTGTTAAGTCTAACTCCATTTAAAAATTAACATAAAATAATTACTGAAATCCCATTACTGTAATACACACGCCGAAATTTATAATTTGTAATCATTCCAAATTTCACACGTTCCAAATTCAGATCACACCGGTGTGATCAAGGGCCTCAAAACGGGAAAAACACAATCTCACATATGATACCGTGGTCACTGAAGTAATCACATGGATGCGATCATGGTCCTGAACGGGATAAAAATGAAGCTTTAAAAATAAGAGAAAAAAAAAAGATGAGCATAAAAAAAATTAAGATTGCTACATACATCGAAATATTGCTTATTTAAAAGAAATGGCATTCCTTATAAAAACTTAAAAAAAGGTTGTAGCTCTAGAATAGGGGTGAGCGTTAAGTCGATCGCGATCGACAGGTGGACCACCAAGATACTTTGGGGTTACCACCTTTACTAAGACATGCATATTAAAAAGGAAAGGAACACAACGCCAGCCAGAATTGGAGAATCGGTTTTTCACAATCGATGCGATTGTGTCTTTTTAAGCAAATAATTCGATGAATGTGTAAACGATACATGTACCTTTATTAGAAGCACACGAAGACGCTTAATATGTTCTAGGGGGAAAAGCGATCACCGCATGTCAGCCGTAGAAATTAGTTTTTCCTCACACGCCGACTGAAGGAAAGAATAAGCTTCAATGATAAGTTCTTCCCGCGATAGTCCGGAGTTGGCTATTGAGGCTTCACCCTAAACCGGCGAATATATTAAGTACATACGTCGGTACAGTAAATACGTCAGCTCTTTTATTTTGTTTTAATTTTTGCGTTTTGCTTTAAACACATTTTAATGTAGCATATGTTTTTTTTATCTTAGTTATGTAGGCAAGTATATATATATACCGTTATTTATTATTAAGTTATATTAAATATTGTAGACCTTTTTTAGATATCACACCTCCGCCATTGGGTGAACCGCAACAACTTGAAAAATTTAGAAGTAACCCGTACCGTTGGAAAAGTCTGCCACCCCTGCTCTAGAAATATGCTATTTTTTCAAAAGCTTTCGATAATACCTTGAATAAATTACTCCAAAGGATAAGAGCATTAAATACGTACATTTCAGGTTTCTTCGTAAAAAGGGTGCGCGTTATACGGCAAATATACCTAAAAATTAAAAAAAATAGCTTGAAAGTATAGGTTCGTGTTAAACGCAAGCGCTCCTTCATGCCAGATTTTACAGTATTTATCTTGTGGCCGTGGAAGCCGAGTAATCACAGTCGTAACTCGTGGTGGCATTGCCTCTATCGAGTCATGGGGCCATTAAAGATTCGTCCTGTAGAGGGAATGATATAAGTTAAATTTTTTCAAGGTTCAAAGTCCTCACGTTGGAGTGGTTTGGAAGTTTGGAGAGTTGGAGCCAGCCAGATGTTGTTCTCGTACTTGCTTGTAACTTAGAATCCATCGCCAACAGCCAGTGGCTTTAACGTACAGCCCTACAACCCCCTCGGGGGAGAGGGACAGAATTCTAGGGGGCCCAAAGCCTGACTGATGCTAAATACGTAGTTAATCAATTGATCCCAAAACCTGACTTTGCAGAGGGGCCCTAATATTCTCCGTTACGCCACTGCCAACAGCCCTTGTGCAGCTTTTCAGTGGGATGCTAATAAAACAATTAATCAATAGCTTTTTTCTTCTACTAGAAAAGAAATTCTAATAGGGAATATAAATCAAAATCTGAGATAAATTCTTCAGTTAATAACGTTTTCAAAACATATAAATTACATTTTCCGATATAAATTCAGAACTTTTAAAGAAAACAATTTAAATCAGATACGCTCATATTAAAAAGATATCCACTTTTCCTCCTACCACATATAGATTTTCCCTAAATACTCATATCTATTGAAATGTTTCATCCTAACCGTTAAATAATGTGTAATTGAATAATAGTAGAAAATAACACTTTGTATTGGAACATATAGTGCACTAATTTTATTTATTTCCAAGTACAGTAATACCTCGACATGATATTCGGACTTAGTGAACTCGGCGTTACGCGATTTTCAAATCTTGTCGATTCGTCTCTTGTTTGAGTGCTATACAACTGGATATTCACTTCTCCCCTACCAGTTTGGCTAATGTTCAGACGTATCTCGATGAATCGCAATGCTTAACCAAAAAATTTATTTTGTGTTATTCAATTCATACTATTAGTGCATACTCTCCTTATATATATTTATATATCTTGTTCAAATTTTCAGTCGTTAATAAAATACTTTTTATTCATCCACTGAAGTTCAAATACATTTTTTTAAAACTTGTAGTGAATGACACTTGATGTTAATACAGTTTTTTCAGGTATTGATTCAAAAAATTTTTTAAATTTAAATTTAAATTTATTGTTTAAGAATATATTTAGTCGATATTATTCTTCTAGATGGCAGCACTATTGATAAAACAGCTTTTGTTAAATTTGGATGAAGAGTTAACTTAACCTGAATAAATTATGCTAGTTGACGTCAATTCCTTTTCATGTTTTAAGATAATTTCTTATCCATTATATTCAACTTTTATTAAAAAATATAATTACAAATTTAATGTGGTTAAAAAGTTTTGAAGTTAATGTAAAAGATGTTTTGTCACTTGATATTGAGATTCTGTCATATGTATATACATATTTATATTATTTGTAACTATTTAATCAAAAGTAGCTGAAATAAAATTTTTCTTTGTTGACCTAAGTAGGAATTGAGCTAATTTTTTTTTATATATATTACTTGTGTTAATGGTCATCATTTCATACCACAGGCAAAACTCTATGGCCAGTCTAAACACATTTCATTTAAAGTGTTGCTAACAATTGATAAAGCACCAGGTGATCCCCAACAACTTTAACTTATTTTGCCCCACGTGTAAAAGTTGACTAAAAGGTTGGCCGCCCCTGCTTTAGACTCAGGGAGAATCACCGGACAGTCTTGGAATGAAGTTTCACAAAACACTTTTTCATGGCGTCTGAAAAAATGCTTTCCCCCCTTCTCATTACTAAAATTCAGGCGGAATCAGTGCTAGAGTATGATGCAATTGGTAATGTGATTGAAGAAATTGTTCACCTTGCCAGGCAAATAAATTTAGAAGTGGATAGGGATGACGATCAAGAACTGCTGGATTCCTACAATCAGGAGCTGACAATTGCTCTGCTCATGCGTTTCTATGAGCTCTCAAAATTAAAGGGATCCAACTACGTTCGGGAAACCCTGATTTTTAAAAAGCAAAAATGGATACTTTTCATGATATTTATGTCACTTAGATTAAAATAATACAAAAAATTTTTTAAGGACTTTTTGACAAAAATTTTTTAAATACTATATTTTAGAAAAAATTAACTTAGAATAATTTTTTTTTCAAAATGTTCCCTTTGTAAAAAAAGCCATTATAATTATATTTTTTGCCTGTATATACTCAAACCTTTTACAGAGGTCAACTAAATTTTTTTGAAATATATAATTTTAGAAGTGGGTTTATCCATATTTACGACAACAGAGGGGAGCAATTTTAAAAAAAACCCCATTAAGTATTTAAATTGGTGGTAACCTTGAAAATTGGAATGTTTCAAAATTTAGTTGACCTCGAGAGATCTGAGCTATATCAGGCAAATATTATTTAAAAAAAAGTATTTTCCCAAAAAACATTTTTAAAAGATTTTTCTAAGTTAATTTTTGCCCAAAAATTTAAAATAATTTTTTTTCAAAATGTCCCTTAAAAAAAATTTTTTCATTTTTCAATCTAAGTGCATTAAATATCGGAAAATTTTCCCTTTATGCGCTTTTTAAAAAACCCGGTTTCGAACGTAGTCGAAAATTTAAAATTGAGTTTTAATCAGAAGATCGAATGAAAATTAGGAATCAGACAGAAGGCCTCACTTTAATTAAAAAAAAAGGGTTACGAATTTTAGAAAATATAGACTCCGACGAAGAGTGCATTTTTTCAACAAAGCAAGGAATAAAAAAAATTATTAGCATGCTACGAGGAAATTTCGAGGGAGAAAAAAAAGTTTTTGAGCCGGCAGACTACTTTGTCAGATTTTATGAAACCTTCTACATCAAAATAACTTTGGTTTGCGATTTTGTATGTGTTTTGTAAGATTTTCTTAAACTTTCTAAATTATTATTATTTTTTTTCGTATCCACCCCTCAACTAAAAATAATTTACATGTATTTAAATGCGAAATTATACCCCGATTTACGCGAATTCGACTTAAACGGTCATCACACAGTCCCACCTATCGCGTAAGTTCGGGGTACAACTGTACTAAAAACTTATGAAAACTATTTTCATCATTGTGTTTGCAATGATAAGACTGAATCTGAATTCCTTTATTTTAATTTTCATACAACTATGTAATTAATGTATTACGGGATCTGAAGACTGCAGCTTAGACTCTCATCGTTTCTTTTGTAGTAATTTTGCAATGAGAAACATAACAGATTATAAAATAATGCACAGGTTAAAAATGCGAAATTTAGCAAAAATTTAAAAAAAAAAAAACCACAAGAATTAACTAAACATTTTTCTAAAAAAGATCATTTATATTGAATGGTTTCGTATTTCACAGTACTTTTTATCTTCCAGAATTATTGATGCACTCAAAATAGAAAAAAATATAATTATGCTGATACAATGCGAAGAACACGAAAGGATTATTTTGTATAATGGTCCCATTTTTATACCTATATCAGCCCATTTGAAGAGAAAAGAAAAAAATAATAATTTCGGGAAACTTTTTCCTTTTTATATATATATATATATATATATATATATCTTTTTTAATAATTATCAGTTACTAAAAGTAGACAAACAAGTTTTCATAAAAATTTTATCAGTATGTTTTAATAAATAAGGGTTTTTGAACAGATTTTTATTTTATATATAAGAACAACTTTCTCCCAGAAGAAAATATATATTCGAACTAAAGTGAAATCCATCATAATATTGAAAATAGCAAAACATATAATTTAGATTAAATAATCCTCTGACAAAAAAAAAAAATTTAGTTCGCTAAAATAATTTCTAAAATATACATTTAAACAGAGTAACTTCTTCGATCAATGATATTACTTATAATATACAGATATTTGTTTGTGTTTTTCCCAAACTTAACTTGTGTGTGTTAAATTTAGCAGTTGCAGATTGTCATTGTGTGTTGTACACGCCACTTTCACATGAAGTAGAATTAATTTTGAAGTTACTCAACAAAGAAAATAAAGATCTTAAAAATCATATTAAAATATTTTTCTACATCTTTAATTATGATTAATTAAAAATTCTGTTAAGTATTTCTAAAAAGAAATCAAATATTCAGACTTTAAGTAAATCAAATATTAGACACACTTGTTCTACACCAAAAGTGTCAAAAGTTGACTTGGGACAAATAAACAAGGTTTAACTTAAGGTAGGCCGCAAAGAAAATAAGCACAAGAAAAATTTAATATTTACGTCCTGACATTCGACATCTCTTCTGTGCTACTATCTTTCCTATTTTGGGAGAAATTTTGAAATTTTATTATGTATTTTTTTGTGCCAATATGCTGGCAAGCCGTAAAAATGCTCATTGTAGGCAGCGAGTTTGACACCCCTGTTCTACACAAATGAAGGCTGTACATATTTTTTAAAAGTACCAGTTTAATGTGAGTCGGGAGTAAATAGCTAAATTTATTTATTCCACTGCTTCAGCAATCCTTTGCCGCAGTTCGATTACATTTTCGATTGGTTCGAATAAAACTCGAACTTCGGAGTCAAGTCACAAGGTAGAGGATTTTGTGCACGTTGCACATGATATGGATTTAAACACATCATATGTTTTTAAATACACTATCAACAATACCTGTTGGTACTCCCATAGTTCTGGGTATTGGAAGTAATGGGATATTTGACTTCATCCAAAATGATGTCATCGTCGCATTTCTGAGGTCTTCCACCGGACGTGCGAACACTAGATAATCGTTACACACTAAATGTGGTTAATACAATTATTATGCGGTTAACATAATGTAGGTTACCCTCTTAAGAATGAGGTTTATTTGAAATAAAGTCATTTTGTAGGAAAAAATGGCGATGATTATTATGTATAGAAAAGTAGCAAATTTCGACCATTTTGGAATCGTCTCTAAAGGAATATTATCTTTGGAAATAACTCACTTGGAGCAGTACGTATTGTTTTCTTTCTATGGAGCGTCAAAATTAGGTGAAATTATTTTATTAAACCGACTCAAACAACATTAATTTTAATTAAACCAGCAAAATTTTTGTCCGATTTGTGACGGCGATTAATAGCTCGGCTATGTAAGACGACGTTAGTAAAAGAATCCTAGTAAAATTGTTAATTTGTGGCTCACAGTAGCTAATGATGTGATGGAGAGTGTCAATTTTCCACATTTTCAAAAATATGCTCTTCCTCACTTAACCAAGTGAGATTCATTATTATTATTTTTATTTTTCCCAGAGCATATATGACCCCACCTTTTCATCTCGTGCAGGGCCGGCTCTAGCAGTTTTGCCGCCCCGGACAAAAATGACAAATGCCGCCCCTCTCCACAACGTATAAAAATATTTTTACTGTTGTTCTTTTGTGAAATTACTTCCACTCAGGTATCTCTTGACAGCACATTTATTTACATATAAATACGAAAATAACGATTACGTAAAAAACAGCACATGCGCAAAAGCCCGGACTTCAAAAGCAATACACAGCACCGTCAGCTAGTGAACCTTTTCGTGAAGGAATGCGTGGATTGAAGCGGGAAAACCCCTCGGGGTGCGGGCGGGTCACAAGCCGAAGTTATCCTTCCGCCAGAAAAAATAGCTTACTCGCTTCACCCCAACATTTAAGAAATATATTACGGTTCAAATACACACACCTATAGAACTTGAATAGTTTTTTGCAGCAAAAAGTAACATACAGTATATACGTATATATATTTATTAAAAAATTAAAACAAATAAAAAAAATAAAAACAAACAAATAAATGCTTTTTCTGACTTTAAACTCTGAAAACTTTCTGATTAATTCCTTCGAATCAATTTGTTCAGCTATTTTATGTTCCATTGTCAATGTAGCTAAACCATTTAATCTCTCTTGAAGAATTGTTGATCAAAGAAATTTTGTAATTAATTTAACCTGAGAAACTCCCTTCCGCTTGCTGCTAATTTAATTGGCAGGGAAAAGAAAAAAAATTTAATGCGGGATGGCAAGATTTGGTGCAAAATTCTAAAATTGAAATAAATTTAAAACTTCTACTGGCTTTCTTTTTTGCCTAATAATGCTGAGAAACTGACTTTTATCTCATCTGCTAGATCAAGCGCATTTATATCTACTGATTCTCCGTCTGTCAACGTCATTTCTAAATTCTTTTACAGTTTTAATTATTAAATTTTTAGGGTATCTTTTAAATCATATATATTATGTATAAAAATTGAAAACAATTACTATGTACCTATTAAATTAAATCTGTGACCTAAGACATTAATTGCTTGGTCAATTGTAAAAAATAAAACTCTATCTTGAATTTTAATTTAGGATCTTCTACCGGGATCATCTCGTACTTCCAATCGTGTACCACATTTTTCCGACGAACTCTGTGACGTGGCTGCTTGACCTCAAAATTTAACAGGGATATCAAATCCGTTTGGCCAGTTCTTTGCATCACAGAGTATTTCAGCAAAAGCCCCATCCGATCGAAGATCATTAAAAAATATCCCATACCTCTTAAGAGTTCCATAGCGGATGGTAGATCGTAATCTTCTGTTTGCAATAGCTTCGTTTATTGATTTATGCAATTTTAAGATTTTACACCAAACAGTGATGGGAGCATAAGAACTTAAATTGTTTTAATAGAATTTAATAATCCAGAGGCCTATCTCTACAGAGTTGTCAGTCAATTTCAGCATTATTATAACACTAAACAGAGCATCATAAATGCCCTCTAATCGGATAATACTTTAAGGGTTTAATAGCCTCTATTTGGCTTTCCCCAACGAGTTATACCTTCCTATAGAGGTTTTAAAGTTATGCCCTTTATATATTTTAATAATATGACCCAACGAAAGTTGATGATGAAAAAAATAAATTTTTTGAACTATATTAAAAATTCGGCTTCAATGATGCATTTTCCATGTCATTAATGACCAAATTTAACGAATGGCTACTAAGCACGGTAATCGTTCGGGTGGATTTAACGTTCTTAATTTCTAGATTGGGTTGTACCCCTGATTTCTACCTCTCATGTTGGCTTGCTATCATAGGCCTCGCCTACGCATATCTAGTAAATTTAGCCCCACCCTTAAGTTTCTCAACTATTAAATTTGAAATTTCTTTCCAGTCGATCTTTCATCTGGAAGGAAACATGCAAAAGCTCCTATTTATTTTAACGTTAAGACCCCTATATTAGAATTAAATTTTTCAATACATACATATCTTACCAAAAAGGTCATTTGCTCGATCTACTAGCAAAATCAGGGGTGCAATCTAAAATTACTGAATAATACTTGGTTTGTTTAATTTTATGAACAATTTAGAAGCCTAATGTTCTCATGTAAAAGTGCGGAAATATTTCTTGTTCTGAATATTTTACTCCTAGATAATGTACTTTAGCTCTTTTGATTTTTTAGCACTCTTCGAAAAATGCTCCTCCATTATTGGATCAAATTTAGCAAGTAGTTGAATTTATTTGCAAAATTACCATTGAATCGTATAGTTTATCACTCTACTACGAAGGGCTAAACAATTTTGACAAGCATTTTTAATGTTGCTACAATGCGTCGAAGCACCTCGCACCAATAATTAATCTCCGGCAATAATTAGTCTCTTTGCGAGTCATTGTCAATTGTTTTACAGCATTGTAATCGCTGACTAAATTCAAATCTCATGTGACGTGTCTCTCGCGTCCTTCTTCTAACAACATAACTCCTGTAAGTTCTTGATTTGGCCAATGATTAATTTGGCAAAACTTTTTCCAAACCCAATACCAAGAAGAGAAAACGGATCGAATATGTAAAATGAGATATACTTAAAAGGATAGAAAGTTTGATGAGAAATAAAGGTAAACCTAGAGATAACTTAGTGTGGAATCGTTCAGAACAAGTGTTAGACATCCCACAGCTCTGGAAGAAGGATACGTTCATCTCAATTGAAATTATAATAAAGATTAAGAAAGTCTGAATCTTCTCTCATCTAAAATTACGTAATAGGTATTACCTCAATCGATGAAGGAAGGTGACTTCTACAAAAGGTACATTTTGTACAGGAAGTTAGATTAGTCAGTTAATTTTATTATACCAAGTGCATAAGTGATCTAGTTGCGCTGATCTGACTTTACATTTAGAGTCAATATACAGAATTTTTTTAATGGAATAAACTAACCATTTACGCATAACCTTTTCACCGTTTTTTAAAATTCTGGTACAATAATATGAGCTAAACCTTCAACCGGTGGCGTCATGAGGAAAATTATATTCTGTCAATGGCTTAGGAGGTCCTTTCACCAAAAGACATCTATCGGCGTCTGATAGAATAGCTGGCCAAGTTCCTGGATCTGAGCTAAATATCATTGTTAAAGTATCGTGATCGTTGGTTTTGTCTGTAGAAGTTCCTATAAGAGCAGTTCCACTATCGATTCTATTTATTTCAACTGCAAAACATCCTCTTCATGAAAGTCTAAATCAGATTCCGATTCTATACCGTCTTCCTTTTTTCTAGGGCCTAGCAAGTAATTCAGTAAACACTTCCAGCTTATTTTTTTAATGTGGACTTGATTTTCGAGTCACTTTCTTTGTATTAAGTACCCGATAGTTTTTACGTCCTCCTCGATATTCTAATTTTTTAAAAATATACTTTTAAATTAAGTAAGGAAGTATGATAATTGAGATAGAATGTTTGCTTTCATACAAAAAAAATTTGAATTCATCAAAATTGACCCATTTTAATTAAAAATCACGTGTTTCAGGGATTTTCTAAAAATCTTATCAAATTAAAAACGAAGAATAAAAAAGCCTTTATTTTACTTTCTGTTTTGAACACTGCATTTAATTATGCTTAATATATCTAGAATTGATAACTATATAGAGAGTAGGATGTCCTAATAAAGTATATTTTCCAGTATTAAAATTAGGAAAATCTTTTTAACTTATATTTTCAACAAATAAACTCATACATATATACATCTGGTACATAGCATGTACAAAAATATAGAATGAATTTACATAATTTTTAATCTAAGAAAATGTTCTACTTATACAACTCCCACTGAAAAAATACTTTCCATTAATATTACTTACTATAACTTTTAGGAAATTAATGATCTTTATAATCACTAAAATTAACGCTAATAAAGAATACTCAAAAAAAATAGACTGCAATATTTAAAACAAAAATAAAAAATACATTATATTTCTCAGTCAAATAAAATTCGGTCTTTTAGCTTCCTCAAAAAATGTCATTTCGAAATATTTCTCATAACATTTAAATATAATCACATGTTATCTCATTTGGAAATATATTTATAATACAAAAATAATATTACTAAATTGATCTCTCTTTACATCAAAGAAGAAGAAAAACATTGAAATAATTCACTTATTACTGACCTAATTCACAAACTTTAAATATTCCGAAAGAATTTTTATGAATGCCTTTTCAATACTTCAATCAGCAGTAACACAATTATTAATAAGAATATAATTACCAGATAGTATTACTAAATTTCTCTTGATGTATGAAAAAGGAGAAAAAAAAATAATCTGAAACCACTTCTGTTATATTGATTTAACATGATGATTCAGAAAAATAGATTCAAAATTTACAATAAACAAGAGAAATGAACAACAATTTTTTTTTAATTCTGGGAATAGTAATGAAGGTTGTGCAGTGTCTCATTCCGGAAATGGAAGCCTGTTATGAAAAATTTTCAAGTGTTAACAAATATTTGCCTGGATTTAACCCTAAAGATAAAATTTTTAATCCATTACTCTTAACTATAACTATGGATACGTATATACAAAATAATTTCATTGAAAATCAGAATAACTTAGTTTTTAACTCGGTAGCCATTTCAGTTAAGTAATAGCTAAATTACTTATGTGAATTTATTTATAACACACTTATAATATATATATATATATACACACATTAAAGTTGGTATACCCGTTCTTCTCTGCACGCAAGGAACTGAAAAATTCAACACAGATTGAAGGATAAAGAAGTTTTATGAGCACTCTTAAGTGAATTGCAAATTAAAAAAAAAAGCTTTTTTGTATATCTCAGCTGAACAAAAAAAGAAAGAAAAACACTCCGAAAGCAATTTTAAGTCTGTAGATCTAATAGCAGCATAAAAAGGATTTTTTTATTTATTTATAACTCCCCGTAACACTCTTTCTTGAGGTCGATTTTTTGAAAATACCTCCCTAAGCTGATCTCTGCTCAGCAAAAGTAAGTAAATACATTGTTAAAAGTTTTGTGTAATGAACGCTTAAAATAGTGTAAATAATTTATATATCTGAAAGTGTACATTAATATTACTTTATGTTGTACTTTATTTTAAGTGTTAAAAATAAATAATATTGCATTATTGTTGTAATATTCGCAAGCAACGCCGTTTCTAAATTATAAATTTAAGGATTCAATGAAAATCATAGCGAAATGTTAACGATAGAGTCAAGTTGGTAAAATGTCTAGCTACTTCTTATA
Source organism: Trichonephila inaurata madagascariensis (assembly GCA_019973955.1). Taxonomy (NCBI): domain Eukaryota; kingdom Metazoa; phylum Arthropoda; class Arachnida; order Araneae; family Nephilidae; genus Trichonephila; species Trichonephila inaurata. The sequence goes on along the minus strand of BMAV01000089.1, from coordinate 13,394 downwards.
GCTCTCTCGAGCTTTATTAGAGCTTTGTAAGATCCGCTATGTAGGGAGCTACGCACGTTAATACTTTGTATACCGCATAATGATTTACTGCAGTTTTTCATACACAATTCTTTTGATCACTACATTGAAAAAATTAAGGATATATAAAACAAAATACCCACTTCGGGAAAATTTATAATCCGTTAGAACTAATAAATTAATTAAAGATATTCCACTGTAAAATTATTAATTATAAAACACCGTTCACTTAAAAATAAATAAATAGTCAAATCGTTTTCTAAGGTCTCTTCATTAACATACAAAACATAAGACACTTTAAATTTTGACATAAACTATTTATTCGGGACAAAAATAATAATCTTTGCACCTTTTGCTGAAAACGCAATATCTGCTACGTAAACCATTCCTTGCCTCGCCAATTAAAAATACTCATCATAGAACCTGCGCTGCTATAAATCTTGAAGAGTGGATTTCAAAAGAATATTCCTGCTAAGTATTGCAGGATATTCCTCTAAGTTGGTGTGGTGTGGTAGTTAGGAGAAGGTGTCTTAGCTCAGGTGTCGTCCACGTCACTTGACCGTGGTTCAAAATTACGTGGTCCATTTCCAAAAGCCCTCGTGTAGCTGAACAGTGCGACGTTAATATTCACTCACTCCAAAAAATACAATACAATAGTTATTATTTTTATACTTAAAAATGCAATAACTGCCTATTCAATTAAAATTATAGCGTTATAATTAACTACTAAATCCATAAAACAAATTTTGGAAAATTTGTCCAAAAATGATGTAGTGTGAAAGAGAAAGTTTATTTACTTTAAGTACCAGAACCGATAAAAGCATTTATTTTGAAAAAGCATCAATTTTACTACCAAATGTGCATAATAAAAATCATAAAAAAAAAATTTAAAACCCTTTCTACACAAATAAAGAGAGATTTATTATAACAACCCTCCCTTCAAAACCTAGTTTTATTCTGAAATAAAAAAATCAGGGATTATGCTGATCACACAGGAATTAATTAGAAGGAGCGCCTTGGTGTAGCCACAAAATAAAAAAAAGTGTTTTCAAATAAAATATATAGATATATGCTGTCGTGGGCTTTTTCGTAGTGTGCATGCCAGGAATTGCTTGCAGATGGCAGAATTTTTCCTACTTACTTGGACAAATATCGTTATATTTTGGACACTCTTACACAATATCTTTATAAATTATAGCCTATGCTATATATTATAGCCTATGTGTGTTATTCTTTCCTGATGTATAAGCTTAAGTATTACTGTAAAGTTTCATTAAAAATCCATTCAGTTGTTTTTTGCGTGAAAGATGGACAAACATCCCTACAAACTTCGCATTTATAATATATATCTAGATTTACAGAGATGTACCTTTATATACAGAGAGCACTACTGTATTTATATATTATTTTAAGTCTTAAAAAATACAAAAATAATTCGGAAATTAAAACATACTTACCTGTTATGATATTTCAAACGAGCTAAATCTAAAAAAGATTCAGTGGAGCCAATTTTTTAACTAGAGTCTGCTGATGGTAGAGATCACAAAAGCTTGTTTTAACTTCAAGTAACTAACTACTCAAGAGTAAAATAAAACATCTTTGTAGTTCGCTATCTTCAACAAACTTTTATTGCCTCTGTCTCCTATTTGGTTAAAGGCTGACGCCCGATATTTTATGTAAGGTGTCTGAATGTTCTTTTCGTAGTGACCCCAGTCCGAGACGGGGAGAAAGTTACAGGAGATGGTATGTAAAACATATCAAATTTCATGATTTAACATACACTGCGGCCTCGAACCCTTCAAGGTTCAAATATAAAAGTAAACTGATATTTAACGTACACAGTAGAAAATAAGAAAACATCAAATGTGTGTGAAAATACCAGAATCACAATACTATACACCAATATATAACTGGAAATTACAAAAGAGTTAACTCAAATACAAATTTAACGATAAATTCTGTCGGTAAACTACAATTAAATAGTTAAAAGTGCATGTAAATAAGAGTTTTTTTCAAGAGACATTTATAAATTTGAAAGGAAAAACAATAACCTTTTAGTATGACATACTTTAGACCGTATATACCAGCAGAATTTTGCGAAGAACTGCACTGCCGAACGCTGCTGTAAGGAAATATTCTGTTTTTTGTGTGTGCACATTTGAAAATGCCCCTTAACGTAGTAATTAATGTTTCTTGATTTCCCGGTTTTTCCCTACCGAAAACAACACATCAAAATAAAACAAGTTATTTTAAATAATATCAACAATTATTACACAAAATAAGCGAAAATACATACCGTTTCGTGACTCATAAATTTTCAGATTTTAACGTTTGTAAGTACATTTTATTAAAAATGTATGTCGCGAAACAATGAATAAAACTGAAAACGGTTTAAAAATAATAAATAGTGTATCAAATGTGTATTTTCTACTTCCGTGCTCCCTGCAAATTTAGTATAATTTTGCGTGGCAGACAGAAATTTTAAATTCTACCTTGAACTCCAAATGAAATCTCCCAAAATGTTTTGATAAATAATTTTGAATGTAGTTAGTAGCAAAAATTTGTAGAAAGAAGTATTTCGAAGGAATAAATAGTTATTCTGAAGAAAAGAAATTCGTTTACTAATCTGAATACAAAAGAATCTATTTAGTTTATAATAAATAAATATGTCACACTATCTCTTTTATGTTGCAGATGATGTTACTTTCACCTTGACTTTTTATTTTCTTGCTAACTTTATCATATACATAGAGGAAAAAATCTTTCCTGAAATTAAAAAGTTATAAATTTTTTTTAATGAAATTTATCTCCTTTTTAGACTGGGGAAGGCAAGAATTGTTGTAACGACATAGAAAAAAAAAAATGTTACAGTTAAAAATCCTCGAAAAAAAAAAAAATCGCATCTAAAAATTAATGTTCCTACACATGAGTTTGAAATTTAATCAGTCGAAGCATGAATCAGTTATTTCTAATGTTGCTACTAAGAGATAAAATTTTACTATACTATATAAATACTTGAAAATTTATTTACGCTGAAGTAACAATTACGTACGTTAAAAAATACTATTAATTATTATATTTGCAGAGATTTTTATTTTTATAACCGATTTTTGTTTATGGAGTTGCTGTATTAATGTTACATAAATATAAATAAATATTAATGTAAGAATCTCTACACATGAAAGTTTAAGAAAAATAATGTGAATAAAGGAAGTTGCGAGATTGCTTAAAAATAATCTCCCAAAACAGTTTGGTGGTTCATTCCCTCTTCAAATTAATACTAATTCAATTAAATAGCCTACAATAAAAGACAAGTATCCGGAAATTTTTTTAAATAAATTAAATAAATAGTTTTATGCATAATACTTACTACGTTATTCACACAAATAAAGATCTCGAAACTTTGATCAGAGGCTACGAAATGCTATTTCCTTTAAAAAACTCACTATACTTTCAATTCACAGGGAAGCGATGTTCAAAAAGACAGGAACTGTAGATTTGACCAAATAAACGTACTGCTGTTTTACTCTTCCCACGACAAGCTGAGAAAATTCCTCGATTCTTCGTGGGTGATACTTTTCTCTTATTACGCGCTTTACCCCACAGCTGGGTAATGAAAATTCCTCTGTCTAGGAAGTTTCGGGTGAACAATCGTAAATTGCCTTAGTAGGGTCAGCTAAAATTTATAGCCGAGGTTTATACTTAGTTTATACAGGTTTATACTTAGTTTTTCAAAACTGAATTTTTATTTGCTTTTCGCTTTTATCCTTTTTATTCCGAAAATTATATATATGTACGTTGAAACAAAATATTTGAGCATTCATGATAATTTATTAGTAACTGCCATTCTGATTTAATTCATTTGAAAATACTTTATACTTTTAAAGTTGCTAGCTATATATAAATATTATTTTCCGAGATATATAGGAAACTAATACTTAAAATATTTAACCTCTTTAAACATTGCAAAGTATTTTAAAAAGGATATATATACTATATAAATTTTTGAAGATCTTCTAAATATTTCTGAACGAAATTTATTTCATCAAAAGAAGCAAGCAAATTTTCATTTTTAAATTGACAAAAAATATAATAATACCTTTAATACTAGATTAAAAATTTTCTTTTATGTTATCTTTCTCAAGAGTATATTACCTCATTTTAAATAAAAACTTTCTCTGCGTTATGAAATTACATAATTTGTTTTAATACCTACTAGTTAAGAATAATTTTCGAATATTTCTTGTGAGTTCGAATACATTTAATTTACAGAGTAACATTTTTTTTTGCTCAATTTCTCAACGAAAATTATTCTAAAAATTTGAATTTGTTATATTTTTAAAATTATATTCATTTTATAATAAAAAATATTGTGGATTTTACATTTCGAATATTAAGGGATTCCGCCTACCATCTATAATTCAGTGGTCATCACAATTTGCAGTTTATTCATTGCTTAAAAACAAAATTACGTATTTAACTTCTCTTTTAAAAAGCAGATCAGATAGCTATTTTTTTTTTAACACGCCTTTATTAGCTTCACCTGTACGTCACGGAATATTTGAACTCGATTTTTACTCATTTTAAAAGATCAGATTAATTCGAAATTTTGCACGCTTGTTCAAGGATCGATGGCAATACAAAAATTCTAATAGTTTTGTTCCATTGTCCTGACTAGATTAACGATTTATTCTGTGATTTGACGACTCTAATTCCAAATCCCACTTCCAGATTTGGCGACTCAAATTCCAGATCCCATTTCCAGAATAAGCGACCAAAAGATTGCTATAACCCTAAAGGAAAGGCTCATGGTTAAAATAAATAGCTCCTTTTTTAGTGAAAATATCATTGACTTTACACCTTTTTCCGCATTAAATATTTCAAACTTAGCTCTTCCAGCCTTCAGTTGTTAATCCTTAATTTTGCAAACCAGACGTATCGACCACTGATGGGATGCCAGGGGATTAAAGATTCTAAAAAATGATGTTTGATTAATTCATCAAAAATAAATGATAGAAAAAAACTAAAAAAATACGTTTTTATTGTAGATTGAACTAAAATAAAAAAAATAATTATATTTTTAAAAAACAAAAACACGTTTTTTTAAGTTAATCGAACAAAAAAAAAAAATTTAAGAGCAAATTTATTAACGAGAAAATTAATGTATTGTGGAAAAAAGTGGGTGTGTGTGTTTGTACAATTTTAAAACTCTGCATTTCGAATAGAACTAGTAAAAAATTTAAATAGAATTAATACCAACCCAACGTTTTTACCACACAATGACATTAATTTTCTCGTTAATAATTTTATTCTTATATTAAGAATTTTTTTTTACTTTTAGTTCGTTTAAACCCATAAAAGAGCTGTTTTTTTTTTTTAAACTTAATTTTTTTTTTTTTTTCTAAAGTATCTTTTTTCATCTATATATAAGAATATTTGCCCCTTCATTACATTATTAAGATTTTCAAATTTAATGTTAGTTTTTTTTGGACACGTTGATTAAAACTGCCACCGAAATTCAATCGGTGTTCTAACCAAATTTTAAATTTTAATGAAAGAACGCAAAAATTTTGGAAAATTCTGATTATTTTAATTTTAAAATGGATGAATGAATTCCCTTTCAATACCACAATACCATTAAAAAATATTTTTAAAAAATAAAAAATATATTAATATTTCAAAAAACTTATCATACCATTATTAAATACTTGACGTTAACTTTAGAATTGTTCAATATTGGATTTCACTTCAATTATGTTTTAAACGAGATTTTAACATTTGTTTTCAAAATAATATAAATTTTTAAAAGTACAATCCCCCCTTCGTATGACGTCATAGTCACATGATAATGACAAACACGTTTTCTAGCCAATGAGCCCCGAAAAATTTAGGGAGTCAAAATCATATGATAAATACAATCATGTGCCAGCTAATCGTTCTATACTTGCTGTTGTTAACTTATGTTTTTGTGAAACTTTTTTTTAAGAAAAATACGATATTTGTAAACAAAATAACGTACATAAGTAAACCTAATTTAAAAATACACTGATAAAGTAAGTTTTTTTTAAACTTAAAATCTATTGATGAATTTTTTTCATTATTTTTGGGAGCATCTTTACCAGATTGAGAAAATAAAATTTTACAAATAGAACAAGAAGTACAAGATTTAACGTCACCTGATAAAATCGGAACACATGATTGCCTTTTCATGTGACAGTCATGAATTGAACCCTTCACTGAGGCAATTGACATTTTGCATATAAACACTGAATTTTTGAGTATTGTAATTAATAGGGAAAAACTTTATTTTTATTAAGAAGATTTTTCACATTCCTTTTTGAAATTGAATTATCTATTTTAATTAAAGACGATTTAATCTATAATTTGATTTATTCTTCCATTATGTCTGAAATATGGAATCAAATAATTAAATGAGGTTTTGTTGGGAAAAAAAATACATTTTTTAAAAAATAGTATTCAAAACAAAATAAATATAAAAGTTTTTAATTTAAAAGAATGAAAATATTTAAGCGTGTATTAGTAAACTTCCAAAAGATTTTCGAATATATGAGAACTTAAAAAATTTAATTTTTATGATTAAAAATTTAAATGAAAGAAGATTTTAAAAAAATAAAACGAAAAAAATGCAATATTCCAAAGCAATAAATTACAGAAAAAAGTTAGATTACTGAATCCACGAATAAGAATAAATTTTAAGTTTAAATATGTAGTATATGCAAAAGGAAATATTTTTACTAAAAAAGAAATGTTTAAAACTGAAAAAAAACTGATTTTTGAAAAGATATGTCAAACAAATATAAAATAAACTTAAAATTAAAGTATTTTTTTTTTAACTGCATTAAGATTTTTTGGGAAAAAATTTTACGGTTTTTTTAGGGAAAAAAAAAAAAAAACCAATTTTTTGTGGGAAAAAAGGGGATTTCTATGGGCCAAAATTTTTTTGGGCGACGTTAAAACGTTAAGTACCAGATTTTTTTTTTTTTTGAGTTTGTAAAAAATATTTGTTATTTGTTTAATACACTGTAGCCAATAAAAATTTCAAATAGGAAGGAAAAGTACAAAAATATTTTTAAAACTAAAAAAAGGGTTTTTTTAGTGAATCGAACAGTAAAAAATTTTTATGTAAAAATGAATAAAAAAAAATGCTATTGGGATAAAGGCGGGGGGGCTCTATATTAATTGTTATAATTTATAGTTCTATTCCGAAATTTAGTTATGTAAAAATTTTAGAAAACACCCCCAGCTTTTATCACAAAAACATTTAAATTTTTTGTTAACTTTTATTGTTATATTACGAATTATTTTTTTTTTTTTGTTCAAATTTATTTTAAAAGGGTTTTTTAGTTTTTTTAAACTATAATTTATTTTTCATTTTTAGTTGTTCTACAATAAAAAACCTTTTTTGTTTTTTTAAAAATATCTTTATTCTTTGTTGAATTTATCCAGTTTGATATTTGGAGCCAAATTATTTGGTTTGGGAAATTGCCCTTTTTTTCAATGGTTATTAATTAACTAGCTGGTATATTCTTAGAAGAAGGGGATTGAAAATTAAACAATACGACTGAAGGATAAAGAAGTTTTAATGAGTTAATTTTTCGTGAATTTAAAAAAAAAAAAAAGATTTTTTTATATTCAGCTGAACAAAAATGTTGTAAATTTTTTAAATCTTTTGGTATAAATTTAGCGATAAAAAAAATTTAAAAATTTTTTTTTTTTATAACGCCCCGTAACTCTCTTTTTGGGTCGATTTTGAAAACACCTTCCTTCTGCTCAGCAAGAGTAACACATTGTTACAAATTTTGTGTAATAAACGCTTAAAACAGTGTAAATAATTTGTATCTGTATGTGTAATACGTTAATGTTACTTTCTGATGCATTAATTTTATGTTAAATAGCTGTTACCAGCGACTTCGTCCACGTGGAATTTAACAAAAATGTTTTTATTCAATTCGCAGAGTTTACGAAAACTTAATAATTATGTATTTATCGTAAAGAAATACCTACGCTATCAGTATAATGTCGTTCTACTTTGTGAATCGATGTTTCTTTTTTATTTTATTTTTTTTCCCTTGTTTTTTTGTTGAGCAAGGGGTGAGAGGGACGCATGACCTTTGACACTGTTGATGGGGTGAGGCCTGTAAAATCATTAGGTTCAAAACAGCTCTAAGTAGCAGTAGGGTAAAACGAAGACGCAAGCAAGGGGTGAGAGGGACGCATGACTTTTAACACTGTCGATGGGCTGAGGACTGTAGAATCATTAGGATCAAAGGACATGAACGAGAAATGTCGCGAGTGGCAGCACCTATTCAAACAAAAAAGTTCGATATAACTGCTAGAAATCGATGAGACAGAAGGATCGCGAAATAAAATAATCCCTATTGAATAAAAATAATCCCTATTGAATAAAAATAATCCCTATTAAATAAAAATAATCCCTATTGAATAAAAATAATCCCTATTGAAATAAATAATCCCTATTTGAATCGGATATTGTTCACTATTTCATTGGTTTTAATTTTATTTTCGTGGAACCCTAATTTGTTTTCTAAAATAAAAGTAGCCTAAGTTACTCCTATAACATTAGCTATCTGCTAGTGAAAGTTCCGTCAAAATTGGTCCAGCCGTTTCAGAGTTTAACGGGAAGAGAAAGACAGACAGACCGGCCGACAAACAGACAAAAGTTTTAAAAATTGATTTTTTCATATAAGTACCGTACATACTTTTTAATGCATTTAGTAAAAAGCTGTTAATTTCAAATTATAAACACACACTTCATTTTTATTTGTATGTATAGATAATCCCTATCTGAATCGGATATTGTTCACTATTTCATTGGTTTTAATTTTATTTTCACGGAACCCTAATTTTTTTCTAAAATAAAAGTAGCCTAAGTTACTCCTTATAACATTAGCTATCTGCCAGTAAAAGTTCCGTCAAAATTGGTCCAGCCGTTTCAGAGATTAGCGGGAACAGAGAGACAGACAGACCGACCAACAAACAGAAAAAAATTTTAAAAATTGATTTTTTCATATAACTACCGTATATACTTTTAAATGCATTTAGTAAAAAAGTTGTTAATTTCAAATTACAAACAGACACTTTATTTTTATTTATATGTACAGATATAGATGGGTCTGAAGGGTATTTATTCTTCCACATGAGGCCTCGGATGTGAGTCCCAAATCGTTATATCAAAGATTCCGTCTCTTTGATAAGTTGGTGGTCTAATTAATAAAAAAGTGTGTGTTAAAAAGAAATTTTAAATGCGTCGGACCGTATTATCACCTTTTAAAAAGTATTGCTATAATGTTAATTCGTATCATCACTTCTAAACGTATTGTTTTATAAGAAATAAAAATATTTAGCAGTTAGAACATAAATTATTTTTATTCATGCAAGAGTCTTTTTTGTTTTTGTCTTTCTCACATTAAAGAACACTTTTTTGTTTGTTTTATTTGAATAAATATAACAAGCGTTTTCTAGCCTTTAAAGTTAATCTTTTAAGGGTTAGGGTCTTTTAGTCGCCATATCTGGAATTAGTCGCCAAATTTGGAAATGGAGTATGGAATTAGTCGCCAAATTTCGAAATGGTATAAGCAATTAGTCGCCAAATCTAGAAATCCTTAAAATCGTTATTTTTGATTATCCTAATCAGGACAATGGAACAAAATTTTGGAATTATTGTACTGTCATCAGTCCTTGATAAGTGTGCAAAATTTCTAATTAATTTGACCTTTTAAAGTGGGCAAAAATCGAGTCCAAAGATTCCATTAAATACAAGTGAAACAGAAAAGCGTGTTAAAAAGATGTTTAATAAGCGTGTTAAATGATGTACATAAACAGTATGACATAAAACAAAATGATTAAATTTTGGTAAGTGCTTTGGGGATATACAGGTGTGATAAATTAGTAGAAACAGTTGCCATCCTTGGTAGCTAAACGGCTCTTACCCGGTTAGGAAATGGAGTCGAACTGGCTTGATGACAGAAACAGGCAACTTATTCCACGCTGATTCAATCCCTGGTGCCACATTTCACAGCCGTATTCCTTGGAGAGGTGCGGCAGGAAAGTCTCTCAACAACCCCAAAACAGATGTTTTCAATGTATAATCTGGGCAGCAATCAAATATATGAATTTTGCTGTTAATTTGCTATTTTTTTTTATAGTATTGAGCGTAAGGCAAGGGTGTCAAACTTAAAGGCTAACTTGGGCCAAACAAACAAAGTTTAACTTTAGGTGGACCGCAATATTTACAGAAACGTAGATTTATTTCACAAATGCATAATAATAAACATATATATAAAAGAACAAGAAAAATTTAGTCAGTTAATTTCAGTCTTGTCACTTGACATCTCTTTTCTGCTACTATCTTTACTATTTCGAGGGAAATTTTTAAAAATTTTATTATGTAGTATTGTGCACCGATATATTGGTCGGGCCACAAAAATGTTTGTCATGGGCCACGAGTTTGACACCCCTGGTTTAAGGGAAAGTTACATCGTTTATTTCTGAAGGGGGGAAAAATTCACTTTTCATTTAAAATTTAATTTAAAATATAATGTCCTTTGTTAGTTACAACTGTCTGCTTACCTAAACACCAAAAAGGAAGTTTACTATTTAAGAGAACAAAGTATTCTTTCACTGTCATTTGGACACTCATAATTTATATGCTTATTTCCATCAAGAAAGTTTTGCAGCGACCTGAACAGATGATAGTCAGATGGTGCAATATGAGGAGTAGATGCTGGCTGAGTGAAGTTTTCCAAACACAACCTCTATTTTATGAGCCGTTTCTGTACTCACGTATAATCTAGCGTTGTCCTGATGAAGAATCACACCTTTTCTGTTGGCCAAAGATGGACGTTTATTTTGAATTTCTATATTCAAAACTTCAAATTGCGAACAGTAACGGTAGTTTCATTTTTTTTTCAGTAAATCATAGTGCGCTATACCCTTGCTATCTCACCAACAACACAACATACCCTTCTGAATTCATGTGGCACTCAAACAGAGGGTTTAGACATGAAAACAAGGCTTTTAATGTAATCCAAAGCAGTAGCCAGATGAATTCCAAGCTTGAAGCCCACTTCTGTGGAAGCGAACCTGGGTTTTTTCCCTGATCATACTGCTTAGCACTTTATCATTGACATCTGATGGCCTTCCTGATCTGGGATCACTTTCAAAGAAAATCATTTAAACAAACTTCACAAGCCATCTTGGGAATTTTCCCAGCTGTTACTGCTTCCTCTCCAAATACGCCACACAAGTTTTTTCTCCATGCATTATTCTTTTTTTTGGAACTGAAACAGTATACAATGTCTTCAGTGCACTTTTTCTTCAATCATGTTGAATGTCTTACAAGTTTAAAAAAGGGGAACTAAAATGCGAAAAAATGTGCATAAGCAGATCACCTGCTTGAAAGCAGGACCTTCAAGCAGGTCCACTATTAATAAAAGGTATTTAATTGAAGGAGGAACTGTGACAAATTCTATTCCCTGAAATGTTTTTACCATTGTGTAAGTATTGCAGTGAACTACTTTGGACATTCTGCCATCGAGAAATGAGAGCTACATAATTTTTTACACTGTTTGAACCTTTTAAGCATAAAATTTATAAATATGTCTACAGTAAACAGATTGTTATATCATGTAATGCTTCAACAGTTGTTTTAATGGTACAAAGAGCAGTAATAATATCAAACATTCGCTTTTCATCATGAGATAAACAGTGATTTATCTGATCTGTTTCCAATAAAATTTATCGTACAAAAAATAATGCACAAAAAATTCGCAAACATGTTTCACAAATATATATGTAAATTTTCTGAGAATTAAACTTTTTAGAAAAAATTTTTGATGAGAAAAATTTCAAAATATAATTCAGACAAAATTAGATCCCGGATTTATTTTAACCCCCAATTTCGGGGCTGCCAACCCAGAAAAAGTTGATACAAAAATCAAGTCGAATTTGGGAAACAAAAGATATATTAATATGTAACAAAACAGATCTCGGTTTTTTGCAAGATATGCAGAAAAATAAAAGGCCGTCGGGTGTGAAGTAAGTATTGTGAAGAGCAAGAATAGTGCATTAAGTGCTGATGTAAAAAGTTATTAGAACTTTAATACGATTAGTTTTAAAGACAGATGTGTTACTCTAGCTTTTAGAAGTTGAATAGCAAATAGTGAGCGCTGGTATTGTTTGGGATGCTTTGAAATTGGGTAATTTTTCACAGATATAGCTGTTTCCTTCAATGTTCATTCCGTCACTTCACGATCAAGGAAACAAGTATAAACAGTAGTCAGAAACCTGTGGTCGGTCGGGCCAATGCTTAAGACTCCGTGTAAGATTCGATATATTTCTGTCTCAAGCAGAATCAAATAACAAACACCACACGTGTGGCACCTTTTGGTTCCGCAGTCCGTTTATAAAAAAAAGACATATGCTACTACTTGTATGCAGCAGTCCCCCCCAAAAGACTAGACTGTATACATAGATTTGTGTTGCTCCCTTTTTGTCCAAACCATAGGAGCGCGATGAAAATGCTGTCGATATGTGAATCAGCCAGTGTCTGACTTGGGCAACGTTATATTTATGAATGAGTCAAATTTGAAGAGGAGAGAGGAGAAGTTATATATTAAAGTCACACTATAAAGCTGCACAAGAGGGTGATTTCGACGGATGACTTTTCAACCATGGCCGTACGAGGACAAATTTTGCTAGCAACCCTCCTCCTGATTTCCCCACCACACCAATAGCCTATTGAACCCCAGACAGATTTAACGTGCATAGTGCCCTCTACACAAAAGGCTTCAGCGGTACTGGGCTTAGCTCATGATTTGCGCCACGGGGTTCGTGAGTTTGACCCCAGGCAAGATTTGGACATAGATGACTAGCGTTAGTATGCTAGGTCCCCATTTGGAAGGGGTGAGTGAAATTAATGTCGCAATGTTCAGCTACGAGGGCTTTGGGACGCGCGTAATTTGAACCATGGTCATACAGGACGACAACTGAACTTGCATCCCCCCCTACTACCACATCAAGGAGGACGTTTGAGCTTTTGACAGATTTAAGTGCATCGTCCCTAACGGCGAGTCTTTAGGGGGTACTGGCCGAACTTGTGACATGCCACCACGATCCGATACATGACCACTGGATACCTCGGCCAGTTTATTTTCAAGAACATCTTTGGGATCGTATTTAAACCTCGGGGGCTGTTTAAAATTTCCCCCCATAAACGAGGTTCTTTAACTGCCGATATTGGAATATTCCCGGACCGGAGCCTGCGTAGCGTTTGCTCCTACTTTTTTCTGAAAAAAGGGGTGTATTAACTGGTGGGGGGCCCCGGCCCCCTCGGT